>CM076572.1:1222704413-1223051354 GCA_034641835.2 Pinus albicaulis | reverse complement strand
GAAACACATTGACATTCGGTGTCACTTTATCAGGGACTATGTCCAGAGGGGAGCAGTACATTTGCGACACACTGTAATATCCCGAATGGGAAATAGACAGCAATACAAGCATACGACAATATAAAAAAATGCCGGACATAGAACATAAAGCAAATACACATAAAAATTCCGGGAATGCTAAGCCATTTTATTAATCTGAGAATATAATGAGATACAATGGATAATCAGAATAAATGCACCTATCCTTGCACAAGGCAAGTGAAAAACCCTCTCAGAAAAATAGGAAATGGCTGCTACAAGAAACTGCGTCCCAGCTGCTGGAGAAAACTGCCGTAACTGTTGCTGCTGGAATGGACTGAAGCTAGGGGCTGATCCCCTTGCCGGAATGAGCTGAAAATCTGTAGATCACCTGTACTCACCGCTCCGGACAAAACCCAGAAACCATAAACAAAATGGACCACCTCCGAAAATCACCCCAGAAACCCTCCTCAAGGAAAAACGCTGTCCCTCCAGGCCCAGCGCAGATGCTAAATGAAATATACTGAGATGGAGCCACAAACTCCTCAGGAAACTCTCCAACTGATAAATAATGAACCTCCACACTGAATAACACTGAATCTCCTGCAGAAAACCCCGCAATAGAACACCTCCTCCAAGAACTGCGTCCACTCTCCTAGGGACTGCGCAGTCACCAAAAGAAGCCCAGCTCCTCCGCAAACCGACAACCAAATCCTCCGCTGAAAACTGTAGAAAAGACCTTGCCCGAGCAGGCACTCGAAGTCCCCCGGGGCTAAGGGTGAGATCTCCGACCGGAGACACTCAGTCGCACTAAACAATGATGCAGACAGGCTAAACAACCAGCGTGCTCAAGAAGACAGAAGTCTAGCTCAAATATCATCAACAACAAGAATGCCAAATGAAATGGCTTTCCCACCTTTTATAACGCTAGCTCTCCTCAAAACCCTAACGTGGTCCCCCTCTCTCCACGTCCTCCTCATAAGTCTGCGCAGATGCTCCTAGAGGCTACGTGAGGCCTCCCTCATATGTGGTGTGGACCCCCAAGGCTCCCTTTTAAGTTATAACGTTGCTCCTACTAGGGAAGCACTTTATTTTATTTAAGTGAGTTGACCCCTCTTTCCTCACTTTTATTTATTAATTAACTATAGGCGGCAAAACTATACAAAAATCAAATATTCCAATTAGCGGTGCTAAGTAGGAATATTACAGTCTCCCCCGGCAAAATGTTGCTTGTCCTCAAGCAATTGAAGAGATGGATGCTGTAATATCTTCTCATCCTCCCAAGTGGCATACTCATCCGGCAAATTCTTCCACCTCACCAAGAATTCCCGGATCGTCCTGCTCCGCAGCTGCCTCTCCCTGGTATCAATAATAGCCTCTGGCTGCAACACCAGATGCCCCTCATCATCCGTGGGTGGTAGCTCATCTGTGACCGTCACCTGCTGGCCCAATGCCTTTTTCAGGCATGATACGTGAAAAATGTTATGAATCTTGCTGCCTTGGGGCAGCTCTAGCTCATATGCAACCTGCCCAATCCTGCGTATCACCCTGTATGGTCCATAAAAACGGGGCTTAAGCTTCTCAGCCCCCTTCTGCTTAAGTGAAGACTGTCGGTATGGCTGTAATCGCAGGTAGACCAAGTCTCCTACCTCAAACTGTCTCTCCACCCGACCCCTATCAGCATACAGCTTCTGCTGATTCTGCGCTGTGGCCATGTTATCCTTGAGAGCTCGGAGGATATCCTGACTCTCTTGGATCCAGATCTTGGCTCTCGGAGCCCTGCTAGCACCAAACATCATGTCCACAAAAGATAAAGGATGATATCCATACAAAGCATAGAATGGTGACATACCAATGGTCATGTGATACGTCGTGTTGTAGCAATACTCTCCCAAATGCAGCCACTTCATCCATGCCCTCTGCTGTCCACTGACATAGTTACGCAAGTAGCCCTCCAGCCACTTGTTAACTATCTCTGTCTGTCCGTCTGTTTGTGGGTGATAACTAGTGCTCGGTGTCAACTCTGTCCCCACTAGCCGGAAAAGCTCCTACCAGAATCCGCCCATGAAACCCGTCCCTCGTCACCGACAATGGTCTTAGGCACCATGCAACTCCACCCCCGAAGAACAAATGCCCACCGTGCCGCCGTGTGGAGTGCGATATGGCGAAAAAATGAGCATACTCATCGCCCGTCAACGACGCACAAAGATGCAATCCTTGCTCGCACTCTGGGCAACCCCGTGATGAAGTCCATCGATATGCTCTCCTCATTTCCCTTCCGGAATGGGAAGAGGTCGCAACAACCCTCGACGTGATGGCTCTCAGCCTCTCTCCCCGCTCGACAAACATCGCACTTCCCAACATGTTGGAGTACGTCCTCCTGAGGCCCTCTCCATGAACTCTTCTCGATGGCCCCATAGTTCGGTGAACTCTCGATGGCCCGCCAATGGAGAATCATGAAGCATGGAGGCCTTCTTCTTAAGTCGAGACCCCCGCTCAAGAAGATCCTCGCTCCCCGTAATAGATAATCTCGTCAACCACCCCGCACCGTCATCTGCCACTCCGTCCATCCAACACCTCACATGCAAACCTCGTCCTAGGAGTACTCCACCACCGCCGGTTTTTCCGAATCGTCCAAGCTCAGGCGAGATAACGTGGCCGCTTCCGTGAAAGGGCATCTCAACACGTTATTTCGCTTTCGACGTACTCAATGTCGTTACAGGCTTGGATCTTACCGATCCACTTCTCGTCGCTTCTCTCCCCGCAATCGCTCCGCGCTGCAGCACCAGGTCACAGATATGTTCTCACCTCGAATCGCCGCCCACCAACACCGGCTTGCATTTCGTCAATGCATGCATGATGGCCACGCATCTCCTTGTCACATATGGGACACAACCTCTCACAAGCAAGGAGCTTCCGCCTCAAAAGCGACAGATGACCACCTTGCATCATACCGCGCCAACCCCCTCTCCCCCGACGCATCGCACTCCGTGGCACAAATGGCCGTGTGAACCGGCGGAATGCAAGCACGGCGGGGGCCCATCATCACCTCGAGCTTGGTCAGCTCACCGTGCCGTGTCCGACCAACCGAATGCCCTTCTCGTCAAACCGTGAGGGGTGCAAGCAAGCTCGTGAGAAACCTTCGACGACCCCCCCCCGTAGTAAGTGCAAATGCCAATAAATCCCCAAAGCCTGCTACCACACGTTTCCCGTCCGGCCAATCATGGCCCTCAATCTTCTCCTCGTGGACTCTCACCCATCCACTCCTTCCTATGATATGCCCTGGCACAAAGATCTTCCGTCAATCCAAACTCACATTCGAGAGCTTGGCATAGAACTTGCCGCCACCCAAGATGCGTAACATCGTCTCAATATGTTGGAAATGTCTCCTCCCACGTCCTCGCTATAGATGAGTATGTCAATGGGTAGACCAAAGACAAATTTCCTCAAATGTCTCCTCGAAGACATGGTTCATGCACGACCGAAAGGTATGGGCATCACGTTCAAAAGAGCAACTTAAACTCGAAGTGCCCATAATGACACCGCGTCTTTGGAATGTCCTTGCCCCTCACGCGAATCGATGGTACCCGCATCTCAAATCAATCTTTGAGAAGAAGCATGCTCCCCCTCAACTCATCCATCAACTCATCGATCCTTGGGAATGGGGGTACTGTTTTTAGGGTCTTCTTGTTCGCAGTTCCTCAGAATCAATGCACATCCGCAATGTGGTCGTCCTTCTTCTTCACCAACACCACAAGAAGCAAAAGGACTCATGCTCACTAATGTGCCCAAGGGCCGTTAACCCTCGAATAGTCACTAATCTCATCCCGATAGGCCTCGGGATGCCTGGTATGTGGTGATCACTACCGTATACCCCGTTTCCGTGCCTCAATGGCATGCTCAAACCCTCGATCCGGGTGGGTCGCCCACTAACATCCTCGAATACCATGGCACACCGTCGAAGATAGTCCGTACTCTCCGTGCGACCGTTCGTCTGCAGGGCCGCTCCGATGCCCGCAACCCTCTGTCGCCCACCGTGCCTCCCCGTCGAAGGTCGCCTCCATCCCATGTGTCGACACGGGCCCAGGCATTATGTGTCGTCCCCGTATCTTCTCATGCCTCCCCCGTCTTGGGGATCATCCCACCTCCATCTCTAGTAGGCCTTTCCAATCATTGTGACCTTCCCTAGAGTAATAAGCCACCGAACACCCGCATCATGTTGGTGTCCTAATATCGACCACAAAAAAATGATCCGTTAATGTATAGGTGCCCATCGTCACCACAACGGGAACATATCGAGCACACACCATGGTCTCGATCTCTCAGACCAAAACCGAAAATCCATCAAAATCCTCATTCGTACACTGCTACCAACCATCCGTGCATCGATGAAACCGTGGGTTGCCCCAACGTCGACCAAGACCGAGACTCTCGCCGGCCACGCATCGTCCCCCGCACAGCAGCTGCCAAGTACTTGGGAACCCCCGCAATGCCGCTAGAGCCCCTCCGCGTAGGTGCAAACGACGACCACCCGCCGGTGGTGGTGGGAGGTGGTAAGGCACCCTCGCGCCGCACAACAATCTCCCCGCTCCACATCATCCTCCTCATCCCCCTTCCCCGCCGTTTCCTGGGAGAAGACCACCGAGGCCCGTGCTTTCCAAGACATCTAAGGAACCCGCGCGCCCGCCCCGCTCCTCGGCAAGTGAAGCACAACCGTTCTTCTTCAGCCTTCCTCCGGCCTCATCATCACCCCCGGGTTCTCGTCCGCATTCCCTTGGGAGGCGGGAACCCCGTGTCCTTCCCCTTACGCCTGAAAGCCCGGCCTCTGGGTAAGGTGTCCGAGTCTCCGGCAAGACATCCGTAAATCTCAAACCGCCGATGGCATCTCAGGCAGCCCAGCTCAGTCGACCCGACTAGGCCGCCAAGGCTCGTCGCTAACCCTCCACAAACATGCAGACCATCCGAGCTACGATAGATCCTCGGGCACCATCACTCTAAAACCCTCAAGAAATCGAACAAGTCCGGCCTCATCGCTTTAGCTTCGTCACCAACAAAGTGTCGCTCCGATCCCTCCTCGTCAAAACGCTCTATCACCCTCCTAAAACTCGCATATGTCCCCACCGTAATGCCCGAGGTAGTCATCCCATGAAACCACCAAACCCAAAGCCTCACCTCCGTATGTAATGTTGCCACCTTAATGGCCTCTCGATCGCGACATCCATTAAGCCGAGCAGACATCCAACTTCTCTACCCAAGACTTTGTCGAACTCGTTTCGATGAACCATCAAACATGGGCAAATGAAATCGCTAGCCGGCGCAAGTGGTCATCATGATGATGTCCGTGCCCCGTGGGATGATCACGGCTCACCATCACGCCGGAGTCGAACATTATCTCTAACGAGACAAGATCTCCTCGATCGTCGCGCCCGGCGGTTAGGTACTCGCAATGGTAAGCGTCCATCCTGGGCCAGGGCCGAACCCCGGCCCCCGCCGTGCTTCGCTCGCGTCCTCTCGCTAGGAAAGTGGGCACAGGGATCGCGTGGTGCATGCGATGCCATGATGGGGACAGTATCACCACCCCACAGACATGCTCCGATCCCTCACCCACCGAAAACCCCTCAGTTTCCGTCGCCAACTCTGGGCTGGCAGCAAGGAATCTCTCGTGACACATCCCGCATGTGTTGGAGGAGTGCTCTCTAAATCTCCTCGAATCCTCCCCGTCCGCCATAGGACCCCGCCGCCTCTCGCGTCCCCACAGTCGCTCCTACTCTCCGAACTGGCCCACAGCCGGCCTCCTCGATCCGTGTCCACCACTCGAACACACCCCTCTCCGTAGGTGTTCTCCAACCTACGCTCAACGTCTCCGTATTACCCGGACCCATATGGGATCTATCCTCTACCACAACGTTAGCTCCACAAAAATGAGCTGCAAACTATGCTTTGATACCACTGTAATATTCCGAATAGGAAATAGACAGGAATACACAGCAATACAAGCATACAACTATATAGGAAAATGCTGGAAATAGAATATAAAGCAAGTACACATAAAATGCCAGGAATGCTAAGCCATTTTATTAATCTAAGAATATATATGGGTACAATGGATAATCAGAATAAGTGCACCTATCCTTGCACAAGGCAAGTGAAGAACCCTCTCAGAAACAGGAAATGCATTTGCTACGAAGTGCGTCAATTTCTTGGAAAAGCTAGCAATGCTTCTTCTTGTGTTTTAATTGAAGCTGAGTGATCCCCTTGCCGGAATGAGCTGAAAATCTGTAGATCACCTGTACTCACCGCTCCGGACAAAACCCAGAAACCATAAACAAAATGGACCACCTCCGAAAATCACCCCAGAAACCCTCCTCAAGGAAAAACGTTGTCCCTCCAGGCCCAGCGCAGATGCTAAATGAAATATGCTGAGATGGAGCCACAAACTCCTCAAGAAACTCTCCAACTGATAAATACTGAACCTCCACACTGAATAACACTGAATCTCCTGCAGAAATCCCCGCAATAGAACACCTCCTCCAAGAACTGCGTCCACTCTCCTAGGGACTGTGCAGTCACCAAAAGAAGCCCAGCTCCTCCGCAAACCGACAACCAAATCCTCCGCTGAAAACTGTAGAAAAGACCTTGCCCGAGCAGGCACTCGAAGTCCCCCGGGGCTAAGGGTGAGATCTCCGACCGGAGACACTCAGTCGCACTAAACAATGATGCAGACAGGCTAAACAACCAGCGTGCTCAAGAAGACAGAAGTCTAGCTCAAATATCATCAACAACAAGAATGCCAAATGAAATGGCTTTCCCACCTTTTATAACGCTAGCTCTCCTCAAAACCCTAACGTGGTCCCCCTCTCTCCACGTCCTCCTCATAAGTCTGCGCAGATGCTCCTAGAGGCTACGTGAGGCCTCCCTCATATGTGGTGTGGACCCCCAAGGCTCCCTTTTAAGTTATAACGTTGCTCCTACTAGGGAAGCACTTTATTTTATTTAAGTGAGTTGACCCCTCTTTCCTCACTTTTATTTATTAATTAACTATAGGCGGCAAAACTATACAAAAATCAAATATTCCAATTAGCGGTGCTAATTAGGAATATTACACACACTCCTACAGGAGAACAGGTAGCAGATATCCTCACAAAGGCTCTAAGTGAGATCAAGTTCACTTACTTCAAAAAGAATATGGGGATGGTCGAGAACCCCTTCCATTAGAGGAAAGGGTGGTCTTCAGAAGAAGAGGGAGTTGCAATACGGATGATGCAGTGACAAGGCAGCAATACAAGAAGCAACAGCACAGCAGATGATGTAGAGTCAGAGCAGTACAACGGTACCTTGCTTAAACACCTTCCTCGCCAAGAGGGAGTGTTGATTTCTATAGCATCCAAAAGTGTGCTAAGTCTCATTTTTGGAAGAGAGGCTTGGACATCAGTTATCCAAAGAAGCCATAAATCATTTGTGGAAATTCCACTCAGTTATGACTTTATTAAAAATAATTAATTATTTTAATGCAGACCCTAAGTTTAAACTTAGGGAGATTAAATAATTAAAGAGTGTTGACCACTGGAGTGGCAACTGATGATAATGAGAAGACTCCATGCCCAAGGATGAGCCAGATGACACATGTACCATCAGATATCATCAGTTCAACAGAGTTTTTAAGCTCTACTTCTATTTCTCATCATCTTTCTCTTGTACCCAGATTCCACGCCCTACAGGGAATTGTAATAAGTGATGCTAATAATGATGAGTTTTGAGTCAGTATTGAGTCTGTAACAGGCCTAGGTAGCCTAAGACCTTGCCAACAAGTGAGTATTACTCTGGGAGGTTTTTTTACTTGGTTAATTATCATCTCCCTACCAGGAGTTAATAATTAATTGAGTTTTTTCCTCCAATTTAATCCCAAAGCCGGAGTACGGCTTGATGGTGAGGCCTTAGGTGATTCCTAGTCTCAATAGTCAATGTATATTATCATACTAGATCACACAAAAAATTTCGGGGAATTTGGTTAGGTCTAGGTAGTGATTTTTTAATTTTTTAGATTTCCCGCAAGTCGAAAATTGCAATAAAAAGTTGTAATTGAATTGTAATAAGTGTTGCCTAGAGAAGTTGTATGGGGTATGAGTAATCAAAATTACACTTCTCACCCTCAACTTTCTACTATGACACACTTTGAGGGGTTAAAAATGTGTTTTGAACCCTCAAAACCCACTTTTCCTAAGTTTAGTGGGAAATCTGACAATCAATTAAGTCATTAATTAAATAAATGGAGAAAAATAAATATCCACACATGCTAAATGAAGTGGAAATAAGGTGGAAAATTATGGAGGAGTTAAAGTGAAGTCTCAAGGTGATGTGGACTCCTAAAATCAAGGAAAAGACATGTGCTCAAATAAAATTGTATTTTCGGCATTAAATGAGAGCTACTTACTTGGAAATTCGAATTTGTGAAGTTAATGCATATTTGGGAGAGTTTGGAAGAATATTTGGTGGATATTTTTGTTGAAAATTGTATCCACATGAGTTACCACCCATATACACTTGTCATTCCATCATAAAATTCGAATTTGGCACATAAGGGAAGAAGAAAATTATGTCCACTTGCCAGAATTCGATTTTTACACTTGGCAATGGAGCTCCATATATCAAATTCGAATTTGCCTTGAGATCTCCTTCCTCTCGCCACTTGACATATGGTTCTTCAATGGGATTTGCTCCCAACTTTCTATATAATGGAGCCATGGGCTCTCATATTGTATCTTGCAACTAGCTATTGTGCTTGCGGAAGCGCTGCTGCCTTGCACACTTCCAAAAATATCAATAAAAACTTTGGGGTTTCATTCATGAGGTGTTCCTCCTTTTGGAGTGTGATGAATTGTTGATCATTGGTATAATTCTTTTTACTCATGCTTTGATCTAATTTGTTTCCATATGCTCTTGTAGATTTGTTAATGTAGAGCTATCTTACATTGACATTTGATTTAGGAGTATGCTCTAGGTATAGAATGCTCTAGTTGGTTTCAAATAAATCTCTAGAATTTATTATCATTGTTTATTGTTAGATCTATATGGAACTAATTCTTGATTGAAGTTTTGTAGAGGGAACATCATGTTGGGATCAAATAATCAAGTGTTGGGGGAAGTCTTTGGAGAGACCAACCCACTCTTGATACATTCTCAAAGGAGCTCTCATTTGTTCTTTGAGCCTTCATAGTCTTATCTTACAAAGTGGTTTTGCAGGGGTTTTGGGACATAGCTTGTATACAAACCGAATACTTCTAAATTTGAATATCTTTTAAAACATTATACTTCATTGCTTTCATTTTCTCTCTAAGAGTTTGAAGATGACTAAGCAAAGAAAAGAGTTTACTCGAACTCTTTGGCTTAGCCCTTTGTAGATTATTGTGCAATATTTTGTGATTTTTTTTGTCTAACACTTGGTTGTTTTTTTGTAGTCTTCTTTTTCTAACTTGTTTTCTTGTAGCAACTTGTGGGATTCACTTTCAAGAAACTACTAACAAATCATTGCAGGACCTTTGAGCTCTAATGTCAAACGAGGAGGACTCTCTCTTTTTCCTTTGGTCGTGGGCAGTTAAGGAGCTTCCTTGAGGAAAATTGAGTTCCTTTTGTGGCTTCTTCTCTCTCTCTCTTGGTCGTGAGCATTGAGGAGGTTTAGCCTCTCTTCTTCACTTGTAAAAATCTGATTTCTATTGAGTCTTTATATTGCAGAAATTTCTCATCAAGCGTAAGTCTAAGACCTCAAGTTTCATATGTAAAGGTTTTCCTTGAGCTTGTAGGAGGCTTCATAGTCTCTTACCTCTAACAACCAATAAAAATTGTAATTTTGGGAGTGTGGGTTTTACCCATTGGCATCCCAATCTCTCCACTTTTGGAGAGGACTTGTGGCGTGAATTGTTGATCTCTTTAAATTGCGTGCATATCATTTAATTGGTCAATTAACACAACCATGCATTTCATTCATTTCACTAGCTATTCACTTTGATTTGCTACAAGTTTTAAGAGCATTTACTTTCATAGCAAATTCATATTTTTTTTAATATGCAAGTATCTTTACTTGAGCTTATTTAGCTTGAAATCATACTTCAAATTTGCTTATGCTTCACCATTGAGCACACTCTTCAATCTTAAGTTTGATGCATCACGTAAAACTACATTTTATTTCATGACAAGCAAATATATTTCAAGTTGAAGTTGAATTTTCATTTTCATGTTAATTTACTTTTAGATCTTACATGCCCCAAGCATCACTAAAATTTACCGCCAACTTAAGTTGGTTGAATAGACATTTTAGGGACCCTATACCTTCAATGGACTCCTCACTATGAGATCCAAATATTTGGGCGAGGGTGAGGTCTAAGGATTAGAGTTCAATTGTAACTTTGCTTTAGAACTAATTAATAAAATAAACCAAGAGCACTATCTCATCACATTTACTTGCAAATTTCTCAAACTTTTTTGTTATCTTGATGGTTTAAAGTTTCACATGCAAATATTATCTCAAGAAGCACTTTGGATGCAAGCATTTTAATTCCTTAAATTTTGCAACAAGTTTAATTCTATGGTACTTGGAAATTTGCTTACTTTTGCAACTTCATTGCATGTTGTCATTTTAATGGCCATTATGCTTATGGATGATTGATATATCTTGTTTCATTGGCAAATACCCTTATTTGGTGTTGCAAATTTAATTGCATGTTGTTATCTTGGTCTAACATTTGAGTTTTTCTATCATCTCATTTACATTCTCCAAAATAGAACACTAATTGTTTCTTTTTGAGCAAGATAGTTTCTCATGCTTTGATTCATAAATCTATTTATCTTGAAAGCATTTACAATATCTTGCGCTAACATTTTCTTGTTTCACTTTTTAGAATTATTTTTGTTTTCCATTTGAAAGAATTTTACTTCATTTAAGCAAATACATTTTCATTCAAAGAGCAATACTTTGAAGGCACTGATTTTCATATGCTTTATGCTTATTTAAATTATGTATTGATGGTTATTGCTCATATCACTTTTTGCTTATAAATCTTAAGAAGTAATCTATTTAACTCTAACAACTCTCCTAGAAACTCACATCTTTTAACTTAGTTTTCCATTTAGGGACCACCCCCCATAGCTAACCTAGGAGATAGCTTAAACGGAGAGAGTCGGGATTAGTGTGATAGTCTCTTCTCTGAGTTCCTTGCCACCAACCACACCTTGTGGGCTTAAAGGCTTTTCCCACCAACTGTAGATAGGTGTAGACGACAGGCAATAACAAAGGGTATTAATAGAGAAGAGTGTGAATCTTCTAGAAAACGAAGATCAAGTCATCTTTTAATCTGAGCCATTGATTAATGATATGATCTTGACCGTTGATTCGTCAGCAGGAAGACTATAAGAAGAGACTTGAGGGCCATTTGGAAATTAAGCCGGGGACACTCTCAGTACCCGAAGGAAATCAATTCTGAAGCAAGAGAATTCGATTTTAGTGGGTGAGTTTGTAGAGGTTGGGTTGCAGAAGCAGAATGAGGAGGGAGGAGTCAATTATCGGGAAGTAGAAGTCAGGAGGATGAAGGGAAGGGTGAGTTGATCAGCAACAAGAACCCCTCCACGCAGAATCACGCAGTCCAGAGAGGGACTGCGCAAAGCTCTCACGCTGGATGACGCAGAGGGTGAAGGAGGTCACCCCGAGGGTCTGAAATTTGTCTGGAAGGTCTAGAAAATTCAGCCAAGTGTTTGCTAATTTTTCTCTACTCATAAAAATCCTGTATATATACTTTCCATTTCTAAAGATAAATATAAAACCCTCATCTGATGCACTGGTTTTCCCACATTGTGTTTTTCCGGGCACAATTGTCCAAAAATAACTATGTTCATGTGGTTGTTTCTATTGTGTTACTTGTGTAAATTATCTTTCTGTTCTTATGCTCTTAACAATAGTGAAGATCTGCAAATGTGTTTATTTCAAAATTTACTGAAGCATCCGTAAATAACTTATTTCATAAGTAGAAGAAATAAACCAAGTATTGCAGAAATATTTTCCTCTTGAGAATTTCACATGGTATCGGAGCAATTGCAGATCTAGGAGGGTCACCAGCAAGAATCTGAAGGTTCTAGCTGCAGGAAGCAACTGGAAAAGCAGCAAAAACGCATATCTGAAGGGACAACGCAGTTTTTAGAGGCAGATTCACGCAAAGGGATGGGTGACGTTGTCTAACGTTGTCTCCTAGCAAGCCCATGCAATTACTGCGCAGAGGCAGCTCAGAAGCAGCGCTGGATTGGTCTGAAGCCAGCTAGTGTGATTCAGATCTGAATCTGTCAGATCCAAAAAAGATTGCAGAAAAGCAGCAGAAATTCAGAAGATGCTGGTGGGGTTAAATTTCTGAAGTTTTCAGATTTTTAGCCTTAGCACAAGTGACAAAGAACAGGAGGAGATCAGCGTCTCAGAGAGTTTCTAGCCAAAAGAAACTTGCAGTTTGATTAGAGGATCAAAGAAGAGATGAATCATAGTTGATTTGGTCGATTTCCAAGGAGGTAAATCAGTTGTCAAAGAGAGCAGAAGGTGTCAGTTTCACCAAGGACCTTAGATCCATTTCTCTAGCAAAGAGAAAATGAAGTTTTGACACATTCTGAGCAAATGATTCCTCATGGACTGCATGATCAGGACAAGCTAAATGGCCTCTCAAACTTCTCAGTTTGGAAGGCAATGATCATGATAGTCCTTGAGGCATACAATCTTAAAGACCATGCAGAGCAAACTTTGGCCATACCGACCAATCCGAATCTCCTTCGGAAGCATAAGGAGTCTACTGGGCATGCCAAGCAGCTGATTATGGATGGAATCAAGGACCATATTGTACCACACTTAGCTGAGATGAAGACAGCTAATGGGAAGTGAAGGCCTTGATCTCCCTATATGAGGGAAAATCTGTCCAAAGAAAGATGTTGTTGGAGACTCAAATGAGGTCATTCATGATGACCAAGGGAGAAGACATGGAACATTTTCTCTTCAGATTGCAGTGAATCAGAGATCAGCTGACTGCAACGGGTGCAAAAGTGGATGACGATGTGATAGTCAAGACTACCCTCAAAGCAGTCACAGATGAGTGGGAAACCTTAGTTCAAAGTATCTTGGGCAGAGGAGACCTCCCAAATTGGGACAACTTGTGGTCAATTCTGCATCAAGAAGAACTCCACAGATTCACCAAGAAGTAGCACAACTCTGGATTGAGCAAAGTAAAGAAGGAAGATGAAGAAGATGCAGCCTTGGCATCAAAGAGGAAGCCAAAGAAGAGGAAGGATCTCTCAAAGATCAAGTGCTTCCATTGTGGTGAAATGTGACATTTTGCCAGCAATTGTCCTCAGAAGAAAAAGGACAAGGAAGCATCTGCTTCCAATGCTGTTGTGGCAGATGATGGGTCAGAAGATGATGCAGCCATGAGTGCTCATGAACCACGGAGGTGGGGTGACATGTATATGTAGAGGAACTACAAAGGAGAAGGAAGGATCCTTGAGCAGCTCATCTCTTGGATCACATGCGAGCTACGGCAGCCTTAAGACAGTCGCAAGACAAGTGGAGCAATGGGTGCATAGATCATAGATGAAGCAGAGGCAGATCTGAAGACTGGGAGGAGCAGCGCAGAGCAGAGCAGCAGCAGCGTAGAAGCAGCAACAACGCAGAGCAGAGCAGCAACACCGTAGAAGGCTTCAGAGGGACAGCGCAATGCAGCAGCAGCGTGAGAGATTTTAGCACAAGGGGCTGATGTGACTTCAGTAGTGCAGAGGGAGTCGGCTTACGCAGTACAGATTTGGCTTACGTAGGCCAAGCTTCAGCAGCACAAAACCAGTACTCAAAGTCATGTAATGTATAGTGTGATGTATTGCTAGAGCACACCCTTGATGCTAAGAGGGAGTGTTGAGATTTTGTGTATATGGGGTGGCATCAGTTGTGCTCTAGCTCCCAAATTTTGTGGAGGGACTAAAGTACACTTGATCTACAAGACCCAGAAATTGATTTGGGAAATTTCATCTGGTTTAGGAGATATTAAATTAATTAATTATTTTAATGTATTTCTTAAGTTAAAACTTAGGGAACTTAAATAATTGAAGTAAATTTAATTAACCATGTGATGAAATTGTCTTAAGTCACACGGATCAAGCTTTCTTTTAATCTTAGCCACTGATTCAAGATCTGATCATGGCCGTTGGTTTCCCAACGAGAAAAGTATAAAGGAAAGACTTGGGGTCATTTGTAAAGACACACAGAGGTAGAGCACTGAAGCTAAGCTAAGATTCTATGGCGGGTTTGCTAAGAATTCTCAGAAGTGTTTCAGTTGCAGAGAGGGGAATTTAGGCCAAGGGGATGATCTAATCCCGGGGTTTAGAATACACAAGAGGCAGAGGTCAGCTCAGAGGACAGCACAAAGAAGAAGGGAAGCTGCAGTAGCAAGGACAACACAGTCCCTCCAAGGACAGCGCGATTTTTCAGCAGGAAACCCTCAAGGGTTATGTAGAGACCCTAAGGGGCAGCGTAGGGACTGTGTCACCCAGTCTGGGGTAATGTAGACCTTTCTGGAGCAGCATTGAGGGTCAGAGGGGCTTCAAAGGCTGACGCGGAGGCTTCAGGGGCAGCGTTGGGGTTTCTAGGCCCTAATTTTGGTTGAGTTCTGTAAATCCCGTTTGAGGGTGTGGATCAGTCATTATTTTAGCCATAGATCAGCTAGTGAGTTGTAGATCTATTATTTCTCTATCAGGTTTTCTAGATCTGGAACCCAGGCTTGTTGTATTCTAATTCAGAAAATTCTTAATAATAAAACCCTCCAGCAGCCAGAGACCGGTTTTCCCGCATTGGGTTTTTCCGGGGACTATTTGTCCAAAAATAACTGTCACTTTGTCTATCTGTGCATGAACTTGTTCTAGATCTGGATTGGTGGAGATCTGTTATGTGTTTTTCTTCGATTTTAACTTGAATTTATTCAGTGAATAACTTGTCTAAGTAGGAGAAGCATAACCAGATTAGCAATAAATAATTTCTGCATAAAGTGTAAAGATTCATAAATTTACACAGGACCTTGCCAACAAGTGAGTATTACTCTGGGACGTTTTTTTTTTACTCGGTTAATTATCATCTCCTACCAAGACTTAATAATTAATTGAGTTTTTTCCTCCAATTTTACCCCAAAGCTGAAGTACAGCTTGATGGTGAGGCCTTGGGTGGGTCCTAGTGTCTAGAGTCAATGTATATTACCATACTAGATCACACAAAAAATATCGTGGAATTTGGTTAGGTCTAGGTAGTGATTTTTTAATTTTTTTTAGATTTCCCGCAAGTCGAAAATTGCAATAAAATCGTATTTGAATTGTAATAAGCGTTGCATAGAGAAGTTGTATGGGGTAAGAGTAATCAAAATTACACCTCTCACTCTCAGCTTTCTATTATGACACAATTTGAGGGGTTAAAAATGTGTTTTGAACCCTCAAAACCCACTTTTCCTAAGTTTAGTGGGAAATCTCACAATTAATTAAGCCAAAAATTAAATAAATGGAGAAAAATAAATATCCACACATGCTAAATGAGGTGGAAAATTATGGAGTTAAAGTGAAGTCCCAAAGTGATGTGGACTCCTAAAATCAAGGAAGAGACATGTGCTCAAATAAAATTGAATTTCTAGTATTAAATGAAAGCTGCTTACTTGGAAATTCGAATTTGTGAAGTTTGTGCATATTTTGGAGGATTTGGGAGAATATTTGGTGGAGAGTTTTGTGGGAAATTGTCCCCACATGGATTACCACCCATATGCGCTTGTCATTCCACCATAAAATTAGAATTTGGCACATAAGGGAAGAAGAAAATGATGTCCACTTGCCAGAATCTTATTTTTACACTTGGAAATGGAGCTCCACTTATCAAATTCGAATTTGCCTTGTGATCTCCCCCCTCTCACCACTTGGCATTTGGTTCTTCATTGGGATTTGCTCCCAACTTTCTATATAATGGAGCCATGGGCTCTCATATTGTATCATGTAATACGAGCTCTTATGCTTGGGGAGTTTCTGCCACTTTGTATACTCATCTTTCAATGAAATAACAAGACTTTGGGGTTCGACTATGAGGTGTTATTCATCTATGGTTGTGGTAAAATTCTTGATCGCGATCTTCATTTTCTATTGGTAGTATTGTGTTTATTATTTCCATATGCTTGCAAAAGATTTGTTAGAGTAGAGATATCTTGCACTAATATTTGGTTTTAGAGATTTATTCTAGATAGGGAATGTTTTAGTAGATTTTCAAATAAATCTCTAAGATTTCTTTCTCATTGTATTTTTCTAACCCATGTGGATCTAATGAGTTTATTTGAAGTTGCGTAGAAAAATATCTTTGGATCAAGCCTCAAAAGTGGGGACATTCTCGAAGGAATCAACCATCTCTTGAGCATGAACATGGAGGAACCCACATTGTGATATCCCAAAGTTTTATCTTTCGATCTGTGTTTGCAGGGTCTCTCGGGTTTGTGTTCGTGATCAAATATATTCTATTCAAATCATTTATTTTAAATATTGTGCTTACATTGATCATATTTGCTTATTGTTACACAGTAATTTGTCACCGTCCCTACAATCCCCATCTCGCCCATTGGAGGGTCGTTTCTGTGACCAATAAGCAATGTCATGCCTTGCAAATACCATCATTGCATCCCTTTCCATGAGGACAACACTCCTTCTGTTGATCATTTCCTGAGCAGACCCCTAAAAACACCTGTTTTTGCCTTGGCGCTGGTAGCCCATTATGTACCCGCGCCAATGGGGGAAAATTAACACTGAGCCCGCGCCAATTGGCGCTCTGTCCCAGTTAAGCACCCGCGCCACTCTGCTTTTGGAAAGTTTTTTAAAAAAGAGGCGAAGTTTCGATTACAACAACTTCGTGGATGAGTCATCAGGAGTGGTTTCACCTGAATAACCACGACCTTCCTCCTTTGGCCTCTTGTTTCCACCATATGGGGAACCTCCCAAAGGATAAGGCCTCCCTTCCACTATTGTAGGGATCCCAGCCTCCTCCTCTCCTCTATAAATATAGCCTTCATCCATTGATGAAGGGGCTGAAGGGCTGAAAGTCTTGAAGTGCCTAAGCTTTGAATCTCCAAATTCCCAAGAGCCTTTGTGTTGTAAGAGCCCTCTTTCTTCCCTTAAGGCCGACTCAAGTAAGGAGACTATCGTCGAGAGACTCTAGAGATGTTTTCCCTTTCCCTGGCGAGCTTTGCGAGACGTGAACGACTGGAGACCCATCCGAAGGAGACTGCGGCGTCAGAACATTGGTTGTACTCTCTTTCGATTGTTATTTAATGAATGATTATGGTTATGGTTCCACTCTGTTTTCACTTATGTTAATATGAGTTATATCCTTTCTGACTGATATCTAGTTGCGTATTCTGGATTTTATGCTTGTATTCGTGTTGTTTCTTGCATGTGCAGGTGTCCATCCGCAGAGATCGTGGAGGGATCGTGATCTGCCAAGGCTGAGGAACGGGAATGCTTTCTTCTACGGATCATAGCATTGGACTCCAGGTAGGCCTCCATCTTTGGTCTTTTATTCATAACTAGGAACCTGCGCTATAACATTTTGTGATTGTTGCTAGACCCCTGCTGGGCTAGTAGGGATCGCCTCTGTCCGCAGAGGGGATTTACCTCCTCAACAATTTGGCGACTCCACTGGGGATCGTCTAGTTTTAATTGTCTCGTTTTGATTGTTTCGTGGTTTTCCTTGCTTGGTTGGCCTTCCGGGCTGGGTTCTTTTGTGTTTTGGCTTTTGGTTCAGCCCCAGAGGATCAAATCTGACCTCTGCTTTTCCGAATTTTCACCTTTTCATAGTTGGCTTGATTGGCGCGAGTTTAGCCCTGACAGTCGCGCCAGTTGGCGCAGTTTGTCAGTTCATCACTCGCGCCATCCCCTGTCTGGCGCGGATTACAGCCAGACAGTCGCGCCATTTCCTGTAGGTGGTAGGGTTACCCTTGTTCGGAAGCTTCTTTTGGTCAGTACTTTGCTTCTGGGTTTGTTTTGGATTCTGCTTGAAGTGGTGAGTCTGGTCTTGGTTGGGAGAAATTCTTTGTTTTTTCATTTTCAGGCGTTGGCGCTTGTTGTCAGTTAGCAACCCGCGCCAATTGCCCATTGGCGCTAGTTGTCAATGTGCAAGTCGCGCCAATTGTTGCCAATTGGCGCTAGTTGTCAATGTACAAGTCGGGCCAATTTCAGGATGTGTGAAATTCGAGATTTTTTCCCTAAATTCTTCACCAATGTGTCTTTCCCTTCCGGCCTTTCCTCTGTATGAGCATAGATAACATTGCTCATTGTTTGGGATGTCTTCTTTCCATGATTGCTTCATGTAAAAGGGAATGAATGCCTTCTTTGATCTCATTCTTTGGAAGTCCTCTTTGTGTTTTGTCAACTTTTGAGGAATTTTGTTACAAAGTGTTTTGAAACAACGATTGCATTCTTAGTGTTTATTTACATCTCTTTTGCATTCATCCTTCATTAAGAAGCTTTGCGTTTATCTAGTTTTCGTCTTAAAGTGTCCTTTTTGTTAAAATGCATTAGATCACATCGCATTGAAAAGTATTTTGAGATTTATCATTGAACTTAGATCACATTGTTTAATGATTGAGAGCTAAAAATCGCTTTGTGTGCATTCTCTTTCATTGAAAGCATGCATTAAGTAGATTCTCATTCCATCGAAAAATGCATTGAGTGCATTCTTATTATTTGAAGAGAAAAAGGAAATTGTGCATAGATTACAATTGCATAGTTTTCGGAAAAAGAATTTTGCATAGATTACATTGCATAATTCGCTTCGTTGAATGTTTTAGAATACTTTTGGATAGTGAAAGTCATCTAGTTTGGAAAAGTTTCTTTTTCAGTTTTGTTGTTTGTTGCATCATTGTTTGAAGCTCTTCCCTTAACTAGATAAGCATTCATCGAATTGAAAAATTTTCTTTTCTCATGTAGCTGCATACAGGAGATTGTCATATGACATACGGTAGGGCCTTGAAACCGAAACATAATTGAAGATCAACCATAAAATTTACTCAATTTACCTAAGGAAGCATTGAAACATTAACGAAACATTTAGAGGTCTAGGCTAGAGACGTGTTCCGACGTCTTAAAACCTAGTAGCTGTCGTTCGCCTCTTGGCTTTAGATAGTGCTAGTACGGACTTGTGCTCCCCGTACCGTCACGTATATAAAGGTAGACCCCACTAGGTTTCAATCCTTTATCCATAGGAAGCCGAGTCTGCCGCCCTATACCCATGATACACCAGACACAGCATTCGGGGAGATTTCCTACACGTACGTTAAGTCCTTGGTTGATTTCTCTTTCATTTTGAAACCAAGGTGTATATTGAAATTCACGGTTATTTGGTACACCCTTTGCCTAGCATTCATGAGCAGTCATTTTGATCTTTTCTGACTCTTTAAATTTGAAAAGGTCATCAAGCGCTTGTCCTTTCACGCTTTTTTTCAATCTGAAAGTGATAGAGTCACCTTTTTCCTGTTTCTCGACTCTTAAAAGATGAAACGGTAGAGTTTTGTTTCAATGTCATAAAAATTAACTGCCCACGAAATATTCCTGGTTAAAGTTAGTTTCCTTAGGGTGTTGTTCTGAAGATCGTTTCTAATGGCAACTTTTCCAGAGTTCACCAACCAAGGAATCCCCTCCGATGGGAATCCTGGTCATTTTCCTCCTTTTGGGAATGTTGGTGCTCCTTATATGGCAACGTTGTCCCTTCCTGGGTTAACTGTTGGGTTGCATGTTTGGTTATTCTCAACCTCTGTGGTCCCGAATATCTCCGCTACTATTCAATCAGTTCCTCCACCTGAACAACATCATGTTGATTCCAAGGTGGACCTCTCCCCTTCTTCGCCTGTTTCTGCGTCCTCCTCTTCTACTTCACCTGGTGAAAGTCTGGATTCAAGTAACCAGGTGGCTAAGAAGAAGAAGAAGAAGTCTGATAAGAGAGAGGTTAAGGCTGCAGCTGCTGCTTCTAATGCACCTCCTCTTGATAAACCTTCCAACCCTCCACGGAAATTCAAGTTCCCTTGCATGTTGTGCACGGGAGACCATCTTCTTCGAGACTACCCTGGCATTCCCAAGGTGCTTGAAGAATGGTCCAGCGGTCGTCCGCCGTTACCTTTGGCTTTCGGGAGTCAGGTTGGGGGCACGTCTTCAGGTAGTGCTGGTAAAACTCTTAAGAAGCAGGGTAAGATTACCAATCCCTGTAAGTTGTGTGAAGGGCACCATGCCATTCACCTTTGTCCTTATATGGATGAAGCCAAGCGAGTTTTGGACAACTCAGTTGTTTCTACACCATGCCTCCAGGCTGGTTATAAACAACTTTCCTTGAGTCCTGTTGACCACTGGAGTGGCACTTGATGACAATGAGAAGACTCCATGCCCAAGGATGAACCAGAAGACATTTGTACCATCAGATATCATCATGTTCAACAGAGTTTTTAAACTCTACGTCTTCTTCTCATCATTTTCTTCTTCAGTCTTCAGATTCCGCCGTTGCCTTTGACTTCTGGGAGCCAAGTTGGGGGCACGTCTTCAACTGGTACTGATAAGGCTCGTAAGAAGCATGGTAAGATCACCAATCCTTGTAAGTTGTGTGAAGGGCACCATGCATTCACCTTTCTCCTTATATGGATGAAGCCAAGCGAGTTTTGGACAACCCAACCGGTTCTACACCACGCCTTCCACCTGGTTATAATCAGCTTTCTTTGAGTCCTCCGCTAGTTGATCCTACGATTGGTCAAGAGTCATCCTTGGTCGATCCCACTCCCCGAGAAATTCAATTTCACGAATCCGTCCCTGGCCAACCATTGGTCGTAGGATCGGTTGAATTGGCCCCGTCGACGGTGCGCCAGGTCTTTTTTGTCGAGAGTGGATCTCACACCCCCCATGTCCTTCTGATTTCTTCAGATTCTTTAGACTTGGAGAAAGATTCTCCTGTCCCTGTACTTCAAGAAGCTCCTCCTCCGCCTCCCATGATGGAGGCTCCGGAGGATATCCCTCCCGCCTTCGAGATGGAGGTTATGGAGGATGCTCCTTCTTCTGTAACACCAGGGGAAGACCTTCTCAGTTTGATGGTATCCCGTCCGAGTAGTCTGGTCGCCTCCTTTGATTGGAGTCGATTTGCAGGATTCTGCCTTCCATATTACGTGCCTTTCGAGATCACAGTACAGGCTCTTGGTCTGGTCGTACCCAGAACCATTATAGACGAAGGTGCCTCTGTTAGTATTCTATCCTCAACTACCTGGCAAGCTTTCGGTTCGCCGCCGCTTGCACCTGTTACGCAGAATCTGTTGACTTTTAACAGAAGGACGAGTCAACCATTGGGGATCCTTCCAAGGTTACCGATTAGTTTTGGAGGTAAAACTGTCCATATGGACATGATGGTCGTTCCAGACCCCTTGGATTTCAATCTGCTTTTGGGGCGAGATTACACTTATGCCATGGGAGCGCTTGTCTCCTCCCTTTTTCGTGTGATGTGTTTTCCACATGAAGTACGGATCATGACGATTGATCAGCTTTCGTTCTTTGGTCCTAATGTGGCAACTAGTCCGCCATCACCCCCTCCTGTTTTTTATCCACCCATTGTATCTGCTCACAACACCTAGCCTATCGCGACTAGGAGGTTTTCTCGGATATTGTTTTCTACCTTTTCGGATCTGAGGAACTATTTATGAAAAGGGACCTTTGGAGTTTACTTTTCTGCTATCTCTTCAAACTCTCTAAACATGAAAAGACGTCGATTTCTTCCTTTTTCAAACTCGTTAAACTCTGATGACATCGGACTCAGTCGAAATGACGTTCTCTGAGTTCCTCCTTCCTAGGGCTCGTTAAATGTACTAGGATGGATTCGCCCGAAGGGTGGATTTATATTACAAGCATATGCTATCCCCTTCAAGCTAGTTATCAAAAATAATTGGGGTACTCACCAGAAATGGTGGGGGAAAAATGGAACCATCATCATTGTCGTGTCGGCAGTATGTTGCTCTTGAACATGGCACTTGTTTGCATTCGTGTCGGGTTGGGGACATCTCATCTCGTTTTTTCACTCTCTTTCGTGGGTTTGGGTGATCCTTTTTTACCTCTCCTCTGCTCATTGCCTCGTCACCATGACCTCTGATCCATTGATGTCAAATACTGCCAAAACCATTATTTGTGTCGTTATATGTTCAAGAGAAGTTGACCTCTGCAAATATCAACCTTCCTCTGATTCTCATACGATCCTGATTCCCAACAAAAACATCATGTTCCTCTGTCTCATGTCGATGATGTGGGAAACATTATGGCCCACCTTCGATCAAGGTCACTTCCTGTCGAATTCAGCTCATTATCCAGGAAGCTGACTTAGAGACTCCCTTATGGTACCTTGGAGCCTGCATGCCTCAATGGCAAGTTCGTCACATTCGACGTGAGGTTCTCATCATTGGCCTCGATTGAGTGATTCTACGGGTGTTCGACGCCAGCTCATTGATTCACATGCCGTAGATTGTACATGTAGTACCTTGAGGGCCATCGTCATTATTGGTGGTTCCTCTCGCGTCTGTTAACAGCTCTTATCATTGGCTGGTAATCAGACGATGTTCTTGCATGTTCGACTTCAGCTCACATATTCGCATGCTTGAACTTGTACTTTGTTCGGGTCGAGATGGAGCGCAAGATCCTGGATTGTGTCTATCGTGATCCAGGCTGCGATATTGTGGATTATTATGATTATTTACATGACTTATTCAATGGATGAATGCGACCATACCTGAGTCTATTTATTGATCCTCACTGGATGGCTGCGCCCATACCCTGGATCTGGATTATAGTATACTCTGTTTCGGATGGTTGCGCCCATACCGCATATACATCATGTACTTGAGATATCAGTTGTATTTCTCCACGCAGGTTTTCCGACGGCGGAGTTTCAATTGGACACGTTCTCGTAAAGCATTTCACCCCTCTCTCTCTCTCGAGCCTCATGCTTTAGGGGGCATCTGTTACACAGTAATTTTTCACCGTCCCTACCATTCCCCGTCCCGCACATTGGAGGGCCCATTATGTGACCTGTGAAAAATTTCATGCCTTGAAACCATTATCATTGCATTCCTCTAAACTGTGAAAACTGATGCCACAAGACATCTCCTTTGCATTATAAAAAACATCCTTTGCCTTTGAGCGCGGTGTGGGTCGGCCTCGCGCCAATGAGGAAAAATCCTACAAGAAGACCTCGCCAATGTTGCTCTGTCCAGTGTGATCACTTTCCAGTAATTTAGGTATTGTGTTTTTTAAATAAGAATGGCAGAAGTTTCGTTTCAACAAACTCAGAAACTGCTATCTATCTTGAGTTGGGAGGTTTGGCTCTAGGAGTTCCATGGAAGGGAAGTGGTTTTCCACCTCTCATGGAAGCTTCCATGAAGATAGGGCCAATCCCACAATTATAGGGATCCCAACTCCCCTTCCTCCATCTATAAAAGCTTGCCCATTGCCATTGCAAGCTAGTCTTGAAGTGCCTAAGCTTTGAATCTCCAAATTCCCAAGAGCCTTCATGCTGCAAGAGCCCTCATTCTTCCCTTAAGGCCGACTCAAGCAAGGAGACTATCGTCGAGAGACTCTAAGAGAGGCTTGTCCCATCCCTGGCAGGCTTTGCGAGACGTGCATGACTGGAGACCCCTCCGAAGGAGACCTCAGCGTCAGAACATTGGTTGTACTCTCTTTTGATTGCTTATTAATGAATGACTACTGGTTATGGTTCCACTCTGTTTTTCACTTATGATAATGATGAGTTATATCCTTTCTGACTGATATATAGTTGCGTATTCTGGATTTTATGCTTGTATTCGTGTTGTTTCTTGCATGTACAGGTGTCCATCCACGGAGATCGTGGGGATCGTGATCTGCCGAGGCTGAGGAACGGGAACGCTGTCTCTTCTACGAATCATAGCACTGGACTCCAGGTAGGCCTCCATCGTTGGTCTGTTTATTCGCAATTAGGAACTTGCGCTGTAGCATTTGATGATTGTTGCTAGACCCGTGCTGGGCTAGTAGGGATTGCCTCTGTCCGCAGAGGGGATTTACCTCCTCAACAGCATTGGTGCTGGCGGTTTGTGGATTTTACGATCAAATATCTGGCATGCATGAAAACTCCTAACCGCGAGGATGCAGTCAAGAAATATGGTAGGCCAAAAGTAATTGACGCGGAGTATATTTTGCACAGTAGTGTATCCATACAAATGTCCACTACAAGCCCCAGCATGAAAATCGTTTCAAAACCTTTTTGGCCTCCTCATGTGTGAGGCACCTTCTTAAAATTGTATCGACGGCACAATGACGAAGTGTATCACCGACGATCAAATAATATTTGGCTTGGCTTCGAATATGTCACTGGTTAGAGCCATAGGTATCAGGCTGAAAATTCTGGGTCTGGAGATAAATGATAAAATCCCCATACCAAGGATCAGATGATCTGATCAGAAATAGAGACTCATTAGGAATATATGGTTCCGATGTAGTAGCAGTACTATCAGGGGGAAGGTCACAAAGAAGCTCAGCCAAAAATAAAGACTTCTTTGACTTGGATTTGATGAATTCCAAATCAAATTCCTGCAAAATGACAATCCATTTTGAATAATTCCCCCCCAAAAATTAACGTGATAAGATGTAAGTCATGGGGTTGAAATCAGAAATGACAATGGTCTTCCGGAACAGGATATAGTGGAGAAATATTTGGACAGCTTGAAAAACTTCCAAGGCAAGCTTTCCTACGTACAAATACTTCACTTCTGTATCATTGAGATTACAACTCAAATAATAGATCGGATGTTCTATCCCATTTTCTACTTGGACATAGCAATGGTCGTATCAGCTGCGGTGATATATAATAAATAATCACTCTGATAATTGGGGGGATACATTAATGACGCTCGGAGAAGTGTATCCTTGACAGCATTAAACAAGCTTGTGCAACTTGGTCCCAATGGAAGGGAATCCCATTTTTCAAGAGCCGAGTAAATCCTTTAGCCATTTTGGCATAGTTGGGTATGAACCTCCTTAGGAAGTTAACCTTTCCTTGAAGTCTTTGTAACTGAAGAAAATTTGATTGCGCATGCAAATCAAGAATGGCCTAGACCTTCAGTTGGTCTATTCGAATTCCTTCTTTTGAGACGACGAATCCTAGCAAATGACCAAAACCAACACAAAACACATATTTATATGGATTGAGGCGTATTTTGTAGTGTTGGTAGCATAAAAAGATAGCTCTCAAATTCATCGGGTGATTAGTTCGATTTCGATAAATGTGTGGGTAAATCATCTAGATAGGGTTGAACAATGTGCTTGATGTCATTGAAAGCATAATGCATTGCTCTCTGAAAAATTCCCCCAGCGTTCTTTAAACCAAACGAGAGTTTCCGATAAGCAAATGTGCCCCAGGGATAGATGAATGTTGTCTTATATTGGTCCTTTGGGTGAATATTGATTTGATTGTAGCCCAAACATCCATTCATGGATTACCATTCATGGATTAAAAGCTTTCACATCCAGCACAATTTTCAATAATCTTGTCAATAAAAGGAGTAGGACAGTTGTCTTTTGGACAAGAAAGATTGACATCCTGATAATCGAGACACACTCTGATGGTTCCTTTTTTTTTCATAACAGGAACTATGTTGGAAACCTACTCAGTTAATGGAATAGGGTAAATGAAACGAGCACGCAAAAATTTTTCAACTTTTTCTTTAATGGCAATGGCCTTCTTCAGATGAACAAGATGAAGGAATTAACGTATCAGTTTGACATCAGGGTACATATTAATAGTGTGTTCGACGATACTAGTATCTATGTCTGGCATTTCCTCGTAAGACCGAGCAAATATATCACAAAATTAATGAAAGAGAGAGTGATATGTTTTTAGTTCTGATGGAGAACAAGACACACCGACAAGAATATTTTCTGCAATGCCAGGTTTGGTCAAAATATCGATAGAAATGATTTTTTAAATATTTGATAAATTTCTCTAGGAATCGATTGCGTTAATAGGAAAAGAATTCAAAAAGAATGTTTTGATCGATGGGTGATATAGTTCACCAATATTATCTTCTTAATAATCCTATATATGGGAGCGATGATGATGATCTTCCCATGGTTCTCCTTCTGACATCACGGTTTCCAGAATATTCTCATCTGTCGATAAAGTTGGGGAAAAAGGATCAGATGGAGTACCAAAATCTAATGAACGATCAACACAAACGACCGGTGACGATCATTTTGGATTCGCCACCCAATCCATGTAGATTGATTTCTATGCCAGCTCAATTGGGTTGGGCGGCTGAAATTCATCCAACCTAACAACTTCATAATCACCCATAATCTTCCTCAATCCATCATGTAGTAGGTCTCTATGCTTGCAATTTCTGTCGACGTTGCAGGCGGCGATAATTCAAAGGTTCCCATGAGAGTGGAATCCTTTAAGAGTGCTACACCAATGTTCTAAAGTGCGAGTTGGGGTGTGTGAACTAACGGAACACTTCTAGTTACCTGGGAACTGGAGGCAAAGAAGGATAGTTGATTAATGATTGTGATGACACATTTATGTGGAAAGGCGATCATTCTAAAATATGTAGAAACGATCGCAGTCATAGCATATACCCATGGCCTTCGTAAAATATTGTAGTCAAGGGGTCCGTCAACGACCTCAACTTCAAAATTCACTATTTTTCCCCCTAGCTCAACATGCAGGTTATTGATAATACCGCAAGGCTTATATGTACATCCATCAAAAGCTTTCAACGTCGCAGGCGATTGAGATAAGCACGGCGAGCCATGTGACTTTCAACAATTTAGAGACATATTGCACATAGATTCTCCCTCATCAATAATAGTACAATGAAAAATGTGATTGAGAACATTTACTTGGATGGAGAATTCCAATTCTGTTGTTAATTGAGGCACATAGCCCATATGATTAAAGACTAAGAGATTGGAATCTATCGGATCAATTCCACCAATTGTCGAAAACAAAGCCTGCTTCTGGGAGGGACAATTTTGTAGCACCTCAAACGCTGACATAGCTGAAGGGGATTGAGCCAAATCTTCAACTATATTATAATTTTGAGCAGCTCTGGCTCGAGGATTAAATTTTGATTTATGAACGACTCCCTTCAGTGGCTTTATTGTCAATTCAGGAATAGAAATGAGAGGTATCGATTTCGTAGACGGATTCATGGTCAAGGTAGTAGGTTGATCAGTAGTGTGACTACCATAATATTTATTACACGTTGACACCAAAACATCATTCGATGGTTTCGTGACAGATAGCATAAGCACTTGTCAACTAGAAGCTGGATCCGTAGCAACCAAATTTGTGTCTGGATTCAGAAATGGATTTGTCAACACAGCTAATGCATGCGAGGTCTTAACCATTTTTTAGAGTTCAACGCAGTGAGGACAGTGCCGAACAAAATTTTCATCATTACATATTATGCAAGGGTAACCAGGTCTCCGATTTCCAGTCGATTGATCAAATGATCTTTCATGCAGGGTAGAAGTTTACTTTTTCTTTGATTTCCCCTTTTTCTTACTTCTAGGTTGCTTGTCACTTTTTCCCTTGTCAGATGACACGACATGGATTTCGAAAGAAGATGTAGGATCAGATGCAGTCGAGTGATGTGTGCTTGCAGTACCGATCATACTGTCTCCAGCATGAGAGTCCTTAGATGGAGGAGGAACAGTAAAATTAGATCGCGGCGTGTTAGGAATTTTCTCGTAGAGGATGCCATATTGAGTATAAATCAAGTCTAAATATTGGGCACAAGAAATGAATTTCTCTTCAGTTATGATGCCACCTTTAGCCACATCCTCAGCTATAGATGGCAACATGGACTTAATGAACCACTCAACAAGAAGCTGATAAGGAAAAAATGTCTTAACCATTCTATGACGACGACGCCACTCATGAATAAGATCAGAAATGTGAGTAGCATTAGTCTGTTTAAAATTAGTCAAGAGTTTTGTTCCAGTTTCATATCATATGGGTAACTAGAAGTGGGTCAAAAAGGCAGTAGCTATGGCAGTGAAATTATCAAAAGAAGCTCTTGGTAACTCAATGTACCATTTTGCGGCCGGACCAGTGAGCATACGCTGTAAAAGACATAGTCGAACAGAGTCATCATTTAGGGAGTTAGATGTAAACCAAATGATAAGTCATAACATGAGTCGATGGGTCTTCCCAGGGGTTTCCATTGAACTTAGGAATATCCGAGGGTAATTTATGGGGTATCACCGGCCACCAAGGAGCATAATTGATTGGGTCATTGGTGAGTCAGTTTAAATCCAGTAACTCTAAAGTTGCAACAAAGGGCAACTGTCGATTGAGTTCGAGTTGAGCATAGCCAGGGTATGATGGAATTTCTTGGGCAACAGGCCTTTGAGCACCATCATAAGGAATCTATTGTTGGTAACCCAGATAGGGGTTGTTTTGATAATAAAATTCTTAAGGATTTTGTTGGCCAAAAGCTACATACGCTACTTGTTGAAATGAAGGTTGTGGAATTTGCGGTTGTGGCTACCAAGGGGTCTGTCCACCAATATTATAACCCAAACTAGGATAGCTTGGATTCGGTTGAGGATAGGTATAACCTGGTTGCAGTTGTGACATCCCATAATATGGTAAGCCAGCTTGTGAATAAATGATTCTGGATATAGGTGGTTGTTGTAAACCATCCGAAGGAGTCGGAATCTGAGCACCTAATACTTGAGGGTATTGGGTTGAAGGACCCGCCTATGACGGTTGAGGTACAAAAGTTTGAATCTGTAACAGGGGTAAAGATGTATTAACAAGTGGAGTTGATATGGGTGCAACAGGTTAAACTGGTTAATACGAATGTACAACCATTTGTGGTTGGATGGGTAGAGTGGGTTGCCACTGGAAAAAATTCATTCTGACCTTAGGATGACCAAATAACAATGAAGTACTGTCAAAATGAGTGACCATAGGTTTACCCCTAGCATGAGGAGTATAATAAGATGGAAAATATTGTTCTTCAAATGCAGGGAGTCCAGTTGAGATTGTACTGGATGGAATATACCCAGATGGACCAGCTTGATATTGCCCTTATGATGTGTATAAATGATCAAGTCATTCAGTACTCACTATATATTTACCAGTTAGAATACCAGACGGTGACATTGCTGAATTCCATGGGTTTTAGGATGCACCAGAGAAGGTTCCAGATAAATATTGGTAACCAGGTGGGACGGAAGGGCCACCATATAAATGTGACTCTGGTGAAGTCGTGAACATCGATGGGGTAGCGAGA
This sequence comes from Pinus albicaulis, assembly GCA_034641835.2. Taxonomy (NCBI): domain Eukaryota; kingdom Viridiplantae; phylum Streptophyta; class Pinopsida; order Pinales; family Pinaceae; genus Pinus; species Pinus albicaulis. The sequence continues at coordinate 1,223,021,973 of CM076572.1, read as the reverse complement.
GCAGGTGTTGTCACAATTGGAACAGATGGTCCAGCCGAAGATGTTGGCTCAGGCATGGTTATTCGACCAAATTTATACCCTATTGGATCTACGGGAACTCTAATAAACACAGGATCAACCAAATCAGAGGTAGGTGATTGAGGAAAAGACTCGTACAGGTAAAGCTCTGCCCCAAAATGAGTTGGATTTAAAGGTGTTTTGTCTTGTGGTATGTATTCAATTGAAATTAAACTAGGTGGCAGGATTTCACCGTCAGGCCCAAAGTATATTTCAGGAGGTTGACAGCGCGATATGGGAGAGTAAGTGGCTACAATAGATTATGGGGCGACTGATACAAGAACAAATTTCGGGTGTTCGACAGCATCTGGATGAACTTCCAATTGAACAATGTCAGGTTCGAGAGGTATGGTCTAACTAATTGGATGGATCGTGACCACGTGTAGTTGTAAGGACTCCATCTCGAAAACAAGAGATGAACAAGGATTTGTAGAAAAATATTGTGCCGACTCTAGTATATGTGAGGATGATGTCACACCAGAGGTACTGATAGTACTAGTTTTGGTAGAGCGATGCCGCCCTTGCCGACCAGAAGTGGCTTCCGGTGGTAAACGTGGTTTCAGTGCTATTCTACGCGAACGACGGGGAAAGGGATTTTCTTCTTCCACGATGACGGATTTATTTTATGACCAAAAAAAAATTAAAAAAAAATAAAATGGTGATTCTAGGAAAAAGGTTTACCAAGTAATTGTGAACTACAGAATACCTCTTGGCGAACCAAGAAGTACAGGCAGGCAATCTCCCTGAATGTTGTGTTCGAATTATCACAAGTTACAAGGAATATTAATCGGTTCACTATGGATGGATAGCAACCTAAATTTGTCCTCCAAAATATACCCGAAGGTACGTGGAGGCCTAAGTCTGTATTAGCGTTGTCTAATGTGAAACCGCATAGTGAGAGTACCCCTTATACTTTTCGTACTAGAACACTACCCGGTATACCCGAAGGTACGTGGACAAGCTCCAATATACTTACATACGTGGAGTGAGGTATCACACTTGTAATGTATCACAGACAATTAACGATAGCTTCTATGTTTAACAACGTCAGAACACGTCTCTAGCCTAGACCTTCTAAATGTTATCATTATGGTTCCAATGCTTCTTTAGGTAAATTGATGTAAATTTTAAGTTGATATTGTTTATCAATTTTCCTTTTGAGGTTCACCGCGTGATGTGATGGAAATTCCTAAAATGCAAACTAAAATGATAAGCAAACTTTTTAATTTTAGCTTTTTCAATAAAAAAACCTAGCTACTGAAGGGAAAGAGAAATTATTTTTGAGAGCAAACAACAAAGAGCACAAACTAAAATGCAGCTTTCCTTACTTGCTCCTACGCAAAACACACAATTCACTATATGCATATGCTGGTTTTTCTTTTCAGTCCCCTTAATTTGAATGCAAAAAGGAAACTATATGCATCAAATCAACAAAAACAAATGCTTTTTTCTTTGAGAAACGAGGAATTTAACAACAATTTCTCTTTTAGGAAAATTGAAGAATGGAACTACAATTTTTCCTACAGGAAACGAAGAATTTAACAACAATTTCCTTTATGAAAACAAATGGATCTAATGCAGAAATAAAATACTTTGAATTTGCTTTGTCAATGATAAATAAAAACACTTAAAGATACATTGAACAAACTTACTTCTCAAAGGAGGAAGAATCAGGCAAATTCACTGGTCTCTACAAGGTATCAGACAATTGAAAACACAACAAACAAATGGATGAGAATGATGGAAATGACAAATTCAAATGAAATTTGGTTGGATAAGGGGGCAACGCAATCTCTAAGGGGATATAGATCATTGCAGTGCACCCCTAAGTGAGAAATAGTGCACTGCAGTGCATTGTGCCTTGACCAACAGTGCATTGGGCGGAGCAGAGATTGAAAATTCAAGCTACAAAACACACTTCTAAAGAAATTCTTTGATTCAAAAGTCTAATAACTGAAAGTAGATGCTACTGGGTGGATTAGCAGAGGCAAAAACACCAAGAATAATAGGAAAGTCCCCAGTGGAGTCACCAATTTAATATGGAAAAATATTATCTAAAGATAAATCAAATTCCCTAAGTTGGATTGGAAGCTACAACAAAAGCGACAGAAGGAGAATATGAAGCGCTTGGATCACAAGTAGGTTCTTCTATCTTTCTATGTCTATTTATTCTTAGAGAAAGTGATAGAAAAGTCTTTAATATGTTGTTCTAAGTGCCTAGCACCACACTTATGGAATTTGATTTATCTGTAGATCACAATTCTACATAACAATCTCTCCTTTTCTAAGTAATATATATAATTTTTTATTTTTTTATTGATTTTTTTTGGTATTTTTTTTCTCGGCATTCTCCAACACAATATACCAATGATGTTGGAGAAAAAGGGGATTCACAATGGCTAGGGTTTGTGCAGGCTTCCATGTTGTTGCATACGTCGTCAAGCTTTGATTCATCTATGTAGATTATTATGGCAAGGTCTTTAGAGAGTTTGGGAAAAAATTGGTGGTTTATAGTAGTAGGGTCTTCGCAGACCACTTTTCCTCTAAAATCATTCTTGAGCTTCGACTCTTACTTGTGGTGTATAACAATGGGGTATGTTACAACATTTTTTTGCAGTTGGATTTCACATATCTGGTGGCATTGCATTGGATCTTCACCCAATCATTGGCGAATTTTTTAATCTGCGATTCAGGTCCTAGGTTATATGCCCGACGTCATTCTTTTTCACTTTTTCTAGATTCTCAAGTATTGAACCATTCTTTTCTATGGCTAATTAATGGATCGTATATACAAATTTTGAAACAAATATGCCCCAAATCTATGACATGGGCCCCTATTTATTCATATCAAAGCCACGATCTTGAGGATTCATATTTGATTATGAGGAAGAGTTTCAAATTTCTTTGAAGACCCTAAACAGAAAATTAATCCTTATAGGGGCTCGGCTAGTGGATCTAGTAACATATCTGAAAAAGAAGGTAAATATGTGAGCGTAAATCATTGCAATATTTCATCAAATTGAAAGATGATGTAGAAATTATATAAAATATGCATGTATATATCCGGACTCTCCTGATCTCACAATATATATCTTCTTGCAAAATACATAATCCTTCCACTAATCAGGCCCGATCTTGCAAATCCATGCACCAATCTTTGCCACTTGCTAGCCTGCCTCCACTGCGCAATCCAAGCTGATTACAAAGACCAATTCAATTTAATCCCACTCTCATTGACTGCATTATTATCATTGGCAACTCCAATTTATATGTAGATACAATTCATGCATCACTAATAGTCACAACAGATAGTCTATCTTGCCCTTTCACCTATCTCTCCACTAGTCTCCACTGAAACTTCCATGCACTGTAGTTAACTGATGTATTCTTCAATTGATTAATGAGTTATTATTTAGTGAATTAATTATTAATTAATTCACACCACTCTCACTAGTGTATCAATCAGTTAGACTAGATACAACTAGCTCAACTGTGTCTAACTGAGTTAAACTGAACACAACTCCACCAACTACTTCTACAACTCCACCAAACTCTATCACATGAGTTCTAACTAAAGTCCTCCATGCAATAGCTCCAGTAAACCCTCAGGAATAGCGTAATTCCTTCTGTCAGCTGTTGTGCCACATCTGTGCAATTAACTGAAGTGCTCCAAGAGAATAAGATAATGTTTAGAGTCCAAATATTATTAAGAGCTAATAATATTCGACATATCTATTTTTAGACTGGCAATCTAAAAATAGATTCTGCCCAATATGTCTAAAAATAGAAATCCATCTATTTTTCCAACTTGACCAACCATTCACAAATAGCATCCTGCAACTCATAGAATATGATCGACATGTCTAAAAATAGACTTTGCACCAAAAATCACCTGTGTGGGCCCCACCTAGTTTAGATGATCACTTTCCAACTAGGATCAGGAATGATGTTTCGGGATGCCTCCTTCACTGTTTCTTGTTGCAATCTTCAACACTCCCTCTCAACAAGAAAGGATTGTCTTTGCATGCGACATTCAACTCCATGCATTCGCCCTGTAACCTTTGGGAAAGTGCAAAGAAATACTGACTCCATGCTTCACCTTTCTTGCAACTTTTAAGCCCAGGAATAGGCTCAAACACCTCAATCAGTCTAATGCATCTATCATCAAAGTCTTAGACATTTGATTAGCTATGACACATGTCTTCAGGAACCACTGCGTTTTTGAACTCTGCACCCATGCACTCTACACTTGCTGTCAACTCTGAACCATGCTCCAATATCTAACACTGTCACTTTGATCTTCCCACATCAATCCAACTGATTATGCTACTGCTGCTCTATGGGCACCTCGTAGCCAGGTTCAATTCATGAGAACCACACCATCTCAATGAATCCTGCCCAGAAATATCCTCTTGGGATTACTTATGCATGTCGCCCCACCTCTCACCTGGTGGTATAGCTGCATGCACTCCCTCTGCCCATCTGGCACGAAATTTTTCTGCATGAGTGGTTACTCCCACTCCATGATCCTCATCTTGTGGCTACTCCACATATCGAGGTTCACTCTTACCTGCATGCAAATCTAGCTCTCTCTCAAGCTTCAATTGCATGGCTTTCTCAGACTTCCCAACAGTAGGAAGCTCCGTAGAAATCCCATCTACTTCAAATCTATAAAGATTCTTCTGCATCTCTAGTTGTGGCTGCTCCACCACCTTCTGAGACTGCTTCTCAGGCTGCATGTTGAAAGGCTCCCTCTCAACCACCAAGTCACTAACCTCTGCTTTTCTCCTTAAAGCTTTTCATGAATCTTGTACCTCAGTGCATGTAGATTCTTGGCTCGCGCACATTGCAATTGTCTCGCCGTCGCAAAATTTTCTAACAAAAGAGTTGATTTTAAATCGACGATATCTCCCTCATCCAAGCTCTGATTTGACCGATTTTTTTTTTTCAATTTGGGTATTTTTTCACAAGGAATCCAAATATGCTATTTTTATCTGAAAATATTTCACCCAAATTTTCAGATATTCTCTGCAAACTCGCGCACCCAAAAATTCCTTCTCTCATTCCATGTAGAAAATCTATAACACAACTCTGATACCATGTATAAATTATATAAAATATGCATGTATATCAAGACTTCCTCTGATCTCTTGATATTTATCTTCTTACAAAATACGAATCAGCTTCCCTTTATAATTCTTCATGGAAAATTGTCAACAATTGCACAACACATGAAGCAATAAAAGCACACATAACACAGTTGTTTACCGGGAAAGCCTGAAGCTGAAAACCCCAAATATATATTATGTAACATGGAGATCATATGAAAATATCATACAAACATACAAATTTTATCACAATTTCTCAGTACAATACAATCGTCATACACTAATCAGGCCTAATCTTGCAAATCCATGCACCGATCTTTGCCACCTGCTAGCTTGCCTCCACTGCACAATCCAAGCTGATTACAAAAACCAATTCAATGTAATCCTACTCTCATTGAATGCGTGATTATCATTGGAAACTCCAATGTATATGTAGATGCAATTCATGCATCACTAATAGTCACAACAGATAGTCTATCTTGCTCTTTCACCTATCTCTCCACTGGTCTACACTGAAACTGCCATGCACTGTAGTTAACTGATGTATTGTTCAATTTATTAATGAGTTATTATTTATGAATTAATTAACTAATTAATTCACTCCACTCTCACTAGTGTATCATTCAGTTAGACTAGATACAACTAGCTCAATTGAGTCTAACTAAGTTAAACTAAATACAACTCCATAACTACTTCTTCCAACTGTGTCATAACTCTTCCACTTGAGTTCTAACTGATTCCTCCATGCATTAGCTCCAGTAAACCCTTTGGAATTGCGTAATTCCCTCAGTCCACTGATGTGCCACATCTATGCACTAAACTGAAGTGCTCCAAGAGAATAAGTTGATGTTTAGAGTCTGATTATTATTAAGAGCTAATAATAATCGACATGCATCTATTTTTAGGCGCGATCTAAATAGATTCCATAATATGTCTAAAAATAGAAATCCATCTATTTTTCCAACTTGACAACCATCCACAAGTAGCATCCTGCAACTCATAGAATATGATCGACATGTCTAAAAATAGACTTTGCGACAAAAATCACCTGTGTGGGCCCCACCTAGTTTAGGTGATCACTTTCCAACTAGGATCACAAATGATGTTTCAGGATGCCTCCTTCACTATTTCTTGTTGCAATCTTCAACAGATGACAACGTCAAACATAATTCTACAATCACTATAAATTTGAGGTAGCAGTGTGGACCTCGAGGAATGAGCATTCCACCTTGATCAACTTTTGTTTCCAAGGGTCCAAGTTATTTTAAGGATATAGTGAAATGGAAAGCTACCATACTAGATGAACCCCAAATATGACAATCCCGAGTCCTTACCTAGTTTATAATATGGAGAAAGCACTAGATTTGTCAGTAAAATTGCCAGAAGCGAGTGTTATTTTCACCGTTATCCAAGTCACGACTCTTATTTTCTGGTTTAATGGCTTATGGCCCAAGTTTGAAGATCTACATCAATGGATCTTCCTCAACTGGACCAACAATTGTGATATTTACCTATATGTGAAGGTATTTTTTGTGGTTCAATTCGAAAATTAGAAATATTTGTAATACGTCATTGTTGTCCTCTGAGATAATTCTAGGTCAATTAATTATGCTAGAGCATCTAAAATATTTTTTTAATTTAAAAGGGGTTTTTGGATGACCAGTGTATTGAGAAAATACAAATAGATATTTTAAACTTTGATAGTATTAAGTATTATGAAAAGGGTTGCTGCTTTACGTCAAAACAGTGATTTAACTTTGCATATGTGAAGGCAGCAAATGTAAGAAAATATAATCAGCAAAGTTCCAAATTATGTTTAGTTTATCATAAGTATGAAATTTTGTCAAATAATGTTTACAACTTAACAAAATATATTTAACATTATGAAGATTACTAACAATTAATTGATATAGAAAGACTTATACAAACAGATAGTTTAATAATTCATTGTCTAAAATGGATTATAACTTCAAAGGATTTAAGATAGATTGAAACACAATTTTATCTTACCTACTTATCTTCATAAAACTCAAATATATATAGAAAATAGAATGAAATGAATACTGGAACAAAAACCATAATCCTTTTATTAATCATCAATGATCAAAATCTTATACAATTCTACTAACAAGTGCTCATCCAAGGGTGCAACCCTTAATAACTCGAATGGAAAGTTATTTATACTAATTTTTATCACTTAGAAGTATCTAAACTGTTTACAAAAATAGTATCAAATTATAGGAATACAAAAAAATATTGAGTGGTTTGTCACTGTCTTTGAGGAAGTAGTTGATGATGTGGCCCCAAAATGTGCTGCTTTGTTGGCATGTTGTTGGAGAAAAATTTACTCGATAGTTTCACATATGTGATCCCATATGTCCTGTCTTGGTATATCCAAATTAACTAATCTTTTGAAAACTTCATCTACTATAGTGTATCTCTCAATAGTATGCTTGTTAATGAAGAGATGTTTGATTTCATGTTTAATTATTAAATGTTATGAAACCATCTCCAAAAATAGAAGAAAAGAGAGATCAACGCCTTAGAAATAAGCCACTTAAAGGGGGCAACCTCCTTTACATTACATAAATGAACAATTTTTGGATGATACAAATGACAAAACCTCCTTCTATATATATGAGTCCATGGGGTCACAATATAATCCTAGCCGACCTAACAATAATAATGTAAGAGCACAATAATAAAAATATGGGGGTTATAGGGGTACAACAATAACAATAAGGGGGTTATACTAACAACAATAAGGTACTACACTAGTAGTATAGGGACCTAACATGCCCCTCTCCTTCAAAAAAGTGTTGTCCTCGACGCTTGAGTAGCTATGGATGCTTTTGTATAAAAATTTCATCCTCCCGTGTAGAATCTTCAGTGGGTAAGTTCTTCCACTTGGTGAGATACTCTGAAATTGATCAATTTCATAGCTGTCGAGTTCTTGTTTTCGTGACTACTTCAGGTTCCAATATGATTTTTCCTTCCTCATAAAGTTCTCGCAATATTGTTTGAACTAGAATTTTGTCACCTATAACCTTCTTTAAGCATGAAACATGGAAAACTGGATGCACTCGCGAAGAAGCAGGAAACTCCAATTTGTATGTCATAGTACGATTCTTTTGACACACCTTGCAAGGACCATGGTACTTTGGCGATAATTTATTATCCTTCTTAGCTTGCTTGAGGGAAATTTGTTTGTATGGTTGTAGCCGTAAAAATACCCAGTCTCCTACATCAAAACTTCTCTCGCTGCGATGTTGATTTTCTTATTGCTTCATTCGATTTTGTGCCAAATTTAGGCTATCCTTTAAGAGTTGGAGAACTTGTTGTTGATGCTTGATGTGATCTTCCACTGCTTTAACCTTAGAATTTTCTCTTAAAGATGATGTGATGGATGGTGGATGATATCCATGAAGTGTAATAAATGGGGTCATTTTTTCTTCACTATGGAAGGAAGTGTTATACCACCATTCAGCCAAAGGTAACCACTAGACCCATTGTGTTTATTTATCAGATACAAAACGACGAAGATATCCTTCCAAAAAAAATTTTACTATTTCAGTTTTACCATCGTATTGAGGATGATAGGATGAGCTATGAGCTAGTTGAGTATCCAAACAAGAAAATAATTCCCTCCAAAAATTTCCTATAAAAATGGGATCTTTGTCACTTACAATAATATTTAGGCTTCCATGTAGCTTTTGAATTGTTTCCATAAATTCAATAGCAACTGTACTTGCCTTAAATGGATGAGATAATGCACAAAAGTGTGCATACTTGGTAATTCTATCAACTACCACCATGATGACACTCTTTCCTTTGGACTTAGGTAAACCTGTGATAAAATCCATTGAAATCTCCTACCAACGTTGACTTGGAATGGATAAAGGTTGTAGAAGACCCGGGGTCTTAATTGTCTCATCTTTTGTAGGCAAACCAAACATTCCGCCAAAAACTTTTGAATATCAGATTTAAGGCCATCCCAAAAAAATATTTTTTCACCCTATGGTAAGCTTTTAAAAATCTTGAGTTCCCTCCTAAAGGAGTAGTGTGCAATTCTGAAAGAATCTTTTGTTTTAGTTGGGAATTCTTACAAATATATAAGCGTTCTTTGTACCATAAGGAATCATTTTTCCAAATAAATGTATTAGATTTACTATAATCTTGCTGCAACTTTTGAATGAGTGTCCACACTTCTTCATCCTTCTTCCATTCATCCCTTGCTTTGGTTATCCAATCTGGTTGGATAATAGAAATAGCACAAAGCAATGCTTCCACCTCTTCATCCTTTCTTAATAGTGCATCTGCAACAACATTTAGCTTCCCTTTTTTGTAGATGATTTCAAAGTCATAACCCAACATATTTGTGACCCATTTTTTCTGCTCTTTTTAAGATATTCTTTGTTCCAAAAATTGTTTAAGACTATCATGATCAGTTTTTACCTTGAAGTGTTCCCATTAGGTAAGGTTGCCATTTCTTAGTGCATGTAGTATTGCCAACATTTCCTTCCCATAAATAGCTTTCTGTAAATACTTTCCTTTGATTGGACGACTTTCAAAAGCAATGGGTCTTCCTTCTTGCATTAAAACAACACCAATTCCATTTCTTGAGGCATCACATTCCACAATAAAGGTTTTTGTGAAGTCTGGTGTAGCTAAGACCAGTGCTAGGCACGTTGCCTCTTTAAGATGTTCAAAGGCCTTAGTTGCTTCAGGATTCCATGAAAATGCATATTTCTTCAATAATGTTGTTAGAGGTGCTACTATTCTCCCATAATTCTTAATAAACTTGCGATAATAACTTGTTAACCCGAGAAATCCTTGCAACTACTTTATGGTTGTGGGGGCTTTCCATTCCTTAATGGCTTAATTTTGTTAGGTTCTACCTTAACACCCTTGTGAGATACAATATGACCTAGATCTCTTGTACTCCAAAGAAACATTTGGAGGTTTTTGCATATAATTGCTTCTCCTCCAATATTTTGAGCACCTATAAACATGTTGAACATGATCCTTCCTAGACCTGCTGTAGATTAGTATATCATCAAAAAATACTAACACAAATTTTCTAAGGAAGGGTTTGAAAATGGAATTCATCAAACCTTGAAATGTAGAAGGTGCATTGGTAAGGCCAAAAGGCATGACGAAAAATTCATAATGACCCTCATGAGTTCGAAATGTTGTTTTCATAATATCTTCATTCTTCATTATAATTTGATGATATCCTTAACGAAGGTCCAACTTGGTAAAATAAATTTCTCCATTTAATTCATCCAATAATTCATCAATCACGGGAATGGAAAATTTATCTTTAATAGTGAGCTTATTGAGCTCCCTATAATCTCAACACATGTGCCATGATCCATCCTACATGTGCACCAATATTATTGGAGCAGAGAAAGAACTTTGACTCGATTGAATTATACTAGCCTCTAACATTTCTGCAATCATACGTTCAATTTCTCTCTTTTGGACATAAGGATATTTGTAAGGCCTGATGTTTGGAGGAACACTTCCTCGAATCAAATGAATAGAATGATTATGATCATGAATAGGTGGGAGTCCTTTGGGAGTTTCAAACGCCTTGGAATGATTGTCCAAGACTTTTTGGAGATCTGGATAAATAGATGATTTTGATGTTGGAACTTCTAGTGAGCATAATTGTGCGATTACGCCTTGTTTTTCTTTCTTCATAAGTTTTTTCATGATATTAGAGCTTATTATCTTTCCCAGCTTCCCTATTGTCAGCTTTGGAATCAACACTTGGATTGTGACAAGTTCCTGACCAGAAAAATCTTAAGCTCAAGGGATTTTCTTATGACTTGATTGAGTTTTTTGGAAAGTGGTTGGGTATCACACACACTGAAAGAGACTTTGAACAGCCAGGATTCTCTCACACATATAAGGGCACTGATATATAGTGTGGTAGCAAGATTATGTTTGTAACTTTATGGTTAGAAAATGGAAGACAACAGTAGATGTGTAAAACAGAGGTCTATTGTTAAGAAGAAATGATAACACAAATTCCAGACCTGTAATGTACAGTGAAAGAAATATTTCTAAGAAAGACTTATAAAAGTCTCACTCCACATTTAAAGGATCTAATTACGTAGAAATATTCCAACTAACATGACAAAAAAAATTAGGAATGCTCGAAACATCAAGACTGACAAAACAAATTGCTCCTGTATGCCTGTAAAAAAGACTTACAAGAATATGAAACTGGAATCAATTCAACCTCAATAGATGACCAGGAACTATCTTCAGTTAATACTTAGTCTGGAATGCTTCATAAAAAGACTTAAAAAAACAAATTAATATTGTATGAAGGTTCACAATTCTGATAATAACATAAGGTAGAACTGTGTAAATTATAATCTGGAATGAAATAATGAATAATGGACACATAAGAAGATGAACAATACACACATCATACAAGTTGTGAATCCTCAAGAGTGCTTATAATATATTATGTATTCAAAATATAACACAGTATGCAATGAAAGGTACAACCAATGAGCCCTTTTCTCCTTGCATTACACAGTATATATACAAAAAGGAGTTCTGCAAAAAGCCTCCAATAAAAGTTCAAATCTATTTTTTTAGACTAAATTATTAAAATTCTCTACATATAGTAGAGATTATCCAAAACATTAAAAAGAAAACTAAAATAGAAACAAAGACAAAACATGGCATCATGGAGCTTGAGGTGGTTGAGTGCTCCTCGTAGCTTGTCAAAAACTGCCTGCATAAAAAGTGGAATCCACCCACTGAAAAGAACACATGTATACATATCTGCAAAAATATAGGAGTAGCTAACTGAAAGTAATAACCAACTGGAAGATATCTTGATTAGATGACACTTAGCAAAATCTCATCACCACAGAGGTTACATTCACTTCATCATCTTTAGTGTCATTCTAGTGAGAAAATAACCCAAAAGCAACTTTTCTTCTCCATATGCAAAATCTGAAAATAATAGCTACCTTTTCTGAAAAGGGTAGCTATATCTGAAAATACTAAGTATAAACCAAAAATGAAATTTTCATTCGGATTTTCAAGGTTCTGTATATTCATTCATAAAAGGTCTAATATAGAAGCAAATATCTTGATAGCTTCATCTTTATTTACCCTTTGTTTGACCTCCTCTTCTGTGCTTGATTTTTCTGCTGAATCTTTTTCTTCCTTGTTTCATTCTTTGGGCCTTATGTGAGGGTTGGAAATGAGTTTACTTGTTAATCTGAGCTTGTTCTTAGGCCTAGTGTGAGGGTTTTGAATGTGTGGGTTTGGAATATATAAAGGCCTCTTTCTACAATGTATGAATCTTCTTTATTGTCCTTCTTAAAACCCTGGCTCAATGAACTTTGTCTCGCTATTATCCTCCTCAAAAGACAAATATGAATGAACTATAGTTTTCTTATTCTTCTTGGCTAAAGAACCAATAAATGAGAAAAGCTAAGATATTGTAGGTTCTTCCATTGTGATAGTCTTTGAAACTTTGTGTTTTCCCTTCTTGAGTGAGGAAAAGACTTACGAAAGAGTATGCTCTTTGAATGAAATGGCACTGTTTTGTTGAGTCTCCTACCTAGCCTCTAGAACAGGGCTTGATGTCAAGGCTTCAGGGCTAACTTCCACTAAAGGTCCCTCTGTCATAATGAGTCTTATCCTTCGTTTACCCTTTAGACAGTAAGTTTCCTCCTCTTTGCTTTTAGATGTTTTTCAAGCAAGGTATCTCTTTGTTTGAGTTTGTTTCTACACTCCTGCATGAAAGAACTCAACATTTGTGGATGCTTGGATGAACTACTATTGTATACCTCATTTGTTGGTTGTATTGTTGGTGTAGATGTAGTGGTTCTAGCCTTTCTGGTTAAGCTCCCAATTTGCCTACTAAATGACATTAAAGGTGGACCAGCTTGTGAAGGAGTTGATGTAGGGGTATGGTTTGATTGTTGACTTGAGTTTTTAGCTTTTTGTGCCTTCCTACTATTCTTCTTGTATAAACACTGCTAAATCCCTCATGCTAAAAATTTCTCCCATGTAGTTATTTTCTTTCTCGGGTGATAAACTTCTAGTATCTTAATCAAACCTCTATGATAGATATTATGAAGAGAGTAGCATGGGGTTTTCTATATCTTTTGAGACATTGATAACATGGATCTGTGAAGGAAAAATGGTATATTCATAGGTTTGGCTCCAGAGATATGGGCTAGAAACCTCATATGGTATTTGTGGACAATTGAAAACCTACCCTCACAGGTTATGAAACATTGTACAGTAGCAATGACATGCTTCCACTTAGGTTTAATGTATGAAATGTGAATGGTAGGAGTCCAACCAATATGTTCATGCTCAGGCTTTAAATAAACATTCCAATTAGATTTAAGGAGAGTTTTGTTATTTTAATGCCAAGACTCACCTTTTTTTGAAGTCTGAGTTTCCCTTGCAATGATGATTTCAGTAATCTTGAAGGTCTAAAACTTGATCCTGATCTTTTCTCCATCAAATGTCTTAGCAAATGCTTGAGCCACGGCCACATTCTCACCTAAAATTTTCCTTAAAAACTAGTATCAATTTGCTACTTTGAACTCAGAATTAGCACAATGATCAACAAAACGAGTGTTAGATGGCTCTGAACAGCTCACGGTACCCCCTATGCCCATTCTGCTTGTTGTTAACCTAACCACCAATGCACAGCTATCAAACGAGGAACATCTACCCTCCACGAAACCCTACTTGCTGGCACTTGTTAACAAATTGTGTTAAACTATAGAATAAATATGTTTTACTGCAGCTGTCACAAGAGTGAATGGAGGTAGAGTTATGCATGCCATAAAACTCGGTGAGAGGGAATGACACAAAAACAAAAATGATTTAAACCTGTTGCCAACTCATTTCACCAAACTCCATCACATTTCTTAATAATTTCTACTCGTACTACACTTTAACACATATATCCTTTAATGAGTAGCAATATATTTGCATAACCTTACCAGAAAAATAACAACCCTTTTAACTCATCCTCCAATGAAAAATAACCATCCTTTAGGTGAGCAACACCACTTGCTTTAACATGTCTTCAATATTCGAATAATAGTGCTTATTTCATTTGAATAATGTTTCCTTTCTCTCCTTGTACTAATCTTACAGGTAATTGCTACCTTTTTAAAAAAGACAGTTATTCCTATACTACTCATAAAACCATAACTCTTGAAGAGGATAGTTGCCTCTCAAGGAAAGAGAAGCTAATCCTATGTTATTCTTAACAGAATTCATGATTCCAACATTCTGTCTCTAACTTCGGATAGGAAATCATAGTGAAATAATAAGACTTTTTCCTTTTTAAGTTAAACTCATGACCTTAACCACTGAAAACAGTTAAAAGACCTATTTAAAAGAGACTTTAACCGAATGACTTTGTAACATAAACAGACTATTGGACTCTTAATTATTTTTGGATTTTTTTAAAAAGTTATAAATATTTATACAATTTAACCCTCCAGGGCTCTCCACCATAGGTTAGGAGATAGAGAGGATAAAATACATGACATACAATGACGATCAGACTTTGAATTTTTTTTGAAAAATTGCAGTGCTAACACTTGCGATACCTCGTAATTCGAATTCCTTTCCTTCTAAAAAAAAATTCAAGAAACGTTATTGAAAATTAAAAGCTACCATCCCCAAAGATTGTAACCATTGTACTCCTAGTACAACATCATCACTTCCCATTGGAATGGAAAGCATTCGAATATTCAATACATATTCCCCCATGGTTAGCTTGATATTATGGCATTTTCCAGAGCAATTTATAGTTCCTCCATTTTCAACCATCAATTGACATTCTAGTGTTGTGTATAGGAAGAAATTCAATTCATTGGTTACCTTACAATGAATAAAATTATGGGTACTAACTGAATCAATCAACATTATTACCTTTGTCTTCTTGATCTGTCCTTCTATCTTGAGAGTTTGAGGAGTGGTAATTCCTTCCAATGCATTACACGATATGGTCGGACTCATTTCTTGTTTCTCTAGGGTTGGTTCCTGGTGTATATCCTCTTCTTTTGAAGTTTCTTGTTCATTTTCTTCCACCTCTTCACAATCTATGTAAAATAATTTCTTCTCATCACACTTATGACCTTTAGTGTATTTGCTATCACAACTTTAGCAAATCCCTTTTGCTCTTTTTTTTCCAATTGTTGTGGTGTGAACCTTGTAGGTTGTGGAATTCTAGGAGTAGAAACACTTCCATCTTTATAGATGTGAGTGGTAGGCTTCCTTGTCGCCATAATTTTACATTCAATATTTCTTGCCAACCTGAATGCCTTCTCCAATGAATCAAGTTCCCAAAGGCAAACCTCATGTTGGATATTATCCTTTAAAGTCCATATGAAGACATCAATACTGTGTTCCTCTGGAATATCAGTTACCCTTATATTGAATTTTTGGAAGTCCTCAATGTGCTCCACCACTGAACCCTTTTGTTTGAGATTTATCAATTGGCTAAAGAAGGTGTTGATCTTTGTATCCTCATAATGTGCTATCATTCCTCCATAAAAATTGACCAAGTGACGATTTTTTTATGGGAGCAAAGCCATAGATACCATACCAATGTATTTTGTTTTGAATATAAAGTTGCAATGCGTACCTTTTGTGTGTTTTGCACATTATCCAGATCAAAATATTGCTCCATATGTAGTATCCATGTTATGGGATCCTTTCCATCAAACTTCCTCATATCGATCTTTGGAATATGGTGGGTCTTGCATCCAACATTCGAGTTTATGAAATCATGATCAACATTTATTTTTTTCTCATCATGAGTTTCCTTTACTATCTTTTCGCCATTAGTAATCATTTACTGTATCAACTTTGATAAACCTTCCTTCAAACCTTCCATGTATTCCTTCAAACCTTCCATTTTTTCTTCCACGTCTTTCATGAAATTATTCAAACCATCCCTCTTAGCTTCCATGCCTTTCTTCAAATCCTCCATATTAGATTCCATGCATTTCTTCAAACCATCCATTTTCACTTCCATGCCTTTCTTCAAAACTTCCATTTCATTTTTTGTTGCTCTTTGTGAGAACGAAATTTGGTGCACTTGCTCTAGTAATTTTGATATATCATGTTGCACTTCTTCATCTTCATGAGTCATAGTAGAGTATTCTAAGGGATTAATGGGTGTTGAATTATTTTTAGGGGGCATTTTAGAACACAATACTGATATATTTGCTTCAATATGCCCTTGGAATCACTTCAAACTGATTTTTCAAACAAGACTTTTTCTTGCTTTTAAGGAGCTCGATATTGAAACTGAATTGTCTCTGTTATTTTGAATCTTCAATATCTAAAATTCAGTCCTGTAGTAGCCATCTGAAACTTCTTTCAAATGCCATAGGTCTGACCTGATTTGGATGCTTCAAGACAAAGTTATGCCCAATCTCCCACAATGACCTAATTATGGATTGGTTCAGTAGAGCGAACTTGTACGACGTGCCACGTGTCATTGTTTCCTCCTTCAGCTCTAAAATTGATACACAAGAAACTAAAGTACGTGTAATTTTGGCCACCTTTTACAAAATTCCAATCTGATGCTCAAATAGTGAGTTATGACGATTTTCCCAAGGTCATCCATTTTAGATGAAATTCGGGAGCCTACAAAAACCTTAACTTCCACAGTTCATATCTTCGAAAATATTGCAAATCAAGATCCAAAATTTTTACGCGATGTTCCCTAGGATTTTGGCTTTGCGTGTTAAAAATTTCAGCTTCTGAACCTTCTGATGCAGGAGCATCCTGCTTGGGTTTTATTAAAATGTTATGTAATTAGGGGGACGATGATTTTTTAATTATTTTATAAATTATTGTGCTCATTTTAATCAATTAAGAGAGAAAATTGTAAGTGAGGGTTACTATAAATATTCTTTTAATAAATTAGGGATATTAGTGGAGTTGAATTAGGTAGATGATCTAGGGATTAGGAATTCCTTAAACGGGACTTAGTTGAGTCCAAAAAAAGGATAAATCTAATTTAGATTTTAGTTGAGATTTGTGTGGAGGAAGTTATGGATTGGAATAAAATCATTATTATGTATAAATATGAGGAGTGTGTGAGGATGGAAAATAGTGAGGAATAGAGAGTGAGAGAGAGAGATGGTTTGAGAGCTTTTCTAAAAGGTCCGAGAGCCGAGAGGCCATCCATTGTAATATTCGGCCAAGGAATTTCTTATGTTATTATATATCAGTATTTTTGTTTGTATGGCTCTTTGTTCTTTATGTATATGTTAAACTGAATCAAATGTAGTTTTTAATGAAGAGTTTTCTTGAGAATATTCATGTTGAAGGAAGCATACACACTATTATATGCTAGGATCTATTTTATAGCAGAATCCTGGCATCATTTGGTATCAGAGCCTAAGGAGATGAGTTTGAGGATGAGTCTCTCCTACTTTGAGGTTGTTTTTTTTTTATTGCTTGTTGTGAGCGAAGAGAGAAGGTCGGATTTCCTAGGGGAGAGTTGAGTCTGCAAACTATATATGTATATGTTATGTATGAGTTATGAATGCAGGAAAGAGTTCACAACCAGCGTGAAGGAGGATTTCATATTGTGTTAGCAGTTGAAATGGTTGGTTCGAATTTGTTTTAAATCACATGAATAGTTTGCAGCCTTCACGCATTGTGTAAGTGTTATATTAACAGCAACCATACAAGGATAGTCGCAACACCTTGCAGCAGTGGAGTGTGGCAGCGATTACAAGCATAGTCGAAGGCTGAAAGATCGTGAACTTTTATTGACACAGTCATGGAAAAATTGTGAAGCGTAGCTAGCATAGTTTGCAAGCTGTGTTTTGGGTATGCGGCTTTAAATTCTTGGAGATTGTCGTGATTACCATACTGCGGAGGAGTGCGGCCAAGTCAAGCATTAGTGTGGACGCAGTGGAGTGCTGTAGATACTACCAGCACAATCGAAGGTCGAATATGGCGGATTTGTGTTTCGCACCCTCGGCGGAATGGTGAAGGGTGACTTGCATAGTCTGCAAGATGTAGTTGAATGTGCGATTTAAAGTTCTGGGAGTCTGCGTAAGACGTTAAACATAGATCCGTGGAGTAATGGTGATGGCAACGGTTTATATCTGTGTTAAAAGACAACACTATTCCAAAATAATACAGTTCGTTTAACATCTTTTCAATTGGTCATGGTTGCTTTATGGTTGTGTGATGATATGTGCGGCCAGTGGTCTCAAACAAATGCAGTGTTTAATTTATTACGTGGATACCAATTTTGACAGTCATCGTGAAGATGTGTTGGATTTTCCCACCAGATTGCAAAGGTGTTAAACGAAAGTTTCCCGTGGGATCAAGGTGATGGGCACTATTCGATATATGTCTTATGGACAGCGCATTCCGATATACACAATCACGTGAAGTAGTGTGCGTTCTAGCTCCCACGAAACTATAGGAAATGTTAAATGCAATTTGCGTGGATTGTTGGTGAAAGGCGTTCAGTTTTATGTGTTAGCAAGATATATATATATATATACAAACATTGTTCCAATATGAATATAGTCGACTTGACATTAGATTGCCTGGGTGTAATTGCGTTGATCCATGTGTAACGGCTTGTACCAGTAGTAGCATAAATAAAGCAGCGTTTGTCCCTAAGCGGTGTTCCAAAACTGGTATTGCGTTATTCCATGTTGGTAATGCCTTTAACGCATCAAACTTAGTTATCTTCACATTGTTACATTTGCATTTTGATAGATAGTAAAGATTTCTTTAATGGTTTTTTTTATCAACATTTGAAATGGAATGGTATTATGCGGATTAATTATTGCAAGAAGAATTGACTAGTGGGTTGATACGTAGAGGAGTTACAGATAAATAGATCTCTGTTTGTAGAGACTACATGTCAAAATTGGTGGGGTCATTGTGGAAGCCTGCAACATTGTTGACCGAGTTATATTGTTGAATGATTTCCTGTGTGAATGAATTGTGTTGGCAACAACTGCAATAGTGCAGCATTTTTTCTTCCAAATGCATTGTCCCATGTTGGTAAATAGTGAATGACATTCGCGTAGAAGCACAGTTGGGTGAATGGAAATTGCGTTGGCGAATGGTGACTTCCAAAGATTTTATTATATTGTGCATACCTTGAAGGTTTACAAAAATTATTTGTTGGGATATATTTATGTTACAAAGTTGTTGGGAAGAGATTTATTTGCTGGGGAGAGATTGTTATAAAATCGACCTTGCACATTCAAAGTGGAGTTTGGAGTTAGATAGCTGGGAGTCCACCGAAGACAAAGTCTGTAGAGGCTTGAATGTATTCCTAAATGAACACGAGAGAGAAGGGTTGGATCATTTCAACCACAAGAAGATTCAAGGTAAGTGCTCATTGAATGAATCAATATTCATTGAGTAAAGGTATCTTAAAATCTGGATGATTAAATTTCCTTGCCATACTTGAGAAGTTCATCTTTTGTAAAAGTTATGAAAGAATCCATAAGTTTAAGGAATGGAATTGGAGTCCATCTCAGAAATTGATGTGCGACTATGGCTGAGTATGGTTTGCGTTTGTTGCTACAGAGAAATATGGTGATGCCACCATGATTTTGGGAAATTCTTGTGAATGAATTTTTTTGTGCACTCAGGAGAGACGATGTTGCATGAGAACCGTCACTGCAAAGAATGAGCTTCATAGAAGTGCAGGAAAACTTCCTTCTTATGATGGTAAGCGTGTTGAAGAGACTATGGTATGAAGGAAATGCGAATATTCACAGTGATAAAGATGGCAGAGAAGAGTGAAGTCTGGAGAGTTGAAATTGTGAAGAGAAGGTTTGTTAAATAACCAAGGAAGCATAAGGTATGATAATTCAGAAAGGTATCTTTGAATGTTGAAAATTGAATCGTTTATTTATTTTCAAAATAAAATAAATCTTGGAAAACCTGGATTGCATTTCGATTAAAGACTTCAGCATCATGTGAAATGATAATGGGAAACTGATGATCTTTCATAAGGATGGAGTATGAGAGAGAGTGAATATTTTACATCCTAAAAATGTATTAGGGGTATATGTTCGTTGGAAGATTGTATAACTTGAATTAAGTCAAAATATCCACTATCATAATTATTGGGGCAAGCCTTGAAGTCAAAATAGATGTTAGGGTCAAATGAAAGTTTGGATAGCTTGAGTTAAGATTGAGTATTTTTCATCCAAGATGAAGATTTGGTGTAAATTCTGAATTCAAAGAGTCGTAAGCTAAGTCAAAGGTCTGAATGTAATTGGGTGCATGATCGGCGGATCCCAACACCCAAAGAGTTGGTCATTGTAACACAAGAATTACTAAAAGTGTTGTTTGCAGCAAAAAGAAGCAAGAGAATTTCCCAGAGATGATTCCAAGACAGAGAACCGAAAGATACCGAGCGCAAGAAGAGAGCTTGTATTTTGGATGGAAAGTATGGAGGCTTGCTGAAAAGGGGATTTGAATGAAATCCACACGTGAATAGATGAAGTTCACAAAGGAGGAGAATATGACTGGTGTCAGTCATTTCAGAGGTTCTGAGAAAGACACAGCAAAGGAAAGAAGAAGGAAAATGCCAAGGCAAATGGCATATGTAAGCAGTTGACAGATGAAGAGTATGAGCGGAAGAAATTTGAGATAACAGTTCACCTTGAGTTATTGATGGAATTGTTGCAGAGAAATAAAAACTAGAGACATGGTTGGACCATGAGGAAGAAAGTAAAGTGGCAGAGACTACACGCAAAGAGGGAACAACAGGTAAACATATAGTTGACAGAAGAGCTGAGGAAGCTCGAGCAGATGATAAGTGTTCAAATGGGATGTGAAGAACTCACAGAGGCTAAGTTGAAAATGTAAGTTTCCATTTGTGACTCAGAACAGGGTGAAATTCTGGGTGAAGAGATCAATGAGGAAGATCACATGAACTATAAGAATAGTTCAGAAGAATATGAAGATGTGTTGTTGAGAGAAGCAGATGAGGCTATGAAGCCTTTATTTTTAAATCTCACAGTTTGTGTATGTTTGCAGGATGTGGGAAATATTGTGGACAGTCTGGTGAAACTGTCACAGAGATGAATGAAACTATTGAGGTGAAGTGTGATGGAGAATTCCTTTCAGAGGAGGAAGGTATTGATTTGTTGTAGCAGGAATAAATCATAAATGAATTCTTGTTTGGTGTAAGACATCCGGTTGAAGATGTTATGGAGCAAAAGCATAATGGAAATGCCGAAGTGATATTCCAAGGAGGTAAACAAGTGAATTCGTTTAATGAAAATGCTGAAAGAATTTTGCAATGTGATGAAACAGAAAACAAGATAACTTAGGAAGATTGCCAGAAGAAGAATGAAGCTGGGAAAGAAGGTTGTGATAAAATGTTGGAAAGATTTCACACGGAAATAGAGTTCTTGGAACGATGGATTAAGGAACCTGAGGGAGAAGTGAAGCCTGCAGAACCTGATACAAAAGAGATTGAAGTTACTGTGCATGAGAGGGGTGAAATGTTTTTAACATTTACAGAGTTGAGTGAATGTTATAACTTTTCAAATAATAAGGTGGCTATAGGTACAGAAGGAGAAATTAATAAATATGATGTCTAAATCAAAGAAATTGAGCAGAAATTATTTGGAGTTGAGATGAAAGATCGGGGGCAACAAGAAATTTATGTCCATAGAGACATAAAGGAGACAGAAATATTGATCCAGCAGGATAAAGATGAAAACAGCCAGCAGTTCAAAACAGGATCTGTTGAAATCCAGAAAGTCAATGATGGGAGATTGGTGCTTGAAGCATCAAAAGAGGCTGAAAGGTATTATGTTTTTAAAACTAACAGTTTGTTGATGAATGCAGGTACAGCACTGGATGATAAATCTGTTACTATAAGAGAAATCAATGACTGTAGTTGTAATCAAGAAGGAGTTCTTGATTATTCTTCATTCTAGAAAGTTGAGTGTTCAACGCAATTGGAGACAGAAGCATCAAATGGAGAGGAACTACTCCGATGAATTGGCGAAATAAAGTGTTGGAAAGGCCAATGGAGTCTAATTGATAGAGTGAGTGATGAGTTACCAAACAGAGTTGATACTTTAAAGGACCAGCAGCAAAAGAGAGTTTGGAATCTTGGAGGGAGCAAGTCATCAAGACTTGTGGTTGTCACATTATTACAAAAAAGCGACAAACCTCATATACAGGAGTCTATGGAAACTTCTCTACATGGGGAGTCTGATGCAGGAGCATCCTGCTTGGGTTTTATTAAATATTTTGTAATTAGGGGGGTGATGATTTTTTAATTATTTTATAAATTATTGTGCTCATTTTAATAAATTAAGAGAGAAAATTGTAAGTGAGGATTATTGTAAATATCCTTTTAACAAATTAAGGATATGAGTGGAGTTGAATTAGGTAGATAATCTAGGGATTAGGAATTCCTTAAATGGGACTTAGTTGAGTCCAAAAAAAGGATAAATCTAATTTAGATTTTAGTTGAGATTTGTGTGGAGGAAATTATGGATTGGAATAAAATCATTATTATGTATAAATATGAGTGTGTGAGGATGGAAAATAGTGAGGAATACAGAGCAAGAGAGAGAGAGATGGTTTGAGAGCTTTTGTAAAAGGGCCGAGAGCCGAGAGGCCATCCATTGTAATATTCAGCTAAGGAATTTCTTGTGTTGTTATATATCAGTATTTTTGTTTGTATGGCTCTCTTTTCTTTATGTATATGTTAAACTGAATCAACTGTAGTTTTTAATGAATATTTTTCTGGATAATATTCATGTTGAAGGAAGCACACATGCTATTATATGCTAGGATCTATTTTATAGCATAATCCTGGCATCACCTTCGTAGAAAAAAATTATAATGAAAATTCCACGATGATATGTTTGGAGCAGCGAAACCCTAGAACCCAAAGCTCTAATACCGAATGTTTTGAAACTAGCTCCAAAAATAGAAGAAAAGAGAGATTAACGCCTTAGAAATAAGCCACTTAGAGGGGGAAACCTCCTTTACATTACATAAATGAACAATTATTGGATGATACAAATGACAAAACCTCCTTCTATATATAGGATTCCATGGAGTCACAATATAATCCTTGCCGACCTAACAATAATAATGTAAGGGCACAATAATAATAATATGGGGGTTACAGGGGTACAACAATAACAATAAGGGGGTTATACTAACAACAATAAGGGACTACACTAGTAATATAAGGACCTAACATTAAATCTAAATCTAAAGCTTCCTGAAAAGATTTTCCTATCATATGACCTTTGATCCCTACAAATTTAGCTTTGTCAATGGAAATTGTGTAGATATTTTTGCAGTACTCCTCCAAGTTGATTAGTTTTTCATTGGGAACTACTAATCCAGGCAATCCCCTCTGATTTAGCAGGTTGAACTTGGTGTGAAATATTTAGACAACAATGTCCAAAGTTTGACATTTGGTTTCCAATTGATTTAACAGATTCTTCTTCTGCAGAATTTTCTTGATATCCAAAATGGTCTTGGTTCTATCTATGATATTAATCTGTTATAATTCTACTCTGATTTTGGAATTCAACACTTCAATCATTTCTAAATATTCAATTGGTTTCTGCTTAAGTGTTGCCTTTTCTTGCTCAATGAATTCTTTGCATTTATTGATTAGTTCCTCATGTTCAAATAGGTCTCTACGGAGGGCCATACTTTAGTCATAGTCTGATTGATTTCAATCCATATGCTCTCCTTGGCTTGGTCCAAGGTGTTTTCCATTAATAGTTCACTCTCCAACTTCTGGAATTTTTGTGTTAATCTATGAGATTTCTGCATCTCTTCCATGTACATGGTGTCATTCTTTATCTTCTGAGCTTCTAGATTTCTAAATTTCTCTAGAAGATTTTGATTCTCCTACTTTTGTAAGGTCAAATCCTACACAAGTTTTCTTGGGTCACCTGTTGTTGATGTAGATTCTATTGCTATTGATGAAGAGCTCGGCTCTGTACCTGCAACTGTAATAGGAACTACTGAAATTGGAATCATGGCAAGCTGAGTTGATTGTTCCTTCTCCTTGAGTAAACCTTCAATTTGTTCCTCCATCTTCTTGATCTGAATGTTCTGCTCAATGATGAGTTTGAGCATCTCCTATCTATTCACTTCACTTTCCTCTATCTCCTTGGTCTGGGGATCTTCTGTAGAAGGAAATTTTAGTTGCTTTCGAAGAGCTGCAATATCTGCATTCTTCTTCTTAAGAATCTCTTCTATAGCTTTAAAATCCTTAGGGTCATACCCAATCTTAATTACAATATCTTCTAATGACTTTAATTTATTGTATTTGGCTAAAGAGGAAATTTTTTCAATTTTTAACTGTGACTGCACATTAGACAGAGTCGTTCTCAATTTGGACAATGCCATGGGTGTGTTATTCATGGTAGAGAAAAGAATCTCTCCTGAATGTATGTGCATGCCCATCTAGTCTATGGGATGAATTTGATTTGCATCAAATGAGAAAATGGTTTTCTTGTAATCAAAAGGAGCTTTGGGAAAAGGGACTTGAGCCTCTAGAAAGGCCATCTGCATCCTTCCCTTTTCACTGTTAAAGGTTCTCGATAGCCTATGTTGTGATGTAGAGGTTTGCTTCAAAAATTTATTGTATACATTGGCCTTTAGAGCTTCATTCTTCTGTTTTATCTCTAAGAATTTAGAAAAAAATATTTTGGTCACCCTGATCAATGGTTCCAACTGATTGAATAATCTCAATGAGCTCTCGTGAAGTTGAAGAAGATGATGGAATATGAGGAACACTTCCCTTTGCTGTTGTAGCTACTTCTGCTGTTGTGGAAACTTTTGCATCACCTAAATCGATGATCTATGGTTCCTTTTGACTTTGGTCAGTGGAAATAGTGAAATTTGTCTTCTGCTTTTTCTGTTGGATCATGAATTCTTTGGCAATGTTAGCAGAATATGATGTTTCCTCTCTAGGCCTTTTTTGCTTCTTATCTTGAGAGATAGGAGTCTGCAAAGTGGAAGTAGAAAGAATATGCTCCTCTGCTTCTTGAAATGTATTCTCTACCCATTGATCCTAGTTCATGAATTTCTCAATCTCGGGCCTAGGTGTATGATTGTAGGGAGTTGCCTTTAGCTCGACCCTTAAGTTGAAATAATGATGAATGGATCATAGGAGCAAGTGAAGCTTGGCTGGAAGTTCATCCTTTTGAGGATGACATCTGCTTCAATCCCTGCTGACCTGGTATTGCATATAAAAGAGCTTACTTTAGTCTTGATCTTAAACTGTGATTTTCTTTTTCCTAAAACAAAGTGCAACTCATCCATGTTAATCATCTGTCTAATATATTCCAAAGAGAAAAGTCTCATTGGAACATATTTGGGCAGCTTATAAGGTGCTAGTTCACAACCATATACTCAAATATCTGTGTAATTCTGGTATAAATACCAGTCTCTAGTTTTAGCCTGATCACTTAGATGAAGCATTATTTTGATGTCTTGGCCAATCCAAGGCTCATTCTGGCTACTTAGAAGTTGGGAAACTAGATGAATGAATCAATCAATGAAATCTGCAAAAGAAAACTCAGTTGAAATGCATCTAACCAACTAATTCCAATGAATAACTAACTGATTTACACCCTGGTCATCGTGCGTATGAAATGTAATTGGCAATGAATCCCCCTATTGAAAAAGAAACATGTGAATAAGTAGATAAGTGTACATTGGGGAAATAGGTAGATCCCTTAAAATTAGACTAAAAGAACACGCGGCTGACTTATCTCGAAATAGGATAGCCAAATCCGCCTTAGCATAACATGTCTTCTCATCCTCACATTACATACGAATGGAGGATGCCAAACTTGTCTCTAAAGAGGACCATTACCTAAAGAGGAAAATCAAGCAAGCCATAGAAATTGAGAAATGGAAAAACAACATTAATCGCGATGATGGACTCATTATTAGCAACACCTGGAAACCCTTAATTCACCAAACCTCTCAAGTCCTTAAAAACCAATAACAACATGATATATAGGCATCTAGTCATTAAAAAAAAAAAAGAGAGAGAGATAAGATAATTAAAAAAATAATAAATAATAAATAATAAAAATTAATTAAATTAAATTAAATATAAACAAATAAAATTAATTAATTAATTAATTAATATAATAAATACATCAAATAAATATAAATAACATTTTTTACTTTTAAATTCAAGAAAGTTTAACCACACCCTAGAATCAAAGAAAAATAAAATAAAATAATAATAATAATAAAATAAATATTTAAATTAAATCAAAATAAATGAAATATTAGATTAATAAATAAATTACTTTAGATTTATTAAATTAAATTAAAATGAAATAGTAAGGTTAATATATATATATATATATATATATATATATATATATATATATATATATATTTCTTATTAATTAATTACATTAAATTAAACAAATATATTAATAGATTACTAATGATTGATATCATTTTAAATAAAGACATAAATGACTAAGTATTTAAATTATTGTAAAAAATAAAAAACATAACCTTAAATAAATTCATAATCCTATAAATTATATTAACATTTGTTGAAATTAAATTATTATTCATCAAACCAACCTTCTTAAAAACTCCTTATCATTCACTATTTATTCTTCTCATTTGCCCTATTCCTCTCTATTTTTCAAAATACATTTGGTGTCTACCCCTCATGA
Organism: Pinus albicaulis; assembly: GCA_034641835.2. Lineage (NCBI taxonomy): Eukaryota > Viridiplantae > Streptophyta > Pinopsida > Pinales > Pinaceae > Pinus > Pinus albicaulis. The sequence goes on along the minus strand of CM076572.1, from coordinate 1,222,995,071 downwards.
TGGACTCACTTGGAAGTCCGAAACGTTGGGTTAATATAAAAAACTTAGAAACGGGTTATTCCTCTCTTCTAAAATCTATTTTCACTTGTATGGATTCTCTCTTTAAATCCCTTGAGTTGTCAAATTCGTCATTTGGTCATGCATATTATCAACCAATAACTGGTTGTAATTGTACATGAATGCTAGTTGGTTGTCTTTAGAGAAAATGGAGAAGTAACCAGTAATTGACTCATCCATTGTTTTGTCATCTGGATAGACTAAAAAACAAGAAATTAATGAAATGATATGTCTGGTGACTTCAGGGAACATGGAGGATGGGTGAGGATGGTTATTCTTTGGAAGCTCAGCATCATATGGAAGGAATGTTTCAAAGATCTGTGCTCTGTGAGGAAAGGTCAGCTTGTGGTATAACTCCATGAGGGCAGTTTTGGAGAAATGGATGAGGGAATTTGTCAATGGGATAAGCACCATTTGGTTAATGGTCTTAGGAGAGATATAAATCAGAATGTTTCCATTCTTAGCCACCACATTCCTTTTGAGGAGTTCATACCTGGCTTGACACCAGGTGACTACATCAAGGAATTCATGGGTATGAGATAAAATGTATACAAAGGCAATAAAGTCTCCCAGAGTCTGACTTCATCCTGTTTTTCTAAGTATTTATGTTTTAGCCACAGGTTCAATTCATAGAACTCGAATTCGCACTTTGTGTCTATGATCTTGAAGAATTGATCGGCTAAACGGACATGGTCAAGATTGACCGCGGCAGACACAGTAGGGGTTTCTTCAGCGACTATTTTTCGGCCTTTTCCTTTGGGAGACATCGACTTGTAGAGGAAAATAAGAAGGGAAGATGTCTCTATGAAATTGATAGCAGGTGAAGGAGCGGTCTATGCAAGTAACAATTCAACTGACAGGGAGAAAGATGACGGGGCTGTAACTAAAAATATGTCTTCCATAAACCTGCAATTCGACATAAATAAAAATCGAATCAAAGTGGGATGCAAGGAATTGAATCGTTTTATTTATAGAATGCATGGATTACCATTATGGGGGTGACTGTTAGGGAATTTACTATATGTTTTTAATGAATAATGGTAATGGAGCAGTCAGCGATGAAATCAGGTGAAAAATGGTACAGGAGCGAACATAACAGGACGAGAGTTTGCAACGGTAAGGGAGTGTCGTGTAACAGAATTTTATAAGTGGTGAAAGGTGATTTGGTGTCAGGAAATGGTCATTGGAGCAAGTTCAATTAACCGTTGGCGGGAGTCAAAACCATCATTGGGAGGAAAGTTGATTTCAAAGGGGGTAGGTGAATCTGAGCGAGTGGGGTGTGAAATGTTGAGGGAGAGACATGTATGCTAGAGGCTCGCCATTGGGAAACCACTTTTTGGACCCCCCCCCCTCCACCGTTAACAATAAATTGGCAAGGGGGGTATGAAAAGCCTTCCCCACTGTTGATCTAGGCGGGGAAGAGATCCACCATTCAAATCTGCTCGGTCATTAACACAAAATGACAAAAGCCTTTGTCGCATTGCGGCTTTCGGATAAAATCAAATATGCGCTTTATTACAATAATGTTTAATCACTTAATGAATCGATTAACATAATTTAACTTAATTTAACTCCTAATTTAAATTTTTGGTTCATTTAAACAAGATGCCACTAACTTTCTTTTCTTTTTTATTTAAACTAAGCAAATTATTTCTTTTATTGCTATCAAACTATGCCTAGCATTTTCAATCTTTTTGCCTTCATTTTTTAATGCATATAATCCAATCATTTTCTAATATGATTATTTTATTTCTCATGAGTCCTAAAATTGTTTGATGTTTTATCTTCTTTATATCCAAACCTAACATCTTTTTTTATTTTTCATTTTCTTCTACAATGCTAACTTATCAAAACAATAAATGTTACAACATCGTCTTGAACTGGGGACTACTTCCTCCTGTAGGATGCAGAGAACTAGCATATCTAAGTGCCTTCTCCTCGAGCTAATGGAGTCTTTGTTGAGAAAACAAATATACTTAAATATAAAACAAACTGGTATATATACAATGGTGAATGTGTGAATCATTCTTTTGCATTTTCAGTACTAGATGTAGTGGTTCAAATATCTTCCACTGACTGGCAATGAAGAAAATTGTCCTTCCAAGTTTTGCAAGATAAATGTATTGTCACCTTGACTTCTGCAATACTAAAAGTTCCAAACCAGAGGTTGCCAGATTTTCCATGTTTTCCTCTATCTTCCCTCCTAGAATCCCATCTTAACACCGGATCTCCTTCCCTGAAATCTCTTTCTCTAGATTTTCTATCAAAGATACTTTTCATTTTATTCTGGTATTTCATGAGCTTGTACTGAATTTCATCCCTATTTTCATTCAGTTCAATGATCTGATTGATTCTCCTAGAGAAATCATCAGTTTCTTCATTAGCTTCTTGCAAAAATTTCAAAACAGGGTGTTGACGGGAAAATTTGTACTGCCGACAACAAGGGGGTCTCCCTGATGAAAGGTCCCAATTAGACCTCACACCATTTGGGATAGGAGCCCCATTCGGTATGTGGGCCCAGCTGCCACTATAAGTGTTTCTACTCTTGGTTTTCGGATGAGAAGATGATGAAGCGAAGGCAAAGGTGAAATGACCAATCAGTAAAGTAGAATCAGCCCAAGATTGACGAACTACAAACAAAGATACAAGCAAGTCTAAGAAGAAAAATAAAAGAGGGTACATCGTGTGTGGGATCAACGATATGACAAAACAAGTCAGACATACATGGACAAAAACACACCAGAAATTAATTGGAAATTAGTTCACAATAGATCACTGACATGGCAAGGAAAAAATAAACACTAATTCAATAGCAAACGTACATGCAACCACAGTGAATTATTTCATATCCCATTGCATGCATGGAAGCACACGTACAACATAGTGTAATATTAGACATCTAGTACTATCACCACAAACAAGCACGTGAATCAATGCTAGAAAAGAGAATATATTATTAATGGTGATGCAACATCAAATACATGTTTACAACTCGTCAAACCCCAATAGTGGAACGTGGGCTATTCATCTCAATGCATGATACCAAAACGCTAGCCTTGCTACCTCTCTCTCTACTTGATACCAAGAGCTGAGTGCCTTTAGCTCTCAAGCACCAATTCCTCTGTCGTCCTCGCTTCAATTGCAAAGCTAAAAGTTATTTTGGTCACTTCCCGAAGTTTTATATGTAGGCTGAGATGTCTTTTGAGTTGTCCTTGACTCTTGGTCTTCCCGACTGTTGGGTTGGCTTGCGACTTGGGCCATTTGTGACCTGCAACCCAGGGTTATATGTAACCTGCGACCTAAGGTCATCTGCGACCCGCGACCTAGGGTCGTCTGCGACCTGTGACCTGTGACCTAGGGTTACTTGTGACCTACAACCTTGAGTCATATGCGACCTGTGAGCTTGGGTCATCTACGACCTATGACCTTGGGTCATCTGCGACCTACGACCTGGGGTCATCTGTGACCTGAGACCTAGGGTTTTATCCCTTCTGCATTCCTCTTTCGGTGATCTCCAGTTTTCTTAGCAAGATGCCTTTTCTTGCATATCTGTCCTTTGCAAGTGACCAAGTGCCTTTGAGCTTAAAGTGAGGTTATTGGGGATTCGTGAGGATCCACCTCACTTTGAAAGGGTCCCCTTGCTTACTCGGGAAAATCCTGGCTCTTCGTGCAAACCAAAAGCTTCCACCTGCAATCAAATAGCATAGGTCACATGTCTTTATGATCAAATAATAATGCTAGATGTGTATTTAATTAATTGCAAGAGTTATTTGATAAATAATAAATTTAGACCCCTATGTGGTCAATTGTTGTGCCGCTATGTTATCAGAGAGAATGGCTTGTGTAGGCTTTCCCTGTGCCTCTTCAATCACTATGATGTCCATTGGTATTGCTATGGACTGAGTGTCGAATGTGGATCTGTAGTTTAACTTGTTTTGGTAGCTATTACTTCATAGGGATGTGGCTCAGTTACTGCACTGAATGTTGATTTGCCAATTGATGTTCCTAATATTACATCTAATACAATGCTCGGGCAGTTTCAGGGGTTCAACCAATCATATTTCTTGAAACCTTAGTCTATTGGCTACTAGCTCCCTTTGGAAAAAATCTCCATCTCTTGCATGACGGTGTTGTTGCAGCACGTAGCCTTTGTGAGGGTTTTCCAAGTCTCCTTGATACCATTATCCTCACATGATGGTGATTTTTTTATGTGCCAGTGAACTACAGTGACTACAATTTCCATCGAATCTTTTCTTGATCGTGTGGTTGTGATTCTCAATTATTCTTTAAATATAAACCTATTACAATGTGACCGTATTTTCCTGCAGCGTTTCCATGCGACTTAGTGACTTGAGGGGAAATGTGACCTCCTATAGGTCGCATAGTCACAAGGCTATGTGAGTCAGGTTGTTCGGTCAATTTTGAAGCTTTGTGACCCAGCGACGCATGACCATGAAAGTCACATTGTTAGATTGATCCACATGTTCTGCGACCCAATGACTGGTCGCACAATTTTACGGCCATGAAATTCGCATTGTTAGATGGCTCCACACGTTCTCCGACCCAGCGATTGGTCGCACTCCCTCAGATTTTGTTTAGTTGATACTTCTATGCGTGTCTGGTTGAAGGGACATGATCAACGGGACATGATTAATGGGAGATGCGCAGCTACAGTTGCCATCCCTCGTGTCTTCGGGCATTCCGCATAATGGAGAAGGCATAAGGCTATGTGTATGCTGAATTTCACCGCCCCTCGCCACAAAATCTGAGGTTGTGCAACTGTTTGCATAGCTCATCATGAGTCTGTTTAGAAGAGTGTGGCTTCGAGAGAACGAAAATGGCAGACATTCCAAATGGAACCGGCAAGAGTGCAGATGGATCTTGGTCGTGGTGTAGCACAAAGGACGCAGTGTATGATGTCGTGGATTTTATGCCTCGGATCCACAAAGGAGCCCCATTGGTTTTAAAGCCATCAAAGAGGAAATATTATTGCCTCCCCTCTACCTCTTCACTCAATTAACTGAAGACGCATATCGAATGCCACAGTGACCAGCATTTCATCAGCTTCCCCATTCTGTGTTCAAATGAGGCATGGTCAGTATTGTATCTATGATGTAGGTATTCATGACCTATCTGCTCTGAGAGGCAACGTCGTGGTAGTTTTGCATCCCTCTCATGCACCATAGAAACTATGAGAGCCTCCATAATCGTGTGGGAGAATGCGACAGCAAAGAAAGAGAAACCCGTGAATAAAAGTGAAGGACATCCTCTGCTATGACACGTAAGATTTATCTATCTCTTGAATTTGGTGGGTGATTTATTTTGAATCAAAGAGGAGTGGTTAGAATGGTCACGATGGAGATGCCTGCGTAGATACCCACGTCATGTAATCTTCTCGTGAAAATTGTAATAACAATATGTTACAAGAGAATCGCACTTCGACAAACAATGCGTGGAAAAAATGGGTCATTCCCTTTTGCTGTCAGTTCCGTGATTTTTCTCCTCCTCCTGATAAAAGAAATGGCGTCCATCATTGCCATACCTTCTCTAGTCTATTCGGTGATATCACCATTGGGGGTACGCCCAGATCAGGCAACATAGGAAAAATGTTTTCATGGAGTCTAAAGCATCAGGCTTAACTAATTCTTCTTCCCCTACTAATTCGCCCATTTGGTCTGAAATACAATTTCGCGATCATTTTCCTTCTCCAAGCAGCTCCTTAGGAATGGGGCTATACAAATGAAAAATATGTGGTGCAACCATGATCTGAAGTTTTCCCAATTTTCACACCTTTTTCTCCACACTTATAGGTGTCACATATCTCCCACATTTATATTTTAGCTCGAATCACTCTTATTCTCGTCATCCGCCTGGACGAGGCCTTCAAATTTAGCCTTAGTTCTCATCCCCACATGGACAGGAGATGAAAGTATCATATTCCGCAACTGTGCCCTTGTTGTTTTAATTTCAGTTTCTTTCCATCGGTGTGGTGGTTACATTGTTGGGTATATCATCCGTTGGATCGACATGCATGAAACATTATAATATCAATTAATTCACAGTTACCTTTTAGAGAATTATGTCCCCAAATAATTTACATGGGACCATGAGCTGGCTGGAGTACCCAAATAGGATGCCTAAATGATATACAGTGAACGTGCTTCTAATGGAAATATGTTATGTACTTAATACACAGAAAAGCTTCCATTCAAGTGTATGCATGATGATACCCCCCACACATGGTGTGATTACAGCAAAAGTATCTTGTCATGTTGATGAGAAGGTTTGCGAGGGGCTGGAAGTAGGTCAAGCTCGTCCGAGGCTACTACCATGAAAATCTAGGGGAAACCTATCTTTCAATTCATGGAGGGACTTTAATGCTCTTTGAAGCAGGAAACCCCCAAGCCCTAGTGTATTGATGAGACATCAAGACAAGTGGGTGCGGTGACAAGGTTTGGTGGGAATAGGTTATGGGGGTGTCACTGACTAAAGGCTGGGTCAAAACCCTAATGGCTGAGCATGCATGAGGGGACCCAAAATTTTGAATATACCCAAAATTTTGAGTGGTGTTGTAGCAGCTACAACAGTTGGCGAACCACTGGTAGAATCCAGCATCTCTGTCAAAGTCCCCACAATAATGTGAGTTTGGATAGCGATGCAAGAAAATATTGGACAGGTATTGTGGGTACCTTTAGTATTAATTTGACCTTTACAGATATGCCCAATCCTCGTGACTCGGCTAGGTCTTGTTTATCAAAGAATGCCCAAGAAGAATTTCATGCATGCTAGTAGTTCGATAATGATGTAGAGAGCAAGACAGCGGGCTTCTTATATTCAGAATTTTTAAAATAAGTCTCTGATGTTGCTCCGCTGTCAACAGGCCTGAACAGTACCCCAGCGGAGTCACCTCAAGAAATCACAAACTTTTCTCCGCTGCCAGCGAGCCTAGTCAGTACCCCGGTGGAGTCGTTGCGTTACCTCTCTGCTCAAGAAGCCTTTCTCAATCCTTTACCCCTATTTGTTTCATGTGCTTGTATCACTTATTTGTATGTGCTCGAGGCACTTATTTTGCATGGGCAGATGAGGGATCCCGACTTATTTTACGGGCAAGAGAGGTTGTTTCTTGTTTGATAGAGACTTAAAGATATTCTTATTTGGGTTTGCCCTCGTGCCAAGCCTTTGCATCCTATCTTCTACCCACATGTGAAACATGAAAAAAAAATCATTAAGATATTCAAGACTGTTAGTATGAATCTTAATTGCAAGTGTACGAAAAAAGACCACTTTAGCTGTGCATAAAAAACATCCCTAACAGCAAAGATTGCTGCCAATATCCTTAGATCTGCAATCAGGCGATCAAGATAAATGCTGCAAAAATCTAGATCTATGCATTAAAAGACATTAAGCAGTAAATAAAACAAGATTTACTCCGTGCATCCAATAAACAAGACAAGAATATATTGAATGAATTTTGTATTAATGGCACCTGGGAGGAAAACATAGAAGGATGTTACCAATTCTCCTCAATGGGATGGGTTCCTGTAAGTCCTCAGCACTTCAGATCTAAAATCCCTCTCTCTTGATGGTGTAGAAAACCCAGACAAAAATGGTAGCAAAATATGACTATGATGGTGGATCAAAGTCAGACCAAAAGTATAGATCCAAAGTGATCTTTAGGCAACAAAAGGTGGTAAATGAATGGGAAAACCCTTCTATTTATAACAAAATACTGAGTTAGTCTAGATATTGGTGCATCATTAAAATATTATTAACCAAATCAAGATCCAACTTTTATGGAATATTTTATTATATTTGTTGGAGGGAAAAGGAATTTGACTTGGGTCAAATCCGTTTATTTGTAAATAATAAATAAATAAATGATTTATTTATCATTTTAAGGATGTGGTTGAGTAATAATCAAATAAATAATGATTTATTTAATTATTTATGAGTGATTTAGTCATATTTAACAAGGAATATTATTTAAATAACGTTTAAATAATTATTCCTAGAAAATAATAAGATAAATAATGATTTATCTAATTAATTTCCCTGTTTTGGGTTAAATATAACCAGGAGTATTAATTAAACTGTTGTTTAACTAACTATTCCTTGAGGAAAATCAAGAAAATGTAGATTTATTTAATATTTCCTCATGGGGTTTCCTGTTTAGACCATAAAAAACTTAATAAATGTGGCTTACTAAGTTATTTTTCATAGTGAAAGCAATTTTACTTAGGGTAAAATTGGTCTTACACGGTGTACTTAGGTCCATCTAATAATAATAGGTTATATGACCAAAAAATGATGTAACATATTGCCCCCCAGCGTGCGAGCGTTAGGAGCTAATCGTATGACTGAAGTACGTTGTAAGAACTCAATCACTAGACACCGAAGGGGAAGTTAGAGAGAGAGAAATACAAGGTAGGCCAAAGTGCCGAAGGACTAGACCATGAGGAGGCAAGACTTACAAGTGTGACAAGTCTCTTTTATGAGTGAGTACCTATGCTATAGGTGGCGGGGGAAGCATACCTATGCCCCTTGAGACAAATTACAAAGAATAATGCGTCGAGTAAACAAGGGACTGAACTATATAGTACATGCTGGCATAAACATGAGCCAAATAAAAATATGATAATGAATCCCACATACATATTGTGCCTGGCATAACAGCCAGGACTTATACAATAATATCTGAGTACATGAGATACAAATACAACCCAGATGCCCCTGTAAACAGGAAAGGGCTCTGAAAATATGACTGATACATGCAATCAAAAAGGTGTTGCAGGCGGCTGAGGCTGACATCATCAAATCTATGGAGTTGCATCAAAGGCTGAAATGAAGAGGTCATCCGGGCATGTGGGGGGCTACCTGTAGGGCCACCCCCTCATGAGGGCTGAAACATCTCACACACACCCAGGAATCACCGGTCCAATCTGTTGCATCACTGGACCATCAAGTATACGGATCTCGATCATGCTGTGAGGAGCTGGAGCTGAGAAACAATCAAGTCAAAAGGAAATAAGGAGTCCCTTTGCCTGATCTAAGGCACCAAACAAGAGTGGAAGCTGGAACCAAGGTACACCGCCCTCTAGACCTGTCTTCTGGAATAAATGATCTGATATTGACAGAAGGAGGTCTGCCATAGGTGAGGCAATAAGGGGTCCTCAACTAAGGCACGAGAGAAAATAGTAGAGCGACTGACAGACAGACACCAGGGGTGATGATGAAATGGGGGGCACTGAGTAGCGGATGGATGACTTCCCTTGTTAGAGAATAAAGGGCATGGATGACCTAGCAGCGACTGACACAATATCATGAGGGATAGGGAACAGTGGGACTAGAGGCCATAATGTGCGACACAAGAGAGGGACCAAGCAATGAAGTATGCAGGACTATAATGGGAAAAAGGGACTCGGGATAGACTCCATGAATGCGATGATGACTCAACTCGGATGCTCTAAACAAGGGCGACTCGATGGTGCTGCCAAATAGTAAAGGTCCAATGGGGACCTAATAAACATGAGTACAAGATGGTAACGCACGATGAAAATCAACACGAGTGTGGACAAGTATGGAGGCAAAGTGGTTCCCCAAGTACAAGTGTTGCAAGTGAAGAAATTCGATTTTGAAGAGTGGTGAAGTGATTCTTATTGGCCAAAATGTTTCCTGGTGAAGTATCAAATCACAAAAAACTAACAGATAAGAATTTTAGGGCTCGGTGAGAGCTTTCCAACGGTACAGATGGTTTGTCAAACTAAGCTACCATTTGGCCGTAGCAGGTGAAAGAAAAATCAGGGGTTTCTCTTTTAATAAGGCATTTTCCCTCCCATTTCACTCATTTGCATGTGGATTTGTGGTGAATGTAGAGAGGAGAGAAGGTCATAAATCTTGCAGCGAGCATAGCAAACAAACCGACCGTTGGAATCGAGATCTGTCAATTGCAGGTAAGAGGCCTAACCCTAATTTTTCATTTTCGTGGACTGAAATTTTAGTTTAGGTACCCAAAGCTCAGTAACAAACCCCTACTCTTATTCACGGCTGGGTTGCACTTTTTGGGGCAAAAACTGCGACCTGGGTAGCAGGTTTTGGGCAGAAAACTGTAACCTGTCCCAGGAATGGGCCTGAAAAGTGCAACCTGACAAAGAGGGTTTTTCCTATGTTTTTTTTTGGGCTGAGAACTGGGTTTTTATGTTGAGATACATTCTTTCCTATTTGTACACTGACAAATATGATGGCTTTGTGCAGATATGGCAGAAATACGAATCAAATGGAGAGAGAGAGACCTGTGCACATTACGGTCGGAGATCCCGGAGGATCAGGGTATTCGCAATGCATTGGCCAAGTTTGGGGTTCTGAAGTTTGTGGAGAACCCTCTAATGAGAGCTAGAGAGCCCTTATTAGCCCAGATTGTCAGCTATTGGGATCCAGACCACGAGGTCTTTATAGTGCAGGGGCACCAGATCGAGTTGACGGTCCAGGATATATATTTCCTGACTTGTCTCCCACCACTTGGGATGGTAGGGAATATTCAAGTAGTGTTACCGCGAGGGCGGAACATCATGGAGTTTGTAGAGCACCATTGTCGACCAGGTCTCCAAGTCAAGGGGACTCAGATACCCATCGAGGATCTAGAGAGATTAGAGACCCATGCTGTGGCCGCAACAGTGCTGTGGATCCTAGGCAACCAGGCACTCCACCACATCACTAGATGGAAAATGATGCTTGTGGAGAGTGTGTTGAGTGGGACCTACTATGGGTGGGCCCAGATGATGTTTCCGTCGTTGAAATGACAGTTGTCGCTATGCAAGTGGTAAGTGAACCATGAATGTGCATATGGTACAATTTTGTGCTTGCTCTTCCTTGAGAAGATCTCAACACTTCGACCTCGCATAAAGCTCCAAGATGGGGGCCCAAGAGAGCCCAGGATGCGTCAGTGGGGGAGACTACTGTGCAGAGGAGGAGGTGGGGTGGTTGGACGGGTGTTCCGACCCGGGTTATTTGCTCATTGGGATCATATGCCATTGTACATAGATGACTATCCCTATAGTGGGATGAGTTATCGTGGGGACCTGAATCTGCCACTGCCACCTGGTCGAGTATGGGGGCCTGATGGTAAGTGAAAAATTGCTAATATTTTGTGTGTATGTAAAGTTTCATAATATTGTATATGGTACTGATTCTTTCACTTTTGGTATGCAGATACAGCACCGGTGAAACCGACCGAGTATATGGGACTGCCTGCAGTATCAGGAGCTGCAAGACCCAGTGGATCGAGAGCACCACAAAATGAGGATGCGGCGGCCCTCCTAGAGGACATCCATCATAGACGTGAAAAGCTTCTAACCAGTGTTTCAAAGTGCAGCTGGAAAGACTTGGATGACCAGTACATAGAGCCATGTATTGGTCTACCCTTGGAGTGGCGAGGGGTCATGCGGCGCATGAGAATGCGCGATCTACAAGCTGCGAGAGCAGAGCCATTGGCTCGGGATCCTCTAGATATTGATTAGGTGTAGGGGCAAATGGTGTCCCCAGTTTTGAGTGTTTGTAACATATTATGGGCATGTCATATGTATCAGAGTTAATGGACTCTAAAACATGTTATACAACACATATTATGGATATGCATCGTTTTGATGGTTTTATGTTATATTATTGTCTTTTGTTAAATGCGTGTGCTAAATTCCAATCTAGAATATTGTTTGCAATGCTATCTACATAGTGATTTTGTGCTCTAGGTACATGACTGAAAGTAATGATTTCAAATTCACACATCAAAAGCTTCACTCGTAAATATCTTCTAAAAAGGATAGCATTATGCACACGATAGACACCATTCAATTGCCTGAAAAGAAGCAGGGAATCTAAACGAACATGAAGGTGGAGGATGCGATGGGAAAGGGCGTCAGCTAATAAACCTCGCAATGCATCATATTCGAGAGAACTAGCGAATGCAAGGGGGTAAAGATGGCCCAACCTGCCGTGGCTAGATTCCGGGAGTAGCGAATTGCACCATCGGCATAACTGATATAAGGTGTGGACGGGAGGTCCATCTGAAAAGTGCCAGAAGACAAAAAATGGGAGGATGATGAACAATGGTGGAAACCTGAGCGCACAGTAAAGATCAAACAAACACTGTGAGAGGGAGTGATCTGGGTAAGATGTCTACTACTCACACGTCGACAGGTAGGTGGTGTGTGAGAGCTACTAGAGGTGTAGCTTATGCTTAGGCCATGAAAGTCACCATAGACACGGATGGTTCCATCTCGCTTATGGGCAAGAAATATGAAGTCAGAGGTGGACAAGGCTTCCATGATGTCATCATCATAATAGAAGGTAGTGGACTGACGGGAGGAAGGGAGACCACATGACACGGTGAAGCTACCTGACTCATCATCATGAGAAGAGAGGTTCACATGCGCATAGTTATAGGGAATGACATAAGAACAAGCAAAAAAGGGATCCACTGATGTTGAGCCCAGGGTGATCGTTGAAGGGAGGTCGAGCGAAACAGCAGGGGAAGATTCAGAGGGAGCTTCCACCGAGGGTCTCATGGATGATGACAGGTAGAGGATGGTGCCCGCAGGCTCTTTCATCTCGACATCAGGAGGGGGAATGTCAATGGAAGTGAGTAAATCCTCAGGTTGGCCTACAGCATATGGCACAAGTATGGGAGAGGCGGATTGGTTCTATTCAACCTCGTACTCCCGAACTACCTCTAAAGAGGCACGGTAATGCGTAAGGCAGGGACAATGGTGAGAGTAATGGCCATGAATATCACACAAAGCACAAGGTTGGTTGGTGTGAATAGTCTTGGTATTCTTGTCTACAGTCGAGGAAGAAATAGAGGCTTCAGGGACCGTAGACTCAGGGAACGCAACTTTAACCATGGGCTTGATTCGGAGCAACTGGGGACAGGTATGGGTGGCATGACCGACGAAATCACACAAAGCACAGGGCTTTAGAGGTAGAGGAGGTGCAGGGTCAATCGAGGTAGCCTTCTCCTTTAAGGCCCTCTTGCGAGCTTTTACCTTCTTACTTGAAGCGGTCGCAATAGGAGATGGTTCCTATTGAGGTGGCTGAGGCACTGTAACGGCGGGAGAAGTCATAGGGACCGATTGAACTGGGGTCAAAGCAAGATAAGGTTTGGGTTGACAAGGCGGGGTAGCGGCTGGGGGATCAAGGTACCATATGGGAATCCCCAGGGTCAGGTTATGAAGAGAGAGGGTAGCCATAACAGGTACTGTGTAGATTCTGGGAGGAGGAGATAGGAACGGTATCTAACCGGAGGGAAAATGGCCAGGGGGGACGGCTCCAAGATGGTTAAGGCCTGGAGGAACCATTCCAGGAGGATAAATAGGCTCGTGAATACTAGTTTTAGGTGAAGGGCCAGGTGGAGGGGGTTCATAAGGCTAAATCGAAGGGCTAGGAGTAGGCTGCAGAGGGTGAGGAGGCTACTGACTAGCCGAAGCGGGCCGCTTGAGGGCATCCCAAGATGATTGCATCATGCAAACATTCGATGAGCTGGGATCAGAGACAGGAGGAGGGAGACCAAGAAATGTACCAAGCAGTGAAGAATCTTTGTAGACTCTAGGTGAGACACTGGTTAAAGGATCGATGGTTTGCTTATTGACCACTGAAGAGGTGATGGACTCAGGGGAGGTTTGAGACTTCGGTTCGTAATATGTCAACTGGTCAATGGTGACTATCTTTATGTTATGAGGGAAGGACATCTTGCGATGAACCGCAGATGGGACAACAAACATTGCATAGGTGTAGCTACGACCCAATATAATGTTGTAATCTAAGGGGGCATCAATGACTTCTACGTCAACACAAACAGTCTTGCCCGCAGGAGTAATAGGAAAATTGTGGAATAGACCAATGGGTTGGGAGGTGTGGCCATCCCATGCTCGAAGAGTGATCATGGAAGGAGCCAACTCAGGTGAACTAAGTTGCTTCCAAACCGAAGCGGACATCACACAGGTGGATGCCCCCTCATCAATGATACACCAGGAAAAGTTGGCATTCCAGATTTTGACTGGGATTTGTAAGGCTAAAAAAGCAGGAAGAGGAGGATGCTCTGACCGGTCAGCGTCAAATATAATCAAGCGATCATCGACAGGATCTACAGCTCCCATGGAATATAGTAGAGATTTTCGTTGTGAAGGGCACAACTGGAGGAGTTCCAGCATTGAGATGGCGACAGGAGATTGGGCCAAATCATCTACTATACTATACAAATGGGAAGCTTTGCTAGAAGCAGCATTTCGGCATAGTGGTCCCTTAGGGATATTGGTATGAACCTCTACCTTAGGCTAAGGGATCTACAAGGGACCATTAGGTGTTGAAAGAGGCTCTGTAGGGCATGAAGAAGATGGCTCGAGGACAAACGTAGCAATTGGCTTGTTGTATTGATGAGACCAAGTCTGAAGGTTGAGGTCAATGATAACAGGTTGGTCAGAGTTCATCATGAGGATCTGGTAATCGAAGTTACTAGATGGAGGAGGTTGAGTGGCCGCTTGAGCTTCAGGTGGTTGGGTAGCCACAAATCCTTGCTAAGGTAAAGGATAAGTAAACACAGTCGGTTGACTAGGGACAAGACTGGGAGGGACGGAAGGGGAGGCTTGATGTCCTCGCAATACTGCTTGAGACTCCCACATCTACTTCATCTGTGGTAAGATAGGATGATTATGCATGTAATGACCATAAACACTGCAAAAAGAATAAGGCTTATTTGTACGTACAGGCCTGTCCTGCTTGGGTTGAGTGCCATGTTGCTGGTTAGCAGTGTTAGGAGCATTATTTTTTGGATTAGGTCCAGAATTACCGGGATCTGATTGGCTTTGAGTGCCTTTCCTTTTCTTTTTGGATGGAGGAGGATTAGTCGTGCCCTGGCTACTGTTGTGGGGGTTGAGAAGGCAAGGGAGGCAAAGGTGCTAATGCTAGAGGAGATGGAGCACCAGGCTGTGGATACAGATAACAATGAGGTTGGGTAACAGTGTGGTAAACAGGAGGTTGGGCAAAAGGAGGAGGCATGTCGTATCCTGGATACATGCTACTGGGAGGGGGAAAGGTACTAGAAGTGTTGACCCTTCCTTGAGGAAAAACATAGCCCATAGGAGGCTGAGCGTATGGATTAGGGAGAGCTTCAACGATACCTTTGGCGGCATGAGATGCCCCCGATGCATTGGCACCACCGAGTCTGGGAAGATCAGGTAGAACGGTATAAACATAACCTGACTTAGCGTAGATCAGGTCATATTTTAATGCAATTTGGAGAGCGGCTTCTTCGGTTTGAGGGAAATGCGATGCGATATCTTTGCCGATAGCAGGCAAAAGAGATCTAAGGAACCAGTCCATATAGACATGGTCTTCGAGGGTAGGGGGCTCAACATAGGCTCTTTATTCTTCGCCATTCCTGGACATGATCGGATAGGAAATTCGTAGATGATTGACAAAAAGAAGTCAAAAGTTCGGTACCATTTTCATAACAAAGCGGAAGCTGGAAGTAAGACAGAAAAGCCCTGGCAAGAGTCGCAAAGGTGGTATGAGAGGAAGGAGCCAGATAAACATACCACTTAGAAGCTTCACTAGTAGGCGTACCTTGGAACAACCGAAGACGGACAGAGTCATCGATAATGGAGTTAGACGAACACCACATGTGGAAAGATCGAACATGATTTATAGGATCTTCACCAGCAAGACCTTCAAACTCGGGGATGTCGGAAGGGAGATTGGTTGGTATAGCAGGCCAGCCAACATTATGGTGTATAGGGTCATTTATCAACTGGTCAAAATCGGGAAGACTGAGGCCTGCCATATAGGGGAGCAAGGGAGCAGCCAGGATAGTTCTTGTTGCGGTCGCACTAGTAGTATTCCCAGAATTAGGGTCGGGGTTACCACCAGTGTTAGGTCCTAAACCAGACATGGTGAAGGTGATATGGGGAGAACCAAGGGCAGAACGAGAAGGACAACCCAATGAACCAGAAGAAGAGTCGGAGTGCGGACTCGGTGGAGGACTAACTCGATTCCTACGCGGATGAGTAAGTCTTCCTACCGGAAACTGAGGATGAATGCCAAGAAGTCTCCGAGATAAATGCCTTGGTCGCGCAATGATGATGACACAAACACGGCAAAAAGGAAAAAGAGACCAACAATGGTAGGGAGGTGCAGGATCAACTGATTACAATGTCAAAACAAGGGCAGAGAGGTGCAGGATCAATTGATTTCAATGTTTTAGAGTCTTTGCTTGGCGGTGTTAACCAAGCTCTTTTTTGCTTAAGGTGTGTGTGTAAAGTGTGTAAATTTTAATTCTTAAACCCAGAAGTTTGTAGAGAAAAATAAAAAGTGTGTTGTATAACTGTAAATAAACCTACAGATAACAGTATATGAAACTGAAACAACAAAAAATAAACAGCTAATTACGCAATAATCTAAACCCAAAGAGGCGGGCCTCTCCACAACTAGTCTGTAGGTGGGAAAAAATCTAATCAAAACACACTAAAATAGCCAATAGATCTAAGGTAGGGAGGGACAAGGATCTAAAGGTCAAATCTGATGGAAAGTGGTGTAGAAAACAACAACAAATCAAAGGAAAGATTGTTGTAAATGAGGTGGCGAAAGGCTATATCCTGGAGGGAAGCGAAGGTGACCCTAGAGGAAAACCCAAAAAAAACTAAATTAGGTGATTTGGATGGATAAATAACCAATCTTAAGTGGATCTGAAGGTAAGGTATCAAATCTGAAGAAAAAAAATGGCTGAACACACTGAAATTTCAGACAACCTGCAACAGCAAAAACTCTTCCACAAAAACTGGAGGGTACTGAAGCCCTAGGGGCTATGTTCCCACTTAGTTGAGTCAAACAGAACAAGTACAGGTCCAAAACAGGTGGATACGGAGGTTAGAAAACCCTGAACAGAGGCTCAGACAAACCCAGAAAACTTTCTGAAAAACTCCTGCAAAAACGTGAGGTCGTAGTTTCTGACATGTTTCTTGCTGAGGCCGCATTTTTTGGGCAGATTCTCACTTCCTAAAGCTCCAGGTCGCAGGTTTAGGGCCAAAAAGTGTGACCTGCACTTTCGCAACTTTCGGCACTCTCGGCGGCAGATTTCAGAAGAATGTGTTGTCTCAGCTACGGTTGATGCCGATCACCTGCGCAATAGGTCCGAAAACACACGGAAGTTAGAATTTTTAATTTTTTAAGGTTTTATAGGTTAAAACAACATCAAGAAAAGAAAAATAAGAGGCTGAAGAGAAATCATAGGGTTGGAAGCAGCTGGATATGCAGGGATCTGAAAAACGACAGCGGTCGTAATCGTAAACCCGTGTGGAGTTTCCAGTTGTTAGTATGAATCTTAATTACAAGTGTATGAAAAAATACCTCTTTAGCTATGCATAACAAACAACCCTAACAGAAAAGATGGCTACCAATATCCTTATATCTGCAATCAGGTGATCAAGATAAATGCTACAAAAATCTAGATCTATGAATTAAAATACATTAAGCAGTAAATAAAACAAGATTTACTCTGTGCATCCAATAGACAAGACAAGAATATGTTGAATGAATTTTGTATTAATGGCACCTGGGAGGAAACATAGAAGGATGTTACCAGTTCCCCTCAACGGAATGGGTTCTTGTAAGTCCTCAGCACTTCATATCTAAAATCCCTCTCTCTTGATGGTGTAGAAAACCCAGACAAAAATGGTAGCAAAATATGACTATGATGGTGGATCGAAGTCAGACCAAGAGTATAGATCCAAAGTGATCTTTAGGCAATAAAAGGTAGTGAATGAATGGAAAAACCCTTCTATTGATAACAAAATATTGAGCTAGTCTAGATATTGGTGCATAATTAAAATATTATTAACCAAATCAAGATCCAACTTTTATGGAATATTTTATTATATTTGTTGGAGGGGAAAGGAATTTGACTTGGGTCAAATCCCTTTATTTGTAAGCAATAAATAAATAAATTATTTATTTATCATTTTAAGGATGTAGTTGAGTAATAATCAAATAAATAATGATTTATTTAATTATTTATGAGTGATTTAGTCATATTTAACAAGGAATATTATTTAAATAAGGTTTAAA
The DNA here is from genome assembly GCA_034641835.2 of Pinus albicaulis. Lineage (NCBI taxonomy): Eukaryota > Viridiplantae > Streptophyta > Pinopsida > Pinales > Pinaceae > Pinus > Pinus albicaulis. The sequence continues at coordinate 1,222,976,909 of CM076572.1, read as the reverse complement.
TAATTATTCCTAGAAAATAATAAGATAAATAATTATTTATCTAATTAATTTCTCTATTTTGGGTTAAATATAACTAGAAGTATTAATTAAATTGTTGTTTAACTAATTATTCCTTGAGGAAAATCAAACAAATGTAGATTTATTTAATATTTCCTCATGGGGTTTCCTGTTTAGACCATAAACAACTTAATAAAGGTGGTTTACTAAGTTATTTTTCATAGTGAAAGCAATTTTACTTAGGTTAAAATTGGTCTTACATGGTGTTCTTAGGTCCATCTAATAATAGGTTAGATGACCAAAAAATGGTGTAACAAAGACGATGTTGGGCACAAGGCTCAGGTTGCATATATAGGTCATTCAAACCCGTTAGGTTTCCCCACAAGCAACCTGCTCGTATCTTCCTGGCTAATGAATTAGAATCGTAGGAATAATGCAGAGAACGTGACTTTGATGACCTGTTTTGAGAGAAGTTGCTTCTTGAGGTAACCACCATGACCTCATACAAAAATAGGGTTAGGGTTTCAACAATTATGAAAAGGGGGAAAGAGAGACCATTAGGGCTTCGGTGCATGCAAAGAGGTGAAAGAAATCCATCTGGCTTTAAATGCGTGTAAGGAGGAGTAAGAAGGCTAGTTAGGGCACCAAGGGTTTGAAGGCTCTAGGTTCAATGACGGCTAATGCAGCGATATGCAATATACATAAACTTTCAGAGCCATGTCAACAATCAGTGCATACGATGCGAGGCTAGTGTACAACGGGATGCAACGGACGAGGCTTATCACGCAATGAAATGCCATGTGTTAGAAAGATCAACTAGATGCAAGTGAAAAAACAAGGCAAAGCACATGCAGTGATTATATAAATAATATGAAGCAACAAGCAAACTGAAAGAGAAATGAGTGCATAATAAATGGAAAATTATAATGCATAAAGCTACTGACTATAAGAAAAGACAACAAATACAATTTTAAACCATAAAGTGAAACCTTAGCAAGTAAACCTAATTAACAACTTGACCTAACAAAATTTTATTAACAGATCCTAGCCAGCCTAAACCTAAAACCCTAATTTAACCAGAGAGGCGATCGAGTTATGTGAAATCAGCTTTCCAGTGCAGCCACCGCATTAGTTCCCGCCCTGCAAGAACAACAATGTTCAATCAAAGCTAGCATACAAAATTGTGCACCGACGACAAGACTTACTTGAAAATCATGCGCAACAACAAGAAAGTCATGGCTACTTACCAGAGAACGCGCCAGAATCGATTGTTCGAGTTGAATTTTACTTTCATCCTAATACACAGAAATGTGTTCTTGAAACCTAAAATCATCTATAAATGACACACATCCATTCACGCACAACCCTAGGTCCGATAGAAGTGGGGTAAGACATTGCCTATTTGTAGGTATATTGATCTGATGGTATCCGTCATACTAGCCAAGAATCTCATCATGATGTCGAGGATGATTAATCTGATGGAATGGAAAAAATAAGTGTCTTCCAAGCGAATTTGAGGTGATCGTGAATCCAAGTGCATAAACCCTAATTTTGAAAACCCTAGTTCAAAGTTGTCCCTGGGTTTCATCGAGGATGTGAGGATCTGAAGTAACTTTCAGCGGAGGCTGAAATGCCTCACCGTCCTGGACAAACTCTGGACCTTTGAGCGGGGGGCATCTAAACTTTGATGGTTTCATGAGATCAACTCGTGAATGGATGTGATCATTAATTATGGTGATTGGACAATCGTAAGTGGGCTTATTATTAATTCGGCCAAATGTTTGCAAGTTGACATATCGACAATCCAATGTATCAGATTCTTTAGATTTCCTAGGATGGGATGCATTAACCGGAAAAATTTCAGGCAATAAAGAAGTTTGCAAGACATCACACGCTTATGCTTGAATGCGACCAGCACTAGCTAGGAAACAACCAAAATTTTGTGTAACCAGCTCCAAAAATAGAATAAAAGAGATATCAACACCTTAGAAATAAGCCACTTCGAGGGGGCAACCTCCAATACATTACATAAATGAACAATTCTTGGATGATACAATTTACAAAACCTCCTTTCTATATATAGGAGTCCATGGGGCCATAATGTAATCCTAGTGGGACACAATGTAATCCTAGTCGACCTAACAATAATAATTTAAGAGCACAATAATAACAAAATGGGGGTTACAAGGGTACAATAATAACAATAAGGGGGTTACACTAATAACAATAAGGGACTATACTAGTAATATAGGGACCTAACATGCCCCTCTCCTTCAAAAAAGTGTTGTCCTCAACGCTTGAGTAGCTATGGGTGCTTCTGTATAAAATTCTCATCCTCCCATGTAGAATCTTCAGTGGGTAAGTTCTTCCACTTGATGAGATACTCTGAAATTGATCGATTCCGTAGTTGTCGAGTTCTTGTTTCCATGACCGCTTCTGGTTCCAATATGATTTTTCCTTCCTCATCAAGTTCTGGAAATATTGTTTGAACTGGAAGATTTTCACCTATAACCTTCTTTAAGCATGAAACATGGAAAACAAGATGTACTCGCGAAGAAGCAGGAAGCTCCAATTTGTATGCCATAGTACCAATATTTTGCAACACCTTGTAAGGACCATAGTACTTTGGTGATAATTTATTATCCTTCTTAGCTTGCTTGAGGGACATTTGTTTGTATGGTTGTAGCAGTAAAAATACCCAATCTCCTACATCAAAACTTCTCTCGCTGCGATGTTGATCTGCCTGTTGTTTCATTCGATTTTGTGCCAAATTCAAGTTATCCTTTAAGAGTTGGAGAACTTCTTATTGATGCTCGATGTGATCTTCAAATGCTTGAACCTTCAAATTTTCCCTTAAAGATGATGTGATGGATGGTGGATGATATCCATAAAGTGCCATAAATGAGGTCATTTTTGTTGCAGTATGGAAGGAAGTGTTATACCACCATTCAGCGAGAGGTAACCACTTGACCCATTGTGTTTTTTTATCAGATACAAAACAACGAAGATATTCATCCAAACATTTATTTACTATTTCAGTTTTACCATCAGATTGAGGATGTTAAGATGAGCTATGAGCTAATTGAGTACCCAAACAAGAAAATAACTCGTCCAAAAATTTCCAGTAAAAATGGGATCTTTTTCGCTCACAATCACCCTTGGGCTTCCATGTAGCTTTTGAATTGTGTCCATAAATGTAGTAGCAACTGTACTTGCTTTAAATGGATGAGATAATGCACAAAAGTGTGCATACTTGGTAATTCTATCAACTACCACCATGATGACACTCTTTCCTTCGGACTTCGGTAAACCTGTGATAAAATCCATTGAAATCTCCTCCCAACGTTGACTTGGAATGGATAAAGGTTGTAGAAGTCTCGGGGTCTTAATTGTTTCAACTTTATGATGCTGGAAAACAAAACATTCCACAACAAACTTTTGAATATCAGTTTTAAGGCCATCCCAAAAAAAATATTTCTTCACCCCATGGTAAGCTTTAAAAAATCCTAAGTGTCCTCCTAAAGGAGAAGTGTGCAATTCCAAAAGAATCTTTTGTTTTAGTTGGGAATTCTTACAAAGATATAAGCGATCTTTGTACCATAAGGAATCATTTTTCCAACTAAATGTATCAGATGTACTAGGATCTTGCTGCAACTTTTGAATGAGTGTCCATACATCATTGTACTTCTTCCATTCATCTCTTGCTTTGGTTATCCAATCTGGTTGGATAATATAAATGGGACAAAGAAATGCTTCCACCTCTTCATTCTTTCTTGAGAGTGCATCTGCAACAACATTAAGATTTCCTTTTTTGTAGATTATTTCAAAGTCACAACCCAACATCTTTGTGACCCATTTTTGTTACTCTTCTGAAGATATTCTTTGTTCCAAAAAGTGTTTAAGACTATCATGATCAGTTTTTACCTTGAAGTGTCTTCCCATTAGGTAAGTTCACCATTTCTTTAGTGCATGCAGTATTGCTAACATTTCCTTCTCATAAATAGGTTTACGTAAATACTTTCCTTTGATTGGACGAATTTCGAAAGAAATGGGTCTTCCTTCCTACATTAAAACCACACCAATTCCATTTCCTGAGGCATCACATTCCACAATAAATGTTTTTGTGAAGTCTGGCGTAGCTAAGACCGGTGCTAGGCACATTGCCTCTTTAAGATGTTCAAAGGCCTTAGTTGCTTCAGGAGTCCATGAAAATACATCTTTCTTCAATAATGTTGTTAGAGGTGTTGCTATTCTCCCATAATTCTTAACAAACTTGCGATAATACCCTGTTAACCCGAGAAATCCTCGCAACTTCTTTATGGTTGTGGGGACTTTCCATTCCTTAATGGCTTTAATTTTGTTAGGGTCTACTTTAACACCCTCGTGAGATACAATATGACCCAGATCTTCCACCTCTTGTACTCCAAAGAAACATTTGGATTTTTTTGCATATAATTGTTTCTCCTGCAATAGTTTGAGCACCCTGTCAACATGTTCAACATGATCCTTCCAAGACCTGCTGTAGATTAGTATATCATCCAAAAATACTAGCACAAATTTTCTAAGGAAGGGTTTGAAAATGGAATTCATCAACCCTTGAAATGTAGAAGGTGCATTGGTAAGGCCAAAGGCATGACCAAAAATTCATAATGACCCTCATGAGTTCGAAATGCTGTTTTTGGAATATCTTCAGTCTTCATTCTTATTTGATGATATCCTGAACGAAGATCCAACTTGGTAAAATAAATTGCTCCATGTAATTCATCCAATCATTCATCAATCACAGGAATGGGAAATTTATCTTTAATGGTGAGCTTATTGAGCTCCCTATAATCCGGACACATTCGCCATGATCCATCCTTCTTGTGTACCAATACTACGGGAGCAGAGAAAGAACTTTGACTAGGTTGAATTATACCCGCCTCTAACATTTCTGCAATCATACATTCAATTTCGCTCTTTTGGAAGTAAGGATATCTATAAGGCCTAATGTTTGGAGGAACACTTCCTGGAATCAAATGAATAGCATGATCACGATCACGAATAGGTGGGAGTCCTTTGGGAGTTTCAAACACCTTGGAATGATTGTCCAAAACTTGTTGGAGATCTGCAAAAATAGATGATTTTGATGTCGGAACTTCTAGTGAGCATAATTGTGCAATTACGCCTCGTTGTTATTTCTTTAGAAGCTTTGTCATGAAATTAGAGCTTATTATCCTTCCCGGCTTCCCTTCAATACCCCGTAATTTGAATTCCTTTCCTTCTGAAAAAGATTTCAAGAAAAGTTCTTGAAAATTAAAAGCCACCATCCCCAAAGATTGTAACCACTGTACTCCTAGTACAACATCAGCACCTCCCATAGGAATGGAAAGCATTGGACTAGTCAATACATATTCCCCCATGGTTATCTTGATATTATGGCATTTTCCAGAGAAATTTATAGTTTCTCCATTTGCAACCATCACTTGACATTCTGGTGCTGGGTATAGGAAACAATTTAATTCCTTGGCTACCTTACAATGAATAAAATTATGGGTGCTACCTGAATCAATCAATACTATTACCTTTTTCTTCTTGATATGTCCTTCTATCTTGAGAGTTTTAGGAGTGGTAATTCCTGCCAGTGCATTACACGATATGGTCGGATTCATTTCTTCCCCTTCTATGGCTAGTTCCTGGTGTATATCCTCTTCTTGTTCATTTTCTTCTTCCTCTTCACAATCTATGTAAAATAATTTCTTCTCAGCACACTTATGACCTTTAGTGTATTTGCTATCACAACTGTAGCAAAGCCCTTTTGCTATTTTTTCTTCCAATTGTTGTGGTGTCAACCTTGTAGGTTGTGGAAATCTAGGCGTAACAACACTTCCTTCTTTATAGAAGTGAGTGGTAGGCTTCCTTGTCGCCATAATTTTACATTCAATTTTTCTTGCCAACCTGAATGCCTTCTCCAATGAATCAGGTTCCAAAACGCGAACTTCATGTTGGATGTTATCCATTAAAGTGCCTATGAAGAGATCAATCCTGTGTTCCTCTAGAATATCAGTTACCCTTATATTCAATATTCGGAAGTCCTCAATGTGCTCCCCACTAAACCCTTTTGTTTGAGATTTATCAATTGGCTAAAGAAGGTGTTGTTCTTTGTTTCCTCATAGTGTGCTATCATTTCCTTCGTAAAAATTGACCAAGTGACAATTTTTTTGTGGGAGCAAAGCCATCGATACCATACAAATGTATTTTGTTCTAAATGTAAAGTTGCAATGCGTACCTTTTGTGTGTTTTTCACATTATGGAGATCAAAATATTGCTCCATCTGTAGTATCCATGTTACAGGATCCTTTACATCAAACTTCCTCATATCCATTTTTGGAATATGGTGGTTCTTCCCGCCAACGGTAGAGTTTATGAAATCACAATTAACATTTATTTTGTTCTCATCATGAGTTTCCTCTACTATCTTTTCACCATTAGGAAACATTTCTTGTATCAACTTTGTCAAACCTTCCATGTCTACTTTTAAATCATTCTTCATGTTTTCCATTTTTTCATCGATTTTAACTTCCATGTCATCCATCTTAGATTCGATGCCAGCTCCCATGCCATCCCATCTTAGATTCCATGCCTTTCTTCAAACCATCCATATTATTCTTCAAACCATCCATATTATTCTTCACACCATCCATCTTCGCTTCCACGCCTTTCTTCAAAACTTCCATTTCATTTTTTGCTGCTCTTTGCGAGAGCGAAATTTGGTGCACTTGCTCTTGTAATTTTGATAGATCATGTTGCATTTTTTCATCTTCATGAGTCATAATAGGGCCTTCTGAAGGCTTAATCGGTGTTGAATTATTTTTACGGGGCATTTTTTAGAACCCAATACTGATATCTATTCTACAATATGCCCTTGGAATCAATTCAAATTGATTCTTCAAACAAGACTTATGCAATTCAGAAAAAATAATAATAATAATAATAATAATAATACACACCTTTTTCTTGCTTTTGAGGAGCTCGATATTGAAATTGGATTATCTCTGTGATTGCGGCTCTTCAATATTTGAAATTCAGCACTGAAGTAGCCCTCTGAATTCTCTTTTGAATGCCACAGGTCTGACCTGATTTTTTTTTTTTTTTAATTTAAAAAATTAAAAATTAAAAAATAAAAATAAAAAAAAAATAATAATAATAAAAATAAAAATACAAACCTTTTTCTTGCTTTTGAGGAGCTCGATATTGAAATTGGATTATCTCTGTGATTGTGGCTCTTCAATATTTGAAATTCAGCACTGAAGTAGCCCTCTGAATTCTCTTTTGAATGCCACAGGTCTGACCTGATTTGGATTCTCCAAGACAAAGTTATGTCCAATATGGGGATTACAAGGGTACAATAATATCAATAAGGGGGTTACACTAACAATAATAAGGGACTATACTAGTAATATAGGTACCTAACACAAAAATATTAGAGATAATAGTCGGTGTTTTCATTCTAGTGAATAAATTAGGGTATATCAGTTGTTGCATACCGGCTGTTAGGGGATATACATACGTGCTCAGAGAAACATCACTCGAATGGAAGGCTTGCCCAGATGAGCTAACATCCAGCGCGATTATGTTGAGAGGAGTGTGATACGTGGGAACCGTCATTTCAGAAACCCTAGTTTGACTTGTTTTAGGGGTCTCATCGGGATCATAAGAACTTGACATGACTGCCAGTAGAAGCTGAATTTATTCGATTTCCTCATGGGTCCCTGAATCATCATAAAGCAGATCATCGAATTTCAATGGCTTCACACGGTCGATAGATAGATACAAATGACAATTATCAGAGGCGTGAGTGAATATGTTTTCAGATAAGTAACGATCATTGGAGCCATCATTTTGATCAGGTTGGGTGCCTGGCATGTTAAGCTCCCCTGGAGTTAACGGTTGGGATGAATCAATAAAAGAAACATCTTGAGGTTGTCAATACAAGAAGTCACTCTTTTTTTTGTTTAAAGATTTCGAATGAGAAAGATCAGACATAAGAGATTCATCAATTTTGTAACGTGATTGTGAAATACCACTGGCGTGTTCGTGACTGTCATCAACACTAGCACAAGACAATTTCGAATGACTTGAAGAAATTACTAGCGCGGCAGGCTCAAGAAATGAATCAGGGTATAATGGATGAAATGATTCAGATGCGGGGGTATCAACCGTACAAGGACCTTCATCTAGCACATCAGTGTCATCCAGAGAGGCCAATGATCCTGCATGCCCATCATGGTCCAATTATTTTGTAGGGAAATCAACTTTATCAAGGACAAGACTCAATTTATTATCAGTATGTGAATGAGATTTATAACTGTACCCAGGCAAATGGTAAGTGGACTCGAGATAGGTTTCATTAACAGGGAGAGATGTTAGGCCAATATATTTTTCAAGCTCTGATTTGATAGGGTGCGTGAAAGATTCAGGGGTGGTACAACAGGTTTTATTTTCTTTTCCACGTCCATCGTCACTCAAAAATTTTGCGACCAACACTCCATTACACGGATATTATGGAGGAGGAAAAGGAATGTCACAAATATTAATACTCTTCTTGGAGGCCTAAATGTGTTTTGGACTCGGGGAGATAGACAAGGAAACATTAGGGACAAAGTCTGAACAACTGGAAACTTGAGGATCATCATAACAAACACTAGGATCAAGCTTGGTTGCCGATTGAAAGTGTTCTAGGGAAACGAAAACCACCTGTTGAAACTGTTTAATTAAATATGTCCAATCGACATCCCTTTCAGGGAAATCAAAACAAAAATGAAAAAATCTAATAGAAAACTCCTCTAGAGATTCTTGAGGTTCCATTCTAATATCATTTAACCTTATTAATACATTTTTAAAATCGTCCCTGTGAAAATATTGTTGTAATTCATTGGCGAGCTGCTCGAACGAATGGATGGAAGCTGCCGGCAATGTGCGGCACCATTGCTTAATGTGACCTTAGAGAGTGAGGGAGAAAATCACACAAGCCAACTCCTCATCTTCAATCTCGTAACACTCACAAAACTGACAGAAATCCGAAAGGTGCTCGGTTATGGAAACTATGTTCTCACCATCAAATTTTAAATGGGACAAGTGATACAGAGGTTCATCAGGGATTGAGCATCAAGAACCAAATAAATCCGATAACATCTCCGGAGAATGATTTGGGAACGAGCCATTTACAGATATGAGACTAACTGCAGGCTCTAAGGGCTCAGCTTGTCATCTGGCCCTCCTTCTAGCGCCAATTTGTTGACAGGAAAATTTGTACTATCGACAAAAAGGGGGTCTCCCCAGTGAAATGTCCCAATTAGACCTCACACCATTTGGGATAGGAGCCCCATCCAGTATGTGGGCTCGGATGCCACCATAAGTGTTTCCACTCTCGATTGTCGGATGAGAAGATGATGAAGCGGAGGCCAAGGTGAAATGACCAATCAGTGAAGCAGAATCAGCCCAAGATTGACAAACCACAAACAAAGATACAAGCAAGTTTAAGCATCAAAATAAAAGAGGGGATGCCGTGTGTGGGATCAGTGAGCCGACAAAACCAGTCAGACATACATGGAAGGAAACACACCAGAAGTTAATTGCAAAGTAGTTCACAATAGATCACTGACATGGAAAGGAACAAATAAACATTGATTCAAGAGAAAACATACATGCAACCACTGTGAATTAGTTCATAGCCCATTACATGCATGGAAGCACACGTACAACATAGAGTAATATTAGACAGCTATTACTATCACCACAAAAAATCACGTGAATCAATTCCAAAAAAGAGAATATATTATTAATACTGTTGCAACGTCAAATACATGTTTACAACTCGTCAAAACCCAATAGTGGAACATGGGCTATTCATCTCAATGCATGATACCAAAACCCTAGCCTTGCTACCTCTCTCTCTACTTGATACCAAGAGCTAAGTGCCTTTAGCTCTCAAGCACCAATTCGTCTGTCGTCCTCACTTCAATTGTAAAGCTAAAAGTCCTTTTGGTCACTTCCCGAAGTTGTATATGTAGGTTGAGATGTATTTTGAGTTGTCCTTGACTCTTGGTCTTCCCGACTGTTGGGCTGGCTTGCGACTTGGGCCATTTGCAACTTGCGACCCAGGGTTATATGCGACCTACAACCTAAGGTCACCTGCAACCCTCGACCTAGGGTCATCTGCAACCTACAACCTGGGTTCATCTACAACCTGCGACCAGGGGTTACTAGCAACATGTGACCTTGAGTCATCTACGACCTGCAACCTTGGGTCATCTGTGACCTGCAACCTTGGGTCATCTGCGACCTGTGACTTGGAGTCATCTGCGACCTGTGACCTAAGGTTTTATCCCTTCTACATTCCTCTTTCGGTGATCTCTGTTTGTCTCAGCAAGATGCCTTTTCCTACATATTAGTCTTGTGCAAGTGACCAGGTTCCTTTGAGCTTAAAGTGAGGTTCTTGGAAATTTGTGAGGATCCACCTCGCTTTGAAAGAGTCCCCTTGCTTGCTGGGGAAATCACTGGTTGTTCGTGCAAACCAAAAGCTTCCACCAGCAATGAAATAGCATAGGTCACATGTCTTTATGATCAAATAATAATGCTAGAGGCGTATTTAATTAATTGCAAGAGAGATTTAATAAATAATAAATTTAGACCCTTGTGTGGTCAAGTGTTGTGCCACTATGTTATCAGAGAGAATGGCTCGTGTAGGCTTTCCCTGCACCTCTTCAATCACTGTGATATCCATTGGTATTACTATGGACTGAGTGTCGAACGTGGATCTGTAGTTTAACTTTTCTTGGTAGCTATTACTTCATAGGGATGTGGCTCAGTTACTGCACTGAATGTTGATTTTCCAGTTTTGTTCCTAATATTACATCTAATACAATGCTCGGGCAGTTTCAGGGGTTCAACCAATCAAATTTCTTGAAACCTTAGTCTATTGGCTACTAGCTCCCTCCGAACAAAATCTCCACCTCTTGCATGATGGTGTTGTTGTAGCACGTAGCCTTTTTTAGGGTTTTCCAAGTCTCCTTGATGCCATTATCCTCACATGACGGTGATTTTTTTATGTCCCAGGGAACTACAGTGACTACAATTTCCATCGAATCTTTTCTTGATCGTGTGGTTGCGATTCTCAATTATGCTTTACACATAAACCTATTACCATGCGACCATGTTTTCCTGCAGCTTTTCCATGCAACTTAGTGACTTGAGGGGAAATGCGACCTCTTAGAGGTCGCATAGTCGCAAGGCTATGTGAGTCAGGTTATTTGGTCAATTATGAAGCTTTGCGACCTAGCGTCTAGTCGCACGACCATGAAAGTCACATTGTTAGATTGATCCACACGTTTTGCGACCCAGCGACTGGTTGCACAGTCGCACGGCCATGAAAGTCGCATTGTTAGATGGCTCCACACATTATGTGGCCTAGCGACTGGTCACACTCGCCATAGGTCACACTCCCTCAGATTTTGTTCAGTTGATACTTCTATGAGTGTCTGGATGCAAGGACACGATCAATGGGACATTATTAATGAGAGATATGCAGCTACAGCTGCCATCCCTCATGTCTTCAGACATTCTTCATAATGGAGAAGGTGTAGGGCCGTGTGCATGCTAATTCTCACCAGCCCTTGCCACAAAATTTGAGGTCGTGTGATTGTTTGCATAGCTCGTCATGAGTCTGTTTCTCTTGTCTATTTGGAAGAACATGGCTTCAAGAGAACGAAAATGGCAGACATTCCGAAAGGAACTAGCAAGAGCGTAGATGGATCTTGGCTGTGGTGTAGCACAAAGGATGCAGTGTATGATGCCGTGGATTCTATTCCTCAGAACCACAAAGGAGTCTCGTTGGTTTTAAAGCCAACATAGAGGAAATATTATTGCCTCCCCTTTGCCTCTTCGCTCAATTAACTGAATACGCGTATCGAATGCCACAGTGACCAACATTTTATCAGCGTCCCCGTTCTGTGTTCAATTGAGGCACAGTCGGTGTTGTATCTATGATGCAAGTATTCATGACTTGTCTGATCTGAGAGGTGATGTCGTGGTAGTTTTTCATCCCTCTCATGCACCACGAAAATTATGGGAGCCTCCATAATCGTGTGGGACAACACGACGAAAAAGAAAGGAAAACCTGTGAATAAAAGTGAAGACATCCTCTGCTCTGACACGTAATATTTATCTATCTCCTTAATTTGGTGGGTGATTTATTTTGAATCAAAGAGGAGGGGTTGGAACGGTCACAATGGCAATGGCTGCGTAGATACCCACGTCATGTAATCTTCTCGTGACTATGCTAATAACAATATGTTACAAGAAAAGCACACTTCGACAAACAACGCGTGGACCAGATGGGTCATTCCCTTTTTCCGTCAGTTCCATGATTTTTCTCCTCCTCCCGTTCAAAGCAACGACATCCATCATTGCCATACCTTCGCTAGTCTAATCGGTGATATCACCATTGGGGGTACGCCTAGATCAAGCAACATAGGAAAAAAAATTTCGTGGAGTCTAAAGCATCGAGCTTTACTAATTCTTCTTCCCCTACTAATTCGCCACTTTGGTCTGAAATATGATTTCCACACCTAGCGAGCATTTTCCTTCTCCAAGCAGCTCCTTAGGAATGGGGACATACAAATGAAAAATACATGGCGCAACCATGATCTGAAGTTTTCCCAATTTGTACACCTTTTGTTCCTCACTTATAGGTGTCACATATCTCCCATATTTATATTTTAGCTCGAATTACTCTTATTCTCGACATCCGCCTGGACGAGGGCTTCATATGTAGCCTTAGTTCTCATCCCCACATGGACAAGAGATGAAAGTGTCATGTTCCGCAACTGCGCCCTTGTTGTTTTAGTTTCAGTTTCTTTCCCTCAGTGTGGTGGTGACATTGTTGGGTATATCATCTGTGGGATCGACCTGCATGAAACATTATAATATCAATTAGTTCACAATTACCTTTTAGAGAATGATGCCCCAAATAATTTACATGGGACCATGAGCTTGGTGGAGTACCCAAATAGGATGCCTAAATGATATACGGTGAATGTGTTTCTAATGGACATATGTTATGTACTTAATACACAGAAAATCTTCCATTCAAGTGTATGGATGATGATACCCCCCACACATGGCGTGATAGCATCAAAAATATCTTGTCATGTTGATGAGAAGGCTTGCGAGGGGCTAGAAGTAGGTCAAGCTCATCTAAGGATGCTACCATGACAATCTAGGGGAAACCTATATTTGAGTTCATGGAGGGACTTTCAATGCTCTTTGAAGCAGGAAACCCCCAAGCCCTAGTGTATTGATGAGACATCGAGACTAGTGGGTGCGGTGACAAGGTTTGGCAAGAATAGGTCATGGGAGTGTCATTGACTAAAGGCTGAGTCAAAACCCTAATGGCTGAGCAAGTAGGAGGGGACCCTAAATTTTGAATATACTTGAAATTTTGGGTGGTGTTGTAGCAGCTACAACATAGGGAAAGCTAGATTTGTAGGAAAAATTGCTTCTTTATCATAAACCAACTGAAATGGGGATTTTCCTGTAGATGATTTTGAAGATATCCTCTTAGCTCAAACTACATAAATTAGATGATTTTCCCAATTCTTTTTATGATCATCTAATGTATTCTTAATAACCTTGACCAAAATCTTGTTTGATGACTCTGCTAGACCATTTCCCTATGGATAGTAAGGAGTAGAATGATGCAACAAAATTTGACACTTTTGACAAAATTCAATCATTTTTACACTACTAGATGCTGTTAAATTATCTGTTGCTATCTGTTGGGGGAATCCAAACCTGCACATAATATTTTCTTCAATAAACTTGATGACTATAGTATATGTGGCATTTCTAATTGGAATGTCCTCTACCCATTTGGTAAAGTAATATGTTGTAGTTAATATCCTTCTATGTTGGTTGCTTGATGGTGGATGAATTTCCCCTATGGAATCCAATCCCCGCCGTAGGAAAGGTGTTGAAACTAGTATTGGAACCAAAGGAAGAGTTGTTAATTTTTTCTTTCCAACAAACATTTGACATTGAGTACAACTCCTAACTTTTGCTCCTACTTTAGAAACCATGGTAGGCCAATAGAATCCTGCTCTCAATATTTTATATGATGTAGCTCTCCAAGCATAGTGTCCTCCACATATTCCCGCATGAAATTATTCAATTATCCCTTCTATTTCACTTTCTATCAGGAAAAGCAAAAGGATATTGAGTGGATCCTTCCCGTATAAATTTGCATTAATGATACAATACTTTATGGACTTAATCTTTAGTGTCTTACATTGAATGAAGGAGTACACTCAAGTTTTATAAGAAAATGTACTATGTCAGAGTACCATTCTGACAACACGACTTTCTCATCAATATGAATAGGAACTGATTGAATTGAAGATGAAGGTTCTTGTGTATTCTTCCTTTCTGAATCTTGCGAAGGTTCTTGTGGATTCTCCCCCTCTGCGTTCATAGAAGGTTCTTGTGTATTCTTCCCTTCTAATATTTCAAAAATAGAATTAATTCTGAAAACCTTACAATTGGATTCAGCTAAGAGTTTAGCTAAACCTTGACCTTTTACCAATTTTGTAGTTTGGATTGTGAGATCGAATTCAAGTATCTGGGTAATCCATCTCCCTCTCCTCCCATCAGTGTTAGGTTGATTTAAGACAATTTTCACAGCACTATTAGGAACATAAGTAGTGATGTTTGAGTGAAGGACATAGATTTTGAAAGACTTCAAAGCTTGGACTAAGGAATAAGCCTGTTTTTCAATGATGTCATACTTAATTCATGCGTCCCTCATGACTTTGGTTAAAAAGGCTATATGTTGTTCATATCCATATTGGTTCCTCTACAAAAGTACAACATCTAGGGTAGTTTCAGAGGCAAAGGAAAATACGCTAAATGGTTCAAAATAATTAGGGTTGGCTAAATTTGGGGCTTCATAGATGTCTTTTTTACTATGGTCAAAAGCATATCTAGCAAGTATTGTCCATTTCACTTCATGGTTTTTCTTTAGCATGTAGAAATTATATAACTGATATGTTATACATCCGAGATTCTCCTGATCACACACTATTTGAATTCATGCACAATACATAATCTCTTCTACCATTGATCAAATAATTGCGGAAATAAAATCAATTGCATGCACACATTAAAACCATAAAAATTCACACATATGAACACAGTAATTTATGGGAAAGCTTAAAGCTGAAAACCCCCAACTATTTGTATATTATATGTCATAGATATCATGTAACAATCATCATATAAAGATCCTCACAAGCTCTCAGTACAATCTCCAATTGCTACACACTAATTAGGTCCGATCTAGCAAATCTCATGCTCCAATCTCTGCCACTTGCTAGCCTGCCTCTACTGCGCAATCACTGCTGAAGAATGGCTCTTAATGAACTCGAATTGGTCCAGCCTTGCTCACACAATCCTCATTGGCATCTCCAACCACTATATGTTGCAAATCATGCAACACTATAGTCACAATTGATAGTCACACTGCTCTTTCACCTATCTCTTCACTGGTCTCCACTGAAACTGTCCATGCACTGTATTTAACTGATGTATTCTTTAGTTTATTAATGATTTAATAATTAGTGAATTAATTAATAATTAATTCACACCACTCTCACTAGTGTATCAATCAGTTAGACTAGATACAACTAGCTCAACTATGTTTAACTCAGTTAAACTAAACATAACTCCACCAACTACTTCAATAAATCCACCAAACTCTGTCACATGAGTTCTAACTTAAGTCTCCATACAATAGCTCCACTTAAATCTCAAGAATAGTGTAATTCCTTCTATCAACTCCTATGCCACATCTATGCACTTAATTGAAGTGCTCCAAGAGAATAAGATAATGTTTATAGTACAAATATTATTAAGAGCTAATAATATTCAACATATCTATTTTTAGACTGGCAATCTAAAAATATATTCCGCCCAATATGTCTAAAAATAGAAGTCCATTTTTCCAACTTGACCAACCATCCACAAACAGCATCCTGCAAC
Source organism: Pinus albicaulis (assembly GCA_034641835.2). NCBI lineage: Eukaryota > Viridiplantae > Streptophyta > Pinopsida > Pinales > Pinaceae > Pinus > Pinus albicaulis. The sequence goes on along the minus strand of CM076572.1, from coordinate 1,222,960,838 downwards.
TCATAGAATATGATCGACATGTCTAAAAATAGACATAGTTTAAAAATAGACTTGCGCCAAAAATAGCCTGCGGACCCACTTAGTGAATGCGACTCTTTTCATTAAGCTCATCGTCTTGTTGCAATCTCAACACTCCCTCTCAACAAGATAGGGATTATCTTCCACCCCGATCCTGCCCTTGTGGTATTTGAATTTTCTCCTGGTGAGCGCCTTTGTCAAGATATCAGCATCCTGATCCTTCGTAGGAATGTAAGAAAGTAACATGATCTTCTGCTACACACAATTTCTGATATGATGATACCGGTCCATGAAGCCATGCCACCTCAACTCATCCTCCTGTCTGTACCATGATCCATATCCCGATGTGCCTCTAATATATCTCAATACATGCTTTCCTGCCTTCCAAAAGAGCTTGGTAGGCTTAACCATAGCTTGTGAAAGCTGGTTAACAGCGTAGCATATGTCAGGTCATGTATTGACCAGATACATAAGCGACCCCACCAACTGCCAGTAAATAGTGGCATCCACTACCTCTGCCGATGTAGCATCCTCTTTCCTCCATCCACCAGGAAGAGGAGTGTCGATAGGCTTGCATCCATGCATGTTGAACTTCTCCAGTATCTCCCGGGCATACTTGCCTTGAGACACAAAAAATCCATCACTGCACTGCCAAATTTCCAATCCCAAGAAATAATGAAGGAGGCCCAAGTCCTTCATCTCAAACTCCTTTGCAAGATCAGCCTTGCATGAGTGTATCAATAGTTCATCACCTGTCAGAATCAAATCATCTACATAAAGTACAATGATCAGCAACTTACCCTCCACCACAATCTGGTATAGGTTCGGATCCGCCTCACTCTTGGAGAATCCAATTCCGGTGAAATAACTGTCTATCCGTGTGTACCAAGCACGAGGTGCTTGTTTCAACCCATACAGCACTCTTTTGAGTCTGCACACATGCGACTCGCCGCTGAAGATCTCGAAACCTTCGAGCTGCTCTATGTACACCTCCACCTCAATCACTCCATTGAGGAACGCAGTCTTTACATACATCTGATGAATGTGCCACCCCATCTACGCTGAGAGAGCAAGAATAGTCCGTATGGAAGAATACCTTGTGATAAGTGCAAAGGTTTCCTCATAATTGATCCCCTCAATCTGTGAGAAGCCTTGGGCAAAAAATCTTGCATTGTACTTCTCCACACTCTCGTCAGCTGCTTGCTTCACTTTGTAGATCCATCTCGAACCTAGCACTGATTTTCCTTCTGGCCTTGGGACAATATCCCATGCACTGTTTCTGAAAATCGAATCATACTCTTCCACCATGGCATCTACCCATGTGGGGTCCTCCACAGCTTCCTTGAAAGAGGATGGCTCTGTCACGATACACTTTCTCATCAGATCCATGTATCCAATATACCGGTCAAGTGACTGTATTTGTCTGCGTTGTGATGTAGGTGCTCCTACAATCTTCTCTGCGTCAAGATTCAGTCGCTCAGCTTCTGTAGTGTGGTTCTGCCCTCTGATGGTTGGCACTGCATGAGTGGTATCTTCCACTCCATGAACCTCCTCTTGTGGCTTATCCACATCCTGAGGCTCATCCTTAGGAACTAATAGCTCCTCATCTGCATGCAAGTGTGGCTCCCTCTCAAGCGAACACTTCATGGCTTTCTCCTCATGAAATTTGATATCCCGTCGCACAACAGTCTTGTGACTGTCTGGAAAATACACACAATAGTTGTGGGATGTATCAGTGTACCCCACAAATATCCCAACCTTTGTGGTCGGCTCCAGCTTCTTCTTGGCATCCTTCTTCACATGAATGTAAACAGGTGAGCCAAAAATCTTCAAATGAGAAATATCAGGCTTCTTACCAAAAAACGCCTCTTCGGGTGTACTCATGCCAAGTACTCTGTGAGGACAATGGTTTTGCACATAAACCACAGTATTGCATGCCTCAGCCCACAAGTGTATGGGAAGGCCCTAATCATGCAACATCACCCGTGCAGCACCCACGATCGTTCTGTTCTTTTGCTCCACGACCCCATTCTGCTCTGGGTTATGAGGCGCTATGAGCTCTCTTCGAATTCCTTCTGCACTGCAAAAGTATTTGAATTCACCATAGATGAAGTTACCACCATTGTTGCTCCTAAGAGCCTTCACCTGCTTCCCCAACTCTTTCTCCACCAATGCCTTAAACTCACAGAACTTTGTAATTATTAATATTTAGTGAATGAGTTAATATTTAGTGAATTAATTATTAATTAATTCACACCACTCTCACTAGTGTATCATTTAGTTAGACTAGATACAACTAGCTCAACTATGTTTAACTCAGTTAAACTGAACACAACTCCATCAACTACCTCAATAACTCCACCAAACTCTGTCACATGAGTTCTAACTGAAGTATCCATGCAATAGCTCCACTTAACCCTCAGGAATAGCATAATTCCTTTTGTCAGCTCCTGTGCCACATCTGTGCACTTAACTGAAGTGCTCCAAGAGAATAAGATAATGTTTATAGTCCAAATATTATTAAGAGCTAATAATATTCGACATATCTATTTTTAGACTGGCAATCTAAAAATAGATTATGCCCAGTATGTCTAAAAATAGAAGTCCATATATTTTTCCAACTTGACCAACCATCCACAAATAGCATCCTGCAACTCATAGAATATGATCGACATGTCTAAAAATAGACTTGCGCCAAAAATAGCCTGCGGGCCCACTTAGTGAAGGCTACTCTTTTCACTAAGCTCATCATCTTGTTGCAATCTCAACACAGCATATATGTGATATCCTTAACTATTTAAGCATAGTTAGGAATGAATCTTCTTGGAAGTTGATCTTTCCAAGAAAATCTTGGATCTCCTTTTTGTTCCTGTGTAGTGAAATAGCATGAATAGATGTGACTTTTTTAGGATCAATTACCACTCCTTCCTTAGAAATGATGTGGCCAAGCAATTCCCCTTCTCTAAAAGAAAACAAAGGCTTCTTGGGATTGAGTAATATCCTGAATTTTCTACACTTGTCATCAAGTGTTTTAAATGTTTCTGATGTGAGTTAGAAAAGACAATAATATCATCAAGATAAATCACAACAAATTTTTTTGTCTTACCCACAAAATCTAAATTCATAACTCTTTTAAATGTTTCTCCAACATTTGTTAATCCAAAGGGCATCTTGGCATACATAAATGTACCTTGTGGAGTGGTGAAGGCAGTCTTCTCTCTGTCCTCTTGGCTGACCATTATTTTGTTGTAACCAGAGAATCGATCTAGCATTGAAAGTCTATTTGCACCATAAAAATTTTGAATAAACTAATCCATTTTGGGTAATGGACAGTTGTCCTTCAGGGATGACTTCTTTAAGTTCCTGAAATCTACACAAAGTCTGATTTTCCCATTCTTCTTTCTAACAGGAACTAAATTAGGTACCCAATCTGAGTATCTTAATGGAACTATGATTTGAGCATCAAGTAACTTCTTAAGTTATTTCTCTATGGTAAGAAGCAAGACTGGATTGATTATCCTTAATTTCTATTTATAAGGTTTTGCTTTAGGTTTTAAAGGAATCTTATGCTCAATGAGAGTTTTATTATAGGTTTTTTATTAAGCATAAGACCAAGCAAAAAAATCCTTGTAAGCTTTAAGAAGATTCAAATATTTAGCTTTTACTTCTTGAGGTAGAGAAGCAACGATTTTAATGTTCTTAATTTCTTCAGGTGTTCCAATATTAGATTCTTCAATATCTTCCTCTGGTGAATTTAATAGTGGATTATTGGGAACATTATTTTGGTAAAATAATTTTCCAAGAGGACCTAGACCTTTGGGAATAAATTTGCTAGACAATTGAATGGTATTGTGATCAGCCATTTTTGAATTTAAATCAAAAATTTTATTTTCTTCATTGAGTTCATTTATATCTGATTGATATTCTTCAATTTGCAAAATAGAGAATTCATCAATAACCTGTAGGAAAGATTCTAACTGTTCGTCATCCTCAAATATTTTCCAGTGTTTAGAAATTTCAGGAATAGATGGCCTATATTTGGCTTGAATTTGATATTGCAATTGCATTTGATCTGGAATTTTGAATGAACTAGCTTAAACAGCTAGGGAGTTTGCATGAATATTCTCATTTCTCGGGATAGTTGTAATATTAAATGCATGAAAAAGTTTTCCATTGAGTCCTAGACCTCATTTCTATAAGATCTAAGTCTAAGATGTTTTTTTTCGAAAATATTCCTAACTTTTTTTACTATGAGTTCAAAGTCACTAAAAACACTTTAATTATGCACTTTAATACTTCTAGCTAACTCTAAACCTAGAAGGAAGGCTTCATACTCTGCTACATTATTAGTAACATCAAAATCAAGTTTGCGGGATTGAGTTATGTTTTCTTTTCCTAGTGAAATTAAAACAACACCAGCTCTAGCTCCATCTTTTGAAAAAGAACCATCAAAATACAGTTTCCAAATATCAGTTTTGATAGTTTTTGGGTTTTCTACAACATCTTCAATTTTAAGTTGAGAATTCTGCAAATTATTTGAAGATAATTGAAAAAAACCAAAATCTTGGTCAACTACATATATGGGATGATTTCTAGATTGATATGCTTTACAAAAAGTATGAATGAATCTAACCTCCCTATATAACCTAAGGTTTTCACCCCCATATACAGGAATTGTAGCAAAATACATGTCCATTTTAAGGCTTCCTCCTAGCTTGGCACAACAAGACCTTGACAAGAGAATTCCAAACTTAGGGGGTATATCAGTGACCACAATGTCCAAAACTACACTTTTTACAAGTATTTGGGCTAAAGTTACCACCAAGTCCTTTATGAGTCCTAGACATGGAACCCTTTTGGAATCAAAGGTATATAGGTCATGGTAAGATCGAGTAATTTCCGAATTTAATTGATCCATAATAACCTCCGGCATAAGATTGTGTGAGGCTCCATAATCTAACATGCAGTTATATAATAATGAATCATGTGATTTCAAAGTAGCATAAAAAGGTGGCACTGTTTCATCAATCATGTTTGAGCTTGGACCAAATACTACTGAGGGTTTTTCATCTTGTAGACTAATCACATCCCCTTCATCATCCACACTTGAATTTTGAATCCATTCTGTAACTTGATTTTTGTATCCGAGATTCTCTGAAAGTTCTGATAATGGGATGGGAATCTTCACTCTCTCTAACTCCTTTTCAACATTAAAAGTAGTTAAAACAGTTTTATCAATTGAAGTTGTATCAACTAGCTGATTTAATGGTTGAATTGTTTTTGTTTGGGTTTCACCAGATTTTATTTGTGGTTCAATTATGATGGAATTTTTAGGAGGCCTTCCATGCCCTTCCCTAGGTCTTAAATAATGCCTCCTACTTAGTTCTACAATTAAGAATTCAGAGAAGGCTTGATATTTAGACACTTGAGAATTTTCTTGGTCTTCTTGGGAATTTTGGTTTAGAGGAAGTGGGACAATAGCATTTTGAACAGATGTATTGTTGAGATTGTTAATATCTTCAGTGATCAAAAGATTACTATCATCAGGCTGTTGAACATCAATCAACAGAGGAGGTGGAATTTGTTGATCATTACTGGGCCTTTGAAGAATTTGAAGTTGAGGGGCTTTCTTGAATTGAGCTTGAGTTTGAGTTTGAGGTCTAGCAACAACTTGTTGAACTGTTCTTGGTTGAGTTTCAACTGTAGAAATCCTATTAGAAAGGTTCCTAAGTAATGAAGTTATCTCATCTATCTTCTGATCTTCATTTTTAGACTTGGGAGAAGAAGAAGCTTCTTGATTAGCTTTCATTTTCCTCTGTGCCTTTCAACTTTGGCTTTGAGCTTAGCTAAAGCAGATCTGTTAGCTTCAACTTCAATGGAATTAGTTTGCATGTCCTATAAAGTATGAGATGTTCTTTCCCTAAGCATGACTGCAAAGTCATATTCAAAAGCTTTGGAAAACCTAACCTTTGTTGTTGCTACTGGTGGTTTACAATCAGCAGGCATCTTATGATAAAGTTTGTTAAATCTCTTAATGAAGTTAGGCATTGGTTCACCATAGTTTCTTTTAAGTTCATCAAATTCTGTCAGAAAATAGACAAGGTCCTTTTTAAACCCCCATTGGTTTTTAAATATGGTGGTTAATTCATCCCAACTTCTAATAGAGTGTGACCTCAATTTCCTAAACCAAATCCTAACATTTCCTTCTAAGGATTGAGCAAACAATCTCATATATACATTCTCATATTCGATATTAATATTGTCTACAAAGTCTAAGAAGGCTGCTAAATGATCTTCAGCACATAAACCAGTTTCCCCATTAAACCTTGGAAGATGTTTCAAGTATCCATCAGGAAAATTATTTAGTATGTTGGGAAGTTGTAAAGCAACATATCTTGCTTGAACAATAGGTTGAAAACCAACCATACCTTGTGATGAAGATGAAGAGGATTATGTGGTGGTTGTTGTATAAGATGATGAGGTAGATGTAGAAGATGAAGTTGTAGAAGATGGAGGGGTAAAAGAAGGTGGTGGAAGAAACAAAGTTGAAGATATTCTAAAATATTTCAAAGGTGTACGAATGAAAAACTTTGGGACCTATATTTCTCCTTCTTTAGGTTCAAACAAAGGATTTGAATATAAAGAGAAAATATCTTCTGGTTGAGCAGAAGTAGATGGAAAAGAATAAGAGGTTGGAGAAATGGAATCAATAGGTTTGAATTTAGGTAAGTGCAAATCCAATTCCTATTATGAATTGGGAGATTCTGAAGGTACTTCAGGTATTTCATATGATTCTAATGAATGAACCAAAAGAGCAGATTGGAAATCAACTCCTTTAGAGATCAATCCATGTACCGTAGGTGGTATATCTTCCAAATTTAAAGGAATGGGTCCAGATCTAAAAGGATCAGGGACTGAAGTATCCTCTAGTTAAGGAGGAATATAAGAAGAAGGGGTTTGAAGTCTTCTTCTTGAAGAGGCTTGTCTTACCAGTCCCTTTGGATCCAACAAAGGTAAAACAATTTCAGAATCAGAGTGAGACCTGGTATGTCTTGAAGGAGCTAGCTTTGGGTTCTGTGAAGTCACCAGGTGAAACATTTTAACCTTACTAGTCCTTTATTCACCCTTAAATGAATATCTATATCGTTGTCCCAGGGAAAATAGATCAAATTTCATATCCTCGGCAATGGCGCTAGTCTGATGTTGTCCTCTGAGATAATTCTAGGTCAATTAATTGTGCCAGAGAATCTAAAATATTTTGTTTGTTTTAAAAGGGGTTTTTGGATGACCAATGTATTGATAAAATACAAACAAATGTTTTAAACTTTGATAGTATTAAGTATTAAGAAAAAGGTTGTTGCTTTACTTCAAAATAATGATTTAATTTTGCATATGTGAAGGTGAAAATGTTAGAAAATATGATCAGCTAAAGATCCAGATTGAATGTTTAATTTATCATAAGTATGAAAGGTTGTCAAACAATGTTTACAACTTAACAAAATATATTTAACATTATGAAGATTACTGACAACTAATTTATATAGAGGGACTTATACAAACAAATATTTAATAAGTCATTCTCTAAAATGGATTATAACTTCAGAGGATTTAAGATAAACTGAAACACAGTTTTCTCTTACCTACTTATCTTCATAAAACTCAAATATATGCAGAAAAAAGAATGAAATGAATACTATAAAAATTTACAAGGAGACAAACTGATTGAAACAAATCCATAATCCTTTTATTAATCATCAATGATCAAAAGCTCATACAATTCTGCTTACAAGTGCTCATTCAAGGGTGCAACACTTAATAACTCAGATGGAGAGTTATTTATACTAATTCTATCACTCAGAAGTATCTAAATTGTTTACAAAAATAGTATCAAATTATAGGAATACAAAAAACTATTGAGTGATTTGTCATTGTCTTAAAGGAAGTAATTGATGGTGTGGCCCCAAAATGTGCTGCTTTGTTGGCATGTTGTTGGAGAAAAAGTTAATCGATAGTTTGACTCAAGTGATCCCACCTGTCCTGACTTGGTATATCCAGATTAACTAATCTTCTGAAAGCTTCATCTACTTCAATGTATCTCTCAAAAGAAGTTTTTTTAATGAAGAGATATTTGATTTCATGTTTAATTATTAAATAAAAATCTAAAGCTTCCAGGAAAAAAAAACAAAAACAAAAACAAATTCCTATCATATGACCTTTGATCCCTCCAAATTTAGCTTTGTCAATAGCAAACGTGTAGATATTTTTGCAGTACTCCTCCAATATGATTAGTTTGTCATTGAGAGCTACTAATCCAGGAAATCCCATCTAATTTAGCATGTTGAACTCAGTGTGAAATATTTGGACAATAATGTCCAAAGTTTGACATTTGGTTTCCAACTGATTTAACAGATTCTTCTTCTGCATAACTTTCTTGATCTCCAAAACGGTCTCTGTTCTATTTGTGATATTAATCTATTCTAATTCTTCTTTGCTTTTGGAATTCATCACTTTAATCATGTTTGAAGCTTCAGCTGGTTTCTGCTTAAGTGATGCCTTTTCTTGCTCAATGATTGTTTTGCATTTATTGATTAGTTCCTCTTGTTCAAAGATGATCTGTATGGAGGGCCATACTTCAGTCATAGCTTGATTGATTTCATTCCATATGCTCTCCTTGGCTTGGGCCAAGGTGTCTACCATTAATAGTTCACTCTCCAACTTCTGGACTTTATGTGTTAATCTGTGAGATTTATGCATCTCTTCCATGTATAGGGTGTCATTCTTTATCTTCTGAGCTTCTAGATTTCTAAATTTCCCTAGAAGATTTTGATTCTCCTGCTTTTGTAAGGTCAAATCATGCACAAGTTTTTTTGGGTCACATGTTGTTGATGTAGATTCTGTTGTTGTTGATGTATATTTTGCTGCTGATGATGAAGAGCTCGGCTCTGTACCTACAGCTGTAATAGAAACTGTTGAAATTGGAATCATGGCAAGTTGAGTTGATTGTTCCTTCTCCTTGAGTAAACCTTCAATTTTTTCCTCCATCTTCTTGATCTAAATGTTCTGCTCAATGATGAGTTTGAGCATCTCTTCTCTATTCTGTTCACTTTCCTTAATCTCCTTAGTATGGGGATCTTCTGTAGAAGGAAATTTTAGTTGCTTTCGAAGAGCTGCAATATCTGCATTCTTCTTCTTAAGAATATCTTCTACATATTTAACATCCTTAGGGTCATACTCAATATTAATTACAATATCTTCTAATGAATTTAACTTATTGTCTTTAGCTAACGAGGAAATTTTTCAATTTTTAACTCTGACTGCACATTAGAGAAATTTGTTCTCAATTTGGACAATTCCATGGGTGTGTTAGTCATGGTAGTGAAAAGCATCTCTCGTGATTGTCTGTGCATGTCCATCTGGTCTATGGGATGGTTTTCTTGTAATCAGAAGGAACTTTGGGAAAAGGGACTTGAGCCTATAGAAAGGCCATCTACATCCTTCCCTTTTCAATGTCAAAGGTTGTCAACAACCTATGCTGTGACATAGAGGTATGCTTCCAAAATTGATTGTAGACATTGGCCTTTAGAGCTTCATTCTTCTGTTTGATCTCTAAGAATTTATAGAAAATGTTTTGATCACCCTGATCACTTGTTCCAACTAATTGAATAATCTCCATGGGCTCTTTAGAAGCTGAAGAAGATGATGGAATATTAATAACACTTCCCTCTGTTTCTGTAGATACTTCTGCTGCTGTGGAAACTTCTGCATCACCTAAATCGATGATCTATGGGTCCTTTTGACTTTGGTCAATGGAAATAGTGAAATTTGTCTTTTGCTTTTTCTGCTGGATCATGAATTATTTGGCAATGTTAGCAAAAGATGATGTTTTCTCTCTAGGCTTTTTCTACTTCTTGTCTTGAGGGATAGGATTCTTCATAGTGGAAGTAGAAAGAATCTACTCCTTTGCTTCTTTCAATGTATTCTCTGCCCATTGATCATGGTTCATGAATTTTAAATCTCAGGCCTAGGTGTATGATTGTAGGGAGTTGTCTTCAGCTCGACCCTCAAGTTTGAAATAATGTTGAATGGATCATAGGACCAAGTGAAGCTTGGATGGAAGTTCATCCTTTTTAGGATGGCATCTGCTTCAATCCCTACTGACCTGGTATTGCATATAAAAGAGCCTACTTTAGTCTTGATCTTAAACTGTGATTTTCTTTTTCTTGAAACAAAGTGCAATTCATCCATGTTAATCATATGTCTAATATATTCCAAAGAGAAAAGTCTCATTGGAACATATTTGGGTAGCTTATAAGGTGCCAGTTCATAACCATATACTCGGATCTATGTGTAATTTTGGAATAATTACTAGTCTCTAGTTTTAACCTAATCACTTAGATGAAGTATTCTTTTGATGTCTTGGCCAATCTTGGGCTCATTTTGTCTACTTAGAAGTTGGGCAACTGGATGAATGAATGAATGAATGAAATATGAAAAAGAAAACTCAGTTGAAATGAATCTAACCAACTGAGTCCAGTGAATAACTGATTGATTTACACCCTAATCATCCTACTTATGCATTGTAATTGGAAATGAATCCCCCTGTTGTAAAGAAACATGTGAATAAGTACAGAAGTGTACTTGAACATCCCTTGAGTTGTCAAATTCATCATTTTTTCATGCATATTATCATCCAAAAACTGGTTGTAATTTTACATGAATGTTGGTTGGTTGTCTTTAGAGAAAATGAAGAAGTAACCAAGAATTGACTCATCCACTGTCTTGTCATCTTGATAGCCTAACAAATAAGAAATTAAGGAATTTATATGTCTAGTGGCTTCAGGGAACATGGAGGATGGGTAAGGAGGGTTCTTCTTTGGACGCTCAACATCATTTGGAAGGAATGTTTCAAAGATATGTTCTCTCTGAGGAAAGGTCAGCTTGTGGTATAACTCCATGAGGGAAGCTTGGGAGAAATGGAAGAGGGAATCAGTTTGTGGCATAAGCAACATTTGGTTAATGGTCTCATGAGTGATAGAAATCAAAATGTTTGCATTCTGAGCTACCACAGTTTTTTTGAGGGGATCATATCGGCTTAACACCAAGTGACTAGGTCAGGGAATTCATGGGTCTGAAAAAATGTATACAGAGGCAATAAAGTTTCCCAGAGTCTGACTTCATCGTGTTTGTCTAAGCATTTCTGTTTTAGCCACAGGTCAAAATTCATAGAGCTCGAATTCGCACTTTATGTCTATGATCTTGAAGAATTCATCGGCTAAAGGGACATGGTCAAGATCAACCGGGGCAGACACACTAGGGGTTTCTTCAGCAATCAGTTTTCGGCCTTTTCCTTTGGGAGCCATCGACCAGCAGAGGAACAGAAGAAGGGACAATGTCTCTATGAAGCTGATAGCAGATGAAGGAGCGGTCTCTGCAAGTAACAATTCAGCTGACAGGGTGACACATTACGGGGATGTAACTAGAAATATGTCTTCTGTAAACCTGCAATTCAACAGAGATAGCAATTGAATCAAAGGGGGATGCAAGGAATGGAATGGTTTTATTTATAGAGTGCATGGATTCATTATGGGGATGACTATTAGGGACTTGATTGAAGAAGTTTAATGAATAATGGTAATGGAGCGGTCGACGATGAAATCAAGTGAACAACGGTACAGGAGCGGACGTAACGGGACAACAGTCTGCAATGGTAAGGGAGCATAGTGTAATGGGATTGTACATGTGGCGTTATGTGATTTGGTGTCGGGAAACGGTCGTTGAGGGAAAGTCAATTAACTGTTGGCGGGAGTCAAAACCATCGTTGGGAGGAAGGCTGATTTTAGAGGCGGTAAGTGACTGTAAGCGGATTTGGGGGCGGGGGGGTGTATGGAATATTGAGGGAGTGACACGTATGCTAGAGTACCACCACTTGGATACCACTTCTCGGAACCCCCCCCCCCCATTAACGAGAAATAGGAGAGGGAGATGCGAAAAGCCTTCCCTGCCATTGATCTGGGTGGGGAAGAGATCCACTGTTCAAATATGCTCGGTCATTAACACAAGATCCACTGTTCAAATATGCTCGGTCATTAACACAAAACAACAACAGCCTTGGTCGCGTTGCGACTTTAGGATAACATCAAATATGAACTTTATTACAATAATGTTTAACCGCTTAATGAAGCGATTAACATAATTAAACTTAATTTAACTCCTAATTTAATTTTTTGGCACATTTAAACAAGCTGCCACTAACTTTATTTTCTTTTTTTATTTAAACTAAGAAAATTATTTCTTCTATTTCTTTCAAACTATGCCTAGCATTTTCAATATTTTTGCCTTCATTTTTTAAAGCATCTAGTCCTATCATTTTCTGATATGATTATTTTAATTCTCATGAGTCCTTCTTTTTTTTTTTTGATCTTCTTCATATACAAACCTAACATATTTTTTTTATTTTTCATTTTCTTCAACAATGCTAACTTATCAAAACAATAAATTTTACAACAACCATAAATGAGGGACCATGGTTTTGGGGAAGGGGAAATCCTCTTCGTAAATCCATGGTTTCTAACTTTTGATGCCACAACAATGGTGGGTATGAATATGATGATATGGGTAAGGTTACATAATTCCCCTCTTCCTTTTTGGCATTATTAATTTTAGAATGCATTGGAAATTCATTAGGGATATTTCTGAAGATGGATCAAGAAATAATGGAAAAATGTATTTTTACCTTTTCCCACATATGCATGGAGATATACCTAAGAAAAGGCCTAACAAACACATCCATCTGGTTCATTAAGATTTCAAGTGAACATAATGGTTGAATTTTGAAAATAATGTTTTCAGGTGTCGGATTTGCCATCAGACAGGGCACCTGCAGAATTCATGCCCTCATGCAAAAAAAATGATGAAGAAAAGATCACAAAAGCCAAAGGGGTGGAAATTTCCAGATCTGTCTTCTTCAGACAAAAAATATGAAGAAACGAACGAGATTCATCAACAACTAGAAGAACACAATCAACAAGGATCCCAAGTGGGGGAGGAAGAAAAGAGGCAAAAGGATCCTACCAAACATGTCGAGAAAGCCACCAATTTAGCAATGATCCCGATTCTTGGAAATTAACATGAAGAAAATGACAACAACTAAGGAGTAGTTGTATTAAAGAGAGCACATGCTTATGAGAGTTCAGACTTAGATAAAGAGGCGCGAGCAAAATCAAAAGGAGAAAAAATGGCAATTGTAATGGCTACTCCAAATTCAAGGGTTTGACATAAAGTACAAAGGAAAAAAGTAAAAAAGAGAAACTCAATTTATCAGAGTAAATGTTATTTTTTGTAGCTAGGATATGTTGAGTGCTTTAAGAACATACCAATGGTTGTTAAGGACGGTAAAAGAGTGCACTTGTGCATGTACTGATGTAACTTTTTATTTATTTTTATTAATATAAAGTTGTGATTTTTCCTCGGAAACAAACTCTTTAGGGAGTAGTCTGGAAAAATTATGTATCTCTCTTTTTCTAAGTTATACAAAAGCCTCAATGTATGAAACAAATATTTTTCCTACTCACACACACACACACACACACACACACACATATATATACATCTATTTGTATTTTTTTTCTCGGTATTCTCCAACACAATATGGCAATGGTGTTGGAGAAAAAAGGGATTCACTATGGCTAGTGTTTGTGCAAACCTCCTATTGTTGCATACGTTGTCAAGCTTTGACTCAGCTCTGTAGATTATGATGGCAGGGTCTTCAGAATCAAACCATTTTTGTAATATGATATGCCTAAGACACAATGGTAACATAGCAAATTTCTTTGCAAGACATTCCCAACAAAACTCATAATGATAATTACTACAGATTATGATTGGACTGACTCTACTAGACTGGACTGAACTAGATGAAGTTGTTTCACCCTGATGAAGCGGCCTGAACATTTTTATCTCTTTGATTTCCTGAGCTCCTTCTCTCGTAAGCATGTCAGCAAGATAATTTTTTGCACCTGACTTGTAGACTATATCAAAATCAAATCCTTCAAGCCATAGTGCCCATCTCAAAACTCTGGTGTTGCCTTGTTCTAACAATATTTTATTTGTCGGGATATTTTTCATATGTTTCAAATCTGTTCTGATGATGAATCTGACACTTTTCAGGAATAGATGAAATCGTTTGATACCTCTTTTTACTGCAAGTATCTCCTTATGTGATGAGGGATACTTTTTCTCTGTATCATCAAAAGATCCTGAAGAATAGGCACATACAAGTTCTTTCTTGCCATGCTTTTGCAACAATACTACAGCCCAAGTGTGATCAGAAGCATCTGTTTCAAGAATAAAGGGGATATTAGTATCAGGAAGTTTAAGCTTTGGCAAATCATTAAGCTTACGCTTTATACTTTTAACTGCTTCTATCATTTCTTCTGTCCAACTGACTGCTTTCTTTTTCAATCTGTTTAGGAGAACTTTTGTGTCTTCTGATTTCTTTGCATAAAAATTTCTTATATAGTTCAAGCATCCAAGAAACCGCTGCAAAATCTTTAAATCAACTAGTGTATCAGGAAATTTCAACAAATGGGTCAATATTGTTAGTATGAATCCTTTGTCGAAGTGTACGAAAAAGGACCACTTTAGCTACACATAACTAATAGCCCTAACAACAAAAGTGGCTGCCAATATCTTCATATCTGCAGTTAGTTGATCAAAAAAAGAGCTGCAAAAAACTAGATCTATGCATAGAAAGACATTAAGCAGTAAAAATAAGGGTTTGCTCCATATACCAATAGACAAGACAAGAACAATTTTTGAAAGAATTTTTGTATTAAGGGCACCTGGGAGGAAAACAAGAAGGCGTATCCAATTCTCCTCAGTGGGATGGGTTCTTGGCAGTCCTCATCACTTCAGATCTAGAATCTCTCTCTCTTGTTGGTGTAGAAAACCCAATGCAAAGAATAGAGCACAAAGGGAGCTCACACAGCAAACAATGGAAAAATGTGACCAAGTGTATAGATCTAGAGTGATCTAATAGGCAACAAAAGGTGAAGAATGGTAGGAAAAACCCTCCTATTTATAACAAAATATTGGGTCATTCTAGATCTTGGTGCATGATTAAAATAATGTTAACCAAATCTAGACCCACCTTTTATGGAATATTTTATTATATTTGTTGGAGGGAAAAGGTATTTGACTTGGGTCAAATCCCTTTATTTGTCAAAAATAAATAAATAAATGAGTTATTTATCTTTTTAAGGAAGTGGTTGAAAGATAATTAAATAAATAATGATTTATTTAATTATTTGTGGGTGATTTGGTCATATTTAACAAGGAATATTATCTAAATAAGATTAAATAATTATTCCTATAAAATAATAATATAAATAAAGGTTTAGCTAATTAATTTCTTTGTTTTTGGGTTAAACATGACTGGGAATAATAATTAAATTATGGTTTAATTAATTATTCCATGAGGAAAATCAAACAAATATAGGTTTGTTTAATATTTCCTTTTGGGGTTTCCTGTTTAGACCATAAATAACCTAACCAATGTGGTTTATTAAGTTATTTAACATAGTGAAGGCAATTTTACTTAGGGTAAAATTGGTCTTACATGGTGTACTTGGGTCCATCTAATGATAATAGGTTAGATGACCAAAAAATGGTGTAACAGATTGCCCCCCAGCGTGCGAGTGTTGGGAGCAAATCGTATGACCGAAGTACGTTGTAAGAACTCAATCACCAGACATCAAAAGGGAAGTCGGGAGAGAAATGTAAGGTAGACGAGTGTCTTTGAAGAACTAGACCACGAGGAAGACGAGACTCGCAGTGCCAACAAGTCTCTTTTTATGAGAATTTTTGTAGAGGCGGCGGGGGAGGCATACCTATGCCACTTAGAGACAAGTACAAAAGAATAGTGTCCGGTAAACAGGAGACGAATCATAAGTACAAGCGCATAAATGCAACATGGGCAGGATAATAATAATATGAGGAATCCCACATACATGTTGTGCACGGGATAACGTGCAGGACACTCTGATGATATCAAAAAAATGGTCTAACTACAACTAATGCCTCTATAAGCGAGGAAAAAGGACTCACAAAATCGAGGACCCACATGCAAATCAAAGAGGCGCTGCATGGCAGCCAGACAGACATCATCTATATATGGAGGAGGCTGCATCGAAGGCTGTGATGAAGAGGTCATCCGAGTGTGTGGGGGGTTACCTGTATGGCCACCCCATCATGAGGGGTGAGACATCTCACACACACTCGGGAATCATCAAAGTCAACTGCTACATCACTGAACCATCAATTATATGGATCTCAATCATGCTGAAAGGAGCTGGAGCTGCGAAACAATCAAGTCAAAGGGTAATGAGATCACTGCACGACTCAGGGGCATTGAACAAGAGTGGAAGCTGGAACCAAGGTACACCGCCCTCTAGACTTGGCTTCTGGAATGAATGAGCTAATGTCGACAGAAGGAGGTCCGCCATAGGTGAGGCAATGAGAGATCCTCAACTAAGGCACAAGAGAAAATAGTAGAGCGACGGGCAGACTGACACTAATGATGATGGTGAAATGGAAGGGACTGAGTAGCGAATGGACGGCTTCCCTCGTTAGAGCATAAAGGGCATGAATGACATGGCAGCGACTGACACAATATCATAAGGGATAGGAGACAGTGGGACTGAAGGCCATAATGTGCGACACAAGAGAGAGACCAAGCAATGAAGGATGGAGGGCTATAGCGGGATACAAAGGGACTCGGGATAGACTCCATGAATGCGATGATGACTCAACTTGGATGCTCTAAACAAGGGCGACTCGATGGTGCTACCACACAGTAAAGGCCCAATGGGGGACCATGAAAACATGAGTACAAGATGGTAACTCATGAAAAAAATCGACACGAACAAAGACAAGTAAGGAGGAAAAATGGTGCCCCAAGTACAAGTGTCGTAAGTGAAGAAATGCGATTTTAAGGAGAGGTGAAGTGACCCTTCTTGGACAAAATGTGTCCTGGTGAAGTATCAAATCACAAAAAACTAACAGATACCCATTTTAGGGCTCGGTGAGAGCTTTCCAACGGTGCAGACGGTTTTTCAAACGGGGCTACGGTATGGTCGCAGCAGGTGAAAGAAGAAACAAGGGTTCTCTTTTAATAAGGCAGTTTTCCCTCCAAATTCACTCATTTGATAGTGTTGTTGTGGTGAATGTAGAGAGGAGAGAAGGCCCTAAATCTTGCGGCGAGCGTAGCGGACAAACCGACCGTTGGAATCGAATCCGTCAGTTGCAGGTAAGAGGCCTAACCTTACTCTTTCATTTTGATGGATTGAAAGTTCAGTTTAGGGCACAAAATCTCAGTAACAGACCCTCCTTCATCTCTACGGTTGGGTCGCACTTTTTGGGCCAAAAAGTGCGACCTGGGAAGCAGGTTTCAGGGCAAAAACTGCGACCTGTCCCAGAATTGGGCAGAAAATTACGACCTGGGAGATGAGGGGGTTTTAGTGCTGTTTTATGGCTGGGAGTTGGGTTTTTGTGTTTGGTTATGGTATTCCCTATCTGTATGCTGACAAAAATGATGTTTTTGTGCAGATATGGCAGATATACGGGTTAACTGGAGAGAGAGAGAGACCTGGGTACATTACGGGCAGAGATCCAGGCAGATCAAGGTGTCTGTCGTGTGTTGGCCAGGTTTGGGGTTCTAAAGTTTTTGGAGAACCCTTTGATGAGAGCGGGAGAGCCTTTGTTGGCCCGGATTATCAGTTACTGGGATCCAGAGCATGAGGTCTTTGTAGTGCAGGGGCACAGGATCGAACTGACAATCCAGGATGTGTATTTCCTGACGGGTCTCCTGCCACTGGGGATGGTGGGAAACACGCAGCCAGTATTACCGCGGGGGCAGCATATCATGGAGTTTGTGGAGTGACATTGTCGACCGGGTCTCCAATTCAAGGGGACTCGGATACCGATCGGGGACCTAGAGAGATTAGAGACCCGTGCAGTGGCCGCAGCAGTGTTGTGTATCCTGGGCAACCAGGCGCTCCATCACATCACTGGGGGGTAGATGATGATTGTGGAGAGTGTGTTGAGTGGGACCTACTATGGGTGGGCCCAAATGATGCTGGTGTCGCTAAAGCGACAGTTGTCGCTCTGCAAGCGGCAAGTGAACCACGATTGCGCGTATGGGACTTTATTGTGCGCCTTCTTCTTTGAGAAGATCCCGACCTTGCGGCCTCGTATACAGCTCCCAGATGGGGGCCCGAGAGAGCCCAGGATGCGCCGGTGGGGGCGGCTACTATGCAGAGGAGGAGGAGGGGCAGTCGGGCGAGTGTTTTGACCGGCGTTATTTTCCCATCGGGATCAGATGTCGTTATACATAGACGACTATCCCTATAGTGGGATGAGTTATTGTGGGGATCCGGACCTACCACTTCCGCCTGGTCGAGTATGGGGGGCCGATGGTAAGTGATAAGTAACTATTCTTGTATGGGCATGTTAAAGTTATTGAATAGTAGATATGGTACTGATTCATGTACTTTTGGTATGCAGATATAGCTCCGGTAAAACCGGCCGGATATATGGGACGCCCGGTAGCCTCTGGAGCTGCAGGGTCGAGTGGGTCGAGAGCAGCGCGCAATGAGGATGCAGTCGCCCTTCTGGAAAACATCCGCCGTAGATGCGAGACGTTGCTGACTGGAGTTTCAGAGCGCGGGTGGCAAGACTTAGACGACTAGTACGTGGAGGCATGCATTGGTCTTCCCTCGAAATGGCGAGGTGTCATGCGGCGCATGGCGATTGCCGGTCGAGGCATACGTGATCTACGGGATGCAGGGGCAGAGCCATTGGCTCGGGATCCGCCAGATAGTGAGTAGGTGTGGGACATGTGGTACCCCCTAGTGTGTATGTAGGGGCAGGTGGTGCCCCCAGTTTTGAGTTTTTTGTAACATGCTATGGGCATGTCATATGTATCAGAGTAGATGGACTCTAAACACATGTTTTGCGACACATATTATGGATATGCATCGTTTTTAATGATTATGAATGTTATTGTCTTGGCAGCCTTAATGCGTCGATAAATGCCAATCTAGAACATGGTTTGCAATACTATCTACATAGTAGTTTTGTTCTCACGAGGTACATGGTTGAAAGTTATGGTTTCAAATTCACGTATCGAGAGTTTCACTCGTAAATATCGTCTAAACAGCATAGGGTTATGCACACGATAAACACCATTTAGTTGCATGACAAGAAGTAAGGAATCCAAACGAACATGCAGATGGAGGATGCGATGAAAGAGGGCATCGGCTAAGAGACCACGCACTGCATCATATTCAGCCTGATTGTTGGTGGCAGTACCAATGCAAACCCCGTTAGAGAGGACAAGGGCATGCAAGGGGGTGAAAATGGCCCAACATGCCGAGGCTAGATTCCGGGAGTAACGACTTGCACCATCGGCGTAACCGATAAAGGGTGGGGACGAGAGGTCCTGCAGAATGGTGTCACAAGACAACAAATGGGGGGAGGAGATACAATGACGGCAGCGTGAGTGAACAGAAGACATCGAGCGGCCACTGCGGGAGGGAGTGCAATGAGCAGGATGGCTATGGATCATATACAAACTAGAGGGTGGTATATGAGGGCTATAGGAGGTATGGCGGGGACTCGGGCTGCAGAGGGCAACAGAGATACAGGTGGAGTGATCTCGTGTATGGGTAGAAAAGAGGGGGTCAGGTGAAACAACAGGGGAGGGTGCAGGGGGACTGGGCTCCAAGGGTCTTGCAGAGGAGGATAGATAAAGAATGGTCGTAGTGGACTCTATCATCTAAACATCAGGGGGGGGAATGTCGATGGGAGCGGGGGGATCCTCAGGCTGGCCCGAAGCATACTGCACGAGTATGGGAGAGGCGGATTGATTTTGTTCAACCTCATACTCTCGGACTACCTCTAAAGAGGTGCGGTAATGCGTTAGGTGAGGACAATGGTGGGAGTAATGGCCATGGACACCGCACAAAATACAGGGTTTGTTGGTGCGGAGAGTCTTGGGGTTCTTGGTTACGGACGAAGAAGGAATGGAGGCTTCAGGGATCGTAGACTCGGGGAACGCGACTTTAACCATGGGCTGAATTCGGGGCAATTCAGGACAAGCATGGGTGGCGTGACCGACGACATCACATAAGGCGCAAGGCTTTGCAGGTGGAGGAGGGGTCGGGTCATTCGGGGTGGTCTTGTCTTTGGGTACCCCCTTGCGAGATTTAACTTTCTTCCCGGGAGCCGTCACGACAGGAGAAGGGTCCTGTGGTGCTGCTGGGGGCACGATGGCAATGGAGGAAGCAAGGGGGACCGGTTGAACTGGGGTCAAAGCCATGTAGGGTTTGGGATGACCAGGAGGGGTAGCGGCCGGAGGGTCGAAGTACCAGACGGGGATACCCAAGGTCAGGTTAGGGAGAGAGAGGGTGGCCATGACGGGGATAGAATAGACTCCAGGAGGGGGAGCCAGGAAAGGTATCTGACCAGCCGGGTAATGACCAGGAGGGATGGCTCCGAGATGGTTAAGGCCTGGGGGAACCGTTCCAGGGGGATAAAGGGGTTTAGGGATACCAGCTGTAGGAGAAGGGCCAGAAGGAGGAGGTCCGGCTAGTGGAGATGAAGGGCTAGGAGTAGGTTGCGGTGGGCGAGGTTGAGTCGAAGGTTGCTGACTAGCCGAAGCGGGTCGCTTAAGGGCAGCCCAAGATGATTGCATCATGCAAACATTCGACAAGATGGGATCAGAGATATGAGGAGGGGGAAGACCAGGAAAAGTTCCAAGTAGGGAGGAATCTTTGTAGACGCCGGGGGAGACATTGGTCAAGGAATCAATGGTTTGCTTATTGGCTACAGAAGAGATGGTCGTCTCAAGGGAGGTCTGAGACGGCGGCTCATGGTAAGATAGCTAGTCAATGGTGACTATCTTTCCATTGTGAGGGAAAGACATCTTGCAAAAAACCGTGAATGGGACAACAGACATGGCATAGGTGTAGCTTCGCCCCAATAGAATGTTGTAGTCTAGAGGGGCGTCAATGACTTCGACGTCAACGCAAACGGTCTTACCGGCAAGGGTGATAGGACAGTTACGGAAAAGGCCAATGGGCTGGGAGGCATGGTCGTCCCACGCTCGAAGGGTGATCGTGGAAGGGGCCAACTCAGGAGATCCGAGTTGCTTCCAAACTGAAGCGGACATCACATAAGTGGATGCCCCCTCATCAATTATACACCGAGAAACGTTGGCGTTCCGGATTTTGACTGGGATTTGGAAGGCGACGGAAGCAGGCAAGGGAGGATGGTCTGATTGATGGGCGTCGAACACAATCATTTGATCATCAGCAGGATCTACAGCGCCCACGGCAGATAGTATAGCCTTCTTTTGGGAAGGGCACGACTGGAGGAGTTCCAGTGTGGAAATGGCAGCAGGAGATTGCGCCAAATCATCTACTATGCTATACGAATGATCAGCTCGACCAGAAGCAGCATTTCGACGTAACGGTCCTTTAGGAATCTTGGGATGGACCTCAACTTTGGGTTGAGGGATATGTAAGGGACCATTGGTTGTCGAAAGAGGCTCTGTAGAACCGAAAGAAGGGGACTCGGGGGTGGACGGAGCGGGAGGCTTGGGGTACTGGCGAGACCGAGTTTGAAGGTGAAGGTCGACGTTTGGGGAAGGATCAGAGTTCATCATAAGGATCTGGTAATCGGAGGAACCAGAAAGCGAATTTGGAGTGGCGACCTGGCTATCAGGCGGTTGGGTAGCCACGAATCCTTGCTGAGGAAAAGGATCAATAAACACAGCTGGTTGGGTAGTGGCCACATTAGGAGGAGCATGAGGGGAGGCGTGTTGTTCGCGCAATGTGGCTTGAGACTCCCACATCTGCCGCATCTGGGGTAAGAGGGGACAATCGTGGGTGTAATGACCATAAACAACGCAACACGAACAAGGCTTATTTGTGCGAAGCGGCCTGTCCGGCTTGGGCTGAGTGCCCTGTTGCTGGTTGGCAGTGTTAGGTTCAACACCTTGAGGATTGGGTCCACGAGTACCAGGAGAAGATTGGTTTGGATTGCCTCTCCGCCTTCTTTGAGAAGAAGGGGGATTAGTCGTGCCCTGCTGTGCAAATACTTGCCCTGGAGGGGGCTGTAGGTGCTGTTGCGGGTTTGGAGGAGGCAAGGGAGATGGAAGCGCATATGCTGGAGGAGCTGGCGCACCAGGTTGCGGATAAAGGTAATGGTTAGGTTGGGCAACATTGAGGTAAGCAGGAGGTTGGGCAAAAGGAGGAGGCATGCCGTATCCTGGATACATGCTACCGGGAGGGGGAAGAGTGCTAGAGGTGCTGGCCCCTCCCTGAGGGAGACCATAGCCCATAGGAGGTTGAGTGTACGGATGGGAAAGGGCTCCAATGATACCATCGGCGGAATGAGATGCCCCCGGGGCGTTAGCGCCGCCGGGCCTGGGGAGGTCAGGAAGAACGGTATAAACATAACCAGATTGAGCGTAGATCAGGTCATATTTCAAGGCTATTTGGAGGGCGACTTCTTCGGTTTGAGGAAAGTGAGAGGCGACATCTTTGCCGATAGGAGCTAAGAGGGTGCGAAGGAACCAATCCATGTAAACCCGATCTTCGAAGGGGGGGGCTCGACATAAGCTCCGTCTTCGTCGCCATTCCTGAACATGGGCGGAAAGGCGGGTTGAAGAGGTTTGCTTGAATGAAGTCAAGAGCTTCGTGCCAGTATCGTATCGGAGAGGGAGCTGGAAATAAGATAAAAAGGCTTGGGCAAGGGTCGCAAAGGTGGTATGGGAAGAGGTGGCTTGGTCAACATACCATTTAGAAGCTTCGCCGGTAAGCGTGCGTTGGAACAAACGAAGACGGATGGAGTCATCGGTAATGAAATTGGAGGAACACCACATGTGGAAAGATCGGACATGATTGGTTGGATCTTCTCCAGCAAGGCCTTCGAACTTAGGGATGTCGTAGGGGAGCTTGGTTGGCATAGCAGGCCAACCAACATCGTGGTGGATAGGGTCATTGATCAACTGATTGAAATCAGGGAGGCTGAGGCCTGCGATGTACGGCAGCAAGGGTATGGCCGAGGTAGTTCCTGTGGCGATTCTGATAGTAGTAGTTCCGGCATTAGGGCCTGGAGCACCGCTAGCGTTAGGCCCTGGACCAGACATAGTGAAGGTGACAGGGGGAGAACCAGGAGGAGAAGGAGAACCCAATGAATCAGAAGAGGAGTCAGAGTGCGGACTCGGAGTGTGGCTGAAGTTCAACATGACCTTGTTCTATGTGCAGACCCAAATAATCTATCCTAACTTTTCCAACTTGCAATTTATCTTCTGAATCTGAAAGGACCAGTCCATGCTTATAAAAAAGCTGATAAAACTGCTCTAGATGTTGCTTATGGCTATTCATATCTCTGCTGAAAACAAGCAAATCATCTATATACACTATTATGTACTCTACCCCTCCAAAAATGTCTTCCATCCGTTTTTGAAATTCAGATGGAGCATTTTTCAATCCAAACGGCATAACAGTCCATTGATACTGGCCATGGGGGACTGTAAATGCAGTCTTATATCTGTCAGCAGGAATAATACCAATCTGCCAAAATCCACTTTTGAGATCAAACTTGCTAAAAGCATTTTCATTAGCAATTTTAGCAAGCAAGAGTTCTTTGTTAGGTAGAGGATAACGGATTGGCAGAAGAACATCATTCAAGGCCTTATAATTGATTACAAGTCTCTTCTTACCTCTCTTTTGTTCACTGTGCTTATTGACATAAAAATTTGGGCAAGCCCAGGGACTTTTGCAGGGCTCAATAAGATTCTGTTGTAACAGCTGACCAATTTCTTCTTTACACAATTCTTGCTCGTTTGGACTCATGTGATTAGCACTAGCTTTCTGAGGTCTGGGAACATAAGCTTCTTTATAGGGAAGTGCTACAAAATATTTCTCTTTGGTCCAAAAAGCATCTGGCCTATTGGCAGTACAATCTCTGCGAAGTTTGTCAGTTATTGGTTGCAGGGTTCTAGGACCATGCAATTCAACATTTTTAACAATTTTGTTGATTTTAGACAAATCTTGCAGACTGTGCTGTATTGGATCTTCTTTTTCAGGCTAAACATTGATCTTATAATTGCTGGAAGCAGGGACTGTGACTGAAACAGAAGGAGTAGTGAAAATAACATATTCCTGGCCAAAAGTAACTGGTAGATATTTCTTCAAAAAATCTTGGCCAAGTAAAATATCAGCACTAGTGTCAAAACTATACAAAGTAACAAAAACCTGTACATCATTCAAGAAAATGGGAAATTCAGGAGCTATGTGACTAATCTCCATTAGATCTCCAGTAATAGCTCTGAATTGAAGTTTTGTAGGCTGCCAATAGTAATGTGGAATGGCTTTGTATTTGCAGCAACTACTCATGGCTCCAGAATCTATTTGAGCATCCAAAGTATAAGCTTTAATGCTGGGAACTTTAATTCTTATATGAATGACCACTCTATCTCCTATTCCCATTACATTGAACAACTCAACATTTTTCTTTGGAGAATTTTCTTCTGGAACATTCTTCATCAACAAACTTGCTAATTGAGAATTACAATCATCATAGTCAGAAATTAATAACTGAAGCTTGGAAGACAATTGAATCATTTCTGACCTTGTGTGATGAATTGAAGATTCTAAGTCTGAAATTTTTCTCTTGAGAGTATCGATTTTATCCATACCTAGAGATACTGTGATATGTAAGGGTTTGAACATTGAATCGAACTCTTTTTCTATGAATTCTTCATCTTCAGAAAATCTTTCTTTCTTTTTCTTGATAGGCAACTGCTTTTCTAGATTTTCAAGCTTTTGTTTTAATCTTCTTCTTGTTGTAAACTGGATTGGGTCAAGCCATGCCATTTCAGTTTTGACTGCTGCAATCTTTGCCTGCAAATATTCTGAAGAATTGAAACTGAACATTTTAATGTCAGGAATAAAAGTCTCATCTGAATCAGATGAGTTAGAATCTAATGTTAATGTTCCAATTTGAGGGATTTCATCCTCATCAGTTCCTGAAGAAGAACTGAAGACTTCAAAATACTCTCCATCAGAATTGGATATGAGATCCCAATCTTTTGGATCATGGACAGTAGAAAATATGTCTATTATCTTCATCTGTTTCTTATCTTTCTTCTCTTTGCAAGTGTTAGAATAATGGCCTTCCTTCCCACAAATAAAACAAACAACTTTTCTTAAAGGCTTTGCCCTTTTCCTAAATACTATCCTTCTTCCTTTGAATGACCTTCTAGAAGGAAAATATTTTTTCTTTTTAGGAAAATATTTTTCTGACTTGCAAGAACAGGACTCTTGAGATGATCTTCGTGAAACCTTTCTTGTACTTTTATCATGACATCCAAAATTATAGGTTTCTTTGAAATTATTGCAAAGCTTTGTACTAAAATGCATTTGTTTTCTGAAATTTTTCTTAGCTTTGCTTTCTGCACATTGCTTCTGCAAAATAGTCACTATCAATTGTTGTATTGCTGCAAAAGATTGGCCTTCTAGATTTACTTGATGGTCCTGAATATGCTGATTAATCAGATCAGGAATTTTCCCTGGCATAGATTGTATGTAATATCTTAAGTAGGCAACATTGTGAGGATCATTTGCCTGATACAACAATTTTTGCATAACACAAAAATATTCTTGCAAATAATCAATATTACATAGTCTCTGGGAAAAGAACAACTGTGCATGATGTGCCGAATCTTCAGGAACTAATCCAACAAACTCATGTTTCAAAGCATCAAATAGTGCTTTCAAAGGATCAGTTTCATGGTCAACTATCTGATCTTTTTCATTCTCTGCAAGCTTTTCCCACCATTGTTTCAATATACCAGTGAAGGACCATACTATCTGTGTTACTATGTCAGACCATGGTGCTTTTGTTTCAGCTTTTCTCTGTAATGCCCAAGCATGGACATTATGCAAAACAGCAATGACTTCATTATAGTCTAGACAATCAATGTTTACCAATAATGAGTTCCCATATCCTCTGTTTACAGGAATGTCTAGCCTGAATGGTGTAGACTGGAGATTTTCCGTATACTTTTTGAAAGGACTTGTGGCTGATGCTTCATGAGTAGAAGTGTCACCAACACCTTTCTTCCCTTTATGTGAATAGAAAAAGGATTCACCTCTTTCTCTCTTAAAACTTGATTCACCTTGTGCAGGTTCACCAGGGGTTCTAGTAGTAGAAGTGACTCCTGACATGGCCAAAATAGTAGGAGCATATGGTTGGCCATTTTGTTTTATCAAAGAACTAAGACTGACATAATTCTTAGGCAGTCTCAAACTTTCAACAGAAGGGAATTCATCTAGTCTATTTTTCATCAATTCTGTTTTTTCTCTGGCTAGACTGATTCCTTTTTGTATCTTCTCAAGTCTTGTTTTATCAATATGTTCTACCCCCTTAAAAAGAATATGCTTCGGCTCATCAGAACTGGAAGAGAATCTTAACTTAGAACTTGAGACATCTACTTCTCTATAATGGGGAGGAGAAGCAGGAGTAGGAAGTGCATCTCTAAGATGATCCAAACATTTAGTAATAATACCCATATTAGATTGAATATCATTCAATCTCTTAGTATGTTCATTTTGCATCCCCAAAACGTCATTATAGCCTATGTGCATCTTTTTGATATGTTCTTTGATCTCGAGGACATCCTTGGCAATATCATCTATGTTCTGTAACATACAAACTATTTGGTATTTTGTATAATTATGCATCTTCTCTGACTCATTTTGTTCTGGGTCTCCCTCATTTTTCATGTGTAACCATTGCAAATCAGCTTTCATTGTTCCATTCTTAAAGACTCTTCTAGCATTTCCAGGTTCTAGATGTCTTTCACTGATTTTTGCAACTATTTCGTGTTGGGCTCTGGGTAATGACAGACTCTTTATTTCTGGAATGAATATCTCTTGATTTGTAGAATCTGCAGAAGGTTCTGTCTGAAAGGTAGAAGTTGATGACGGAATACAGAACTGACAATCATCACTTTTATGTGATATAGACTTTTTATGGGGATTTCTTGGAGCAGGATGTCTAGCAGATAGGCTTCTGTAAAAGTTGCTTGTGATGGTTGTGAGATAATGGGGTTATTATGAAGGTCCTTACCCCCCAAAAGTGGAGATCTGGAAGATATAGATCGAGAGATGGATGGAGTAGTAAACTTGAGTCCAGATGACCCATCAGGATGTTGGATGACTACTAACCGCTGAGGTTCTTTGGCTGTTTGCAGTTGAGGATATTTCTGTGACAGAGGTGTATAGCTACTATGCCATTCATCAGGAAGAGTGCATTCTGCAAAACCAATTTGCAAGGGAGCAGTATTACCAGGGCCAACAATTACTCCTTCTTTAAGAGCTTGGTCTTCCAGTCTAGGATTTAAAGGAGGCATATAAGTGGAAACAAATCTTAAACATATAGAGGCATGGAGCTGAGCGATCTGAGACTGGGGAGCGACATCAAAACCATAAAACTGAATATAGGCATTCAGAAACTCATTGATATAAGGATCCGTTAAAGAAACTTGATAGCGAGGAATGACAGATGACCAGACAAGTCCATTATTGAGTGGAATCTGAAATCCTCCTAACAAGGCATCATTGAAATTATTCATCCGTGTATCCAAAACACAAGTTAGACATGAAGTGTTTAAGCCGGGTCTGACAAGAGGATTGATCCCAAATTGATTCATGCCTATATGAATATATCTATATCCATTATCAAGTCCCAAATCAATATCTTCTTTTTTAATCAAATGAATCTGATAAACTGACTGATCAGTAGAAATAGGAATATTAACAGAAGTGAAATGGAAAAGTTGAGCAGCGCGGAACTGAAAAAAAAAAAAGGAATCTTATAAAGTTTATCTACTTCAATCTCTGGCAATGTCCAATTTGGCTGAGGTTCAAATTCTTGCACTAATACTTTCTCATCATATAAGATATCATCATTCTGAGATTTATTCAAGAACTTATTGAGAAAAGACCATCTATTCTTATGAGCTATCTTTCTGTCTTCAGGCTTCTGAAGAGAAAACTCATTCATATAACCAGCCATTAAAATAAAGTATAAGTAAGCACCTGAACAGAGGAGAAACAAAGTCTTTGTGCACCAGGAAAGCAAACACGGCAGTCCTTCGCCTTCACAGCTCTCTACCAGCGCCTTATCTCCAACTTAGACTCGTGGACAGTAGCTCGAACAAATACCACTTAATGGAATAACCAGACACAACAAGATAACTCTGGACAAAGAACCAGATGGCTCTGATACCAATATATATATATATATATATATTCAATCTAATAATAATAATAATAAATAATTTCCGGCACATCATATCATAAACCCAAAATTCAACCTTAAGAGTTTATTGGAAAATTTTCACCTTCACAAACCAAACTGGTGAATCCCGCAGTGACACTTGTCTCAGTCCCATTGGAAAAAAACTAAAGAAGATTCCCTGCATGCTGACTGGGTTGCCATGTCATCAGCCTATACATGTTCTGCAAGTTTTTAATAAATTTTTGTTTGTTCTGAACAACGATCAACATACCATAACTCCTTCATCCGAACTCGGTTTTCGACGAAACGAGTTGCGTTGGATTCCTTGCGACGGGCCGGTAGTTTTCGTTCTGGTTTCGTTAAATTCTTAGCACTTTCATTTTTTAGCTAAAATACTGAGCCTCTGATCATTCCTCCCCACTATAAGCCTTTTGGACCCCAAAATCTCTTTGATTACTGATCATATGGATGAAGGGATTGTTCCCTCAACCTTCTAGTCTCTATCCAATGAAATTTTCCCAATTTCATCATTTGGATCTTTTCACAAAAAGTCAACTTTTTCCTTGATTCTTGCGACCTTCTCTTGCTGTCATTAACATCGTCATGTTGCAATATTTATGAATTCGCAGAACAACAATCTATTCTTGCAGAAACCATATTTTTCCTACCTTGGTCAGAAATCAAAGGAAACTTAAAAAATTTCTCACCTTGCACACTATCACCACGGAAATTTTTAGCTGATCTCGCTTTGTACTTGTATCGACTCTTGACCAAGTATCTTTTCCATTTCCATGTACCTTTTGGAAACCATAAACCAACATTTGTGGAACCCATGCCTTCTTTTCCAAGCTTCTTTGACGCTTTCTCTTTGACCTGTGCTCTCTCTTGCACCGACATCTTGTTTCCAACACTACTCAACATTGATGTTGACTGTTGCAAATGTTTTTCATCTTGTTCACCTTTTTTCAAAGGCAGCCTGTCAATATCCTGAAACAACTCATTACAAGCATAAGCATCTTTTTGAAAAGTTTGATTCAATACATGTATTTGTTTGATCATCAACAATGTCAAGTTCTGACTTGCATTCACTATCCTCTTCATTTCACTTGCATGTATAAGAGACAGACCTGTCTTATTCTTATGTGCTCTAATTATGCACTCAATACCATCCTTATAAAAGTGATACTTGTTCTCATGGCAATGAAATACTGCTTTCCTATCATACAGATAAGGAATTCCCAATACAATACCTGATATCTCAAGCAGCACCACATCAAGCTCAACTTTATCAATAAATTTTGAGATGATGGAAAACCTTAGTAAGCACTTCCTTGTAACCTGCATGTTTGAATTCTTGCATATCCAACCCAAAGGATATGGTCTTGGATGTCCAATAGTTTCAAGGCCTATTTTCTTGACCAAGTCTTCCGAAATCAAGTTAGCTTGTGACCCACTATCAAAAAGTGTATCAATCTTGGTATGTTTAGAGACAACTCTAATATGGAATTTTTTTATTCTTGTATCTTCATCATGAGTGTCATTTGAACATTTTGAAGTACTAGTGCTTGCAACATGTTTACCTTTCAAACCCATGGCTGTAATCTTGTCTCATATCCTGAATCTGACCCTAAGTCACGTTCAACTATAGCAACAATTTTACCCTTCCCTCTGGCTTTTAGTCTATTTGGTTTCAATTCTGGATGAAGTTGCCAACAATGGTCTTCATCATGGCCAGTCTTTGAAAAGTTTTTGCAAGTGAGTTTTTCCTTCTCTCTTTTTACACAACTATTTATTTTTCCTCTTCCATGAAACTTTCCTTTTCCTTTAACCTCACTTTCACCTTTCTCATCTATGCTTGTTTTCCCTCTTGCCTCTAAGTGTGTGGCTTGTACACAAACTTCATCTAAAATGCTTGGGTTAAACATAAGGATAGTATGTTTCAAATAGGAATGTAAACCCCCGATGTATTTCAAGAGTGTATCTTGGGAATTCAAATTTATTCCTAACAACAAAGCCCTTTTCCTAAACTCCTAAGTATATTCTTGAACTGTTTGACCCTTGAGTTGCTTAAAATTTTCCCAACTCATAATAGCTTTTTGCATATAGGCTAATGGATAAAATTGTATTTTAATGGAAGAAATAAACTCAACGTAAGAAATGGATATCTTAACATGGATTCTCATTTCCTCTTGAGTATTTGCTTCCCACCAGACTAGTGCTACTCCTTATAGCCTTAATGAAGCCAACTGGATCTTTATGTCATCTTCATGAAGGTTCTGAATTCAGAAATACACCTCCAATTGACATATCCAATTGTCAAGCCTCTCTGCATTTACCTCGCCATTGTACATGGGAAGTTCAAACTTAATGTCCAATTTGAGTAATGGAGTTTTTCCTTTTGTGGTTTTTGAGTGAGTGTGAGTGGTTTTTGTGGTGGAAGTGGAAGATGATGATGATGGAGATGTTGAGGATGATGAAGATGGTGGAGATGGAGGTGGCTTTCCTCCACTACCATTTGAACTCTTATCTTTATATTTCTTACCATATGAAGTTCCTTCTCCATATGGAGGCTCAAAACCTTCTCCTGCCATCCCAATAGTGAATACGTCAAAAATAAATTTAACCATCCTCTTTATGTCTTTGAAGACTATCTTGACATCTTCCTCTTCTAAATTTCCTTGAGTCTCTCCAACACCTGACATGACGGCTATGGATTCAAGCTCGACTTCTGATGCTTGTACCTTTTCAATCAACTCAGCTTCTTGTACAAAATTTTAGGTTCTTCAAGTGCAACTATGAGTGGAATTTTGGGTGAAGATGATGCTCCTTCAACTCTCCTTCTTATGGTCCTAATATCAGGACTTGCAACCAACAATTTCCCTTCACCTTTCTCCAACTTTAACCTTGTCAGCCTCACAAATTTGCAACCATTAAACTTGCACAAAACTTCAAACAACTATCAAGCAAATAACCTTGCCTTTCAACCAAAGCTCTTCAACCTTACTCCGATACCAACTTGATCCTAATTTGAATGTTAGTTTTGTTGTGCTAATTTCATTTTCAAATATAAAACTTATTTACTGATCTTGTGCTTGATGTACAGGTTCCCTTGTTTCTTATGTGTGTCAAAGAGGTATATAAAACTGAATTTTATGAGTGAATTTGAAAGCATAAAGCATGAATTTAAATGGTTGAAAAGAAGCAACATAAATAACAAAAAACCATCAAAATTGATCCATTAAAACAAAGTTTTGATGAAGGATTTCATGTTGGAAATGTTGTCATTGATGGAAAAAGAGATGGCAAAGGAGGAACACCTGAGGCAGCAACAAAGCAGAGAAAGCGAATATAATAAGAGGCAGAACTGTTATCAGAAGCAGAGACAGAGGCAGAGGTAGAGCGACAGAAGCAGCAGAGGCAGAGGCAGAGGCAGAGCAGTTATAAAATTCCAAGCCGGGCGTTATTTATATACATATAAAAGTCTAAGAATCATATCCTCTGTGTGTATGAACTATGTAACGGAGAATCATATCCTGTGTGTGTATGAACTATGTAACGGAGAATCATATCCTGTGTGTGTATGAACTATGTAACGGAGAATAATATCCTGTGTGTGTATGAACTATGTAACGGAGCGATAATAAAATGGAGATTCGGACGGAATCTTGTGTAAATAAGACGGAACCATCTCATGTTTGATGTTGCCCGGAGTTAGTGTTAATGCGAAGGAATTAGCGTTAAAACGGTGTATTGAACTATTAAATTAAAACCCTGAGCGGAACCTGGAGCGTAGGAGAGGAGCGGAACCGAGACTAGTGAACATTAATGGTGGGTTGGAGTGAAACTGTGGTTTCTTCGCACCACCATTCGTCGGAAAGCGGTATTAGAGGAATGGGCAGCGATTCCACATGATTGATGACACGTGTCCCGACCGACATTTCAAAACCATTGTTTAAAGTGCGCCTTCGCGCGTTATACCTCGATTGAAGACGTGGAGCGGAATTAACATACACCGCTGATCCAGAGGCTTGATATCTAACGGTGGTCGCTCTCTGAACTTGCCCGAGGTTTAATGGAAGAGCCCGGAGGATAAGCCAGGTACGGAGTATGCGTTCGTTTGATTGTAATGTGGGCTCCACGAACCTTGTACATATTATAATACGCATCGGGATTGTTATAAAGGTTATAAAGTTTATATGCGATGGCGTTTCATTTGTTCAACTTATTCACTATATAATACCTTGGGTTTAATAACCAGCGGATTGAACATTATGAGTTGGGTTTTTTAGTATGGTTTGACCACAGTTTTTGAAAATGTCGAGAGTTGTGTTATGGCTGATTAAAGGGCGGCTGCACATACAGCTATTATATAACTACAATAAATGGGGAACTGAATAAAAGAGAAAACAAAAAGGAGAATGTTGTTTTTGGATGGATGAGTAGGGAAAATAGAAAGAGAGGAGTGCTAGTCGAAATATATTTTAACGCAGATATATGTATACAACAGACATACAATCACGGTGTACAGGAATTTGCACAGGAACAAATTTGACAAGTGTACAAGCACAGAAAATTGGAAAATAAACAGAAGACAGTGAACAAAGAGTATGCAAAACAAATTCTTAACAACAGCAGGAAAAGACAAATCCAGTAAAGCCAAAATCCAGAAAAGGAGCTGAGTAAAATTGAAATATGTAATTAAAAAATGTGAATGTTAATGTTGTAATTAATTTTTTATTGTTTGTGATGCAAAGGCAAGTATCCTAAGGAAAAGACAAAATCCCATTGTAGCATGGAAATTTGTACATATTATTATTATAATTGAGTTGGATAAAGGAATGAGAAGACAGAAGTCAAAAGGTCAGGACTATTCACTTCAAATTCTCTGAGGAATGTAAAGAGTCATGCGATGAACTCTATATATAGAATATCACATTGATATGAAAAAAGAGGGAGATAGGGAGAGAGAGAGCAAATATAGAGAATGCAGAATATAGAAGAATAAGGCAGAGAAGATTAAGAGAAGAAGAGCAGAAAAGAGAAGCTACATAACAGAGCTGATATCTGAAGTAAATCAGCAAACATTTAGTTTGATAAATTGAGGAAGTTGGAGCTTCCCTATCAAGTTGCAGCTTGATAGCTGTCAGTTGTAGCTGACTGAGGTTGAAGCCTCCTGTAATTTGGTGCCTGCAGAAAATTGAAGGGAGTTGGTGCTTCCTTGCAAGTTGTAGCTTGCAGAATTGAGGTTGGAGCCTCCTGTAGGTTGGTGCCTGCAGAAAAACAGTGGTGAGAGGGAGTTGGAGCTTGCCTTTGCATCACAACAATAATAAGATGTGGTTTTCTATCTTTATGGGTTTCCACTTATATCTGGTGTCTATGTGTATGATATTTATGTATTGATCTGATATGTATCATCTGCTTAATACCTGTTTCTCTCATATTAAGTCTACTGTTATGTTATACTAATAC
This sequence comes from Pinus albicaulis, assembly GCA_034641835.2. NCBI lineage: Eukaryota > Viridiplantae > Streptophyta > Pinopsida > Pinales > Pinaceae > Pinus > Pinus albicaulis. The sequence goes on along the minus strand of CM076572.1, from coordinate 1,222,926,977 downwards.
ATGTTGCTTACATTCTAAGATTACTCACACATTAAATTGGATATGAAATGAAGGTGTAAATAAGTTTAATGAAAGGTTTTAAAAGATCAGAAAGGTGTAAAACTGATTCACCCCCCCCCCCCCTCTCAGTTTAACTAAAGGTTCAACATTTGGTATCAGAGCCAGTTACTTGTATATCAGTCTAACAACTGAAAGGAGATCCTAGGCTCTCAAGATGGGTAGTCAAGAAGGAAGCTCAACCAATAAAGCCCCTTTCTTTACAGGTGCAAATTATGCCTTTTGGAAAATCAGAATGAAAGCATATATAATGTCTTTAGGATTAGAAGTTTGGGATGCTGTGGAATTTGGATATGTCACAAATTCAACTGATTCAGAGAAAGAAGCTAAACAAAGCTTTGTAGCTAATGCAAAAGCAATGAATGCAATCTTAAATGGACTATGTGAAGCTGAGTTTATCAAAATAATGCACAGTAAGATTGCCAAAGATATGTGGGACACTCTAGAGAATATCCATGAGGGAAATAAAAAGGTAAAGACTGCCAAACTTCAAATATATAGAGCCTAGTTTGAAAATTTAAAAATGAATGATGATGAAGATATTGGCAGCTTCTTCTTAAAAGTTGCAGAAATTGTTAACAATATGAAAGCTCTTGGAGAAACCATGCCAGAAATTATAGTTGTGCAAAAGATTCTAAGATCACTCCCATCCAGATTTAATCCCAAGGTGTCTGCAATAGAAGAGACAGTTGATTGGGAGACCTTGACCATGAACCAGCTACTTGGAAATCTAACAGCATATGAGATGAGGCTCCCACAGAAGAAGCCAAGTACGAGGGAAGCAGCTTTTAAAACAAAAAAGAAGAAAGAAGAAAAAGAAGACATATGCTCTTGCTCTGATGAAGAAGAAGCTAAAATTGTCAAGAAACTGGATAGAGGCTCAGGTAGATACAAAGGTAAACTTCCCTTCAAATGCTTTAACTGTGGAAGAGTAGGACATTATGCTGCTAAGTGTCCTCACAAGAAAGTAAGGAAACAGGCTCAAGAATCAGAGAAAAACACATCAAAGAACTGGCAGAAAGGAAAGAAATTCAGCAGAAAATCCTTCTATGCTCAACAAGACAGCAGTACATCTGAAGACTCAGATGAATCCTCCGGAGAAGAGGGAACCTCTGAATTTCTACTGATGGCTATAAAAGATTTTTAAGGACTCTTACTAGAAGATGAAGAAGAAGAAGGGGAAGTCGACCTTGAGGGGGAGCTAAGAAGTGCTCTGGAGGAGATTGACAGACTCAAACTAAAATGTAGAAAAAAAAAAGAGATTCTCCTCAAATGTGTGAAAGAAGAACAAAATTCAGAAATCCTCATGCAGCTGAAGGTAAAGCTTGAAAAAGCTAAGAAGATAGAAGATATGTTACTTCAACAAATCAAGGATAAAACTTGAGAACAAGATAAGTTGGAATAAGAAATTGTATGTCTGAGGAAGAAATTAGAAAGTGCTCAACAGAAAGTGTATATGAACTCCTCTCAAACAACAAGCTCTGGTAAGTTGGATGAAATTTTGGATGCTCAAAGATCTCCTTTGATAAAAACTGGAATAGGCTATGAAGGAGAATCAAGTAAAAGCAAAGAAAAGGAAAACAGAAAAATTATCTTTGTAAAAGCAAAAAGGAATGATGAAGCACCTCAAATAATGCCTACAAAAGAAGAAGCAGGTAAGGAGGGAAACATAACCCAGAAGAATCCTCGAATAACAAAGAATGAAAGAAATACTCAGAAAACAGAAAAAGGTTCATATACTCCTGGGTCTGTCAAGCTTGCAAGCCATCAAAGGAGATTCTTCCCTGCTATGAAGAATGCCACCTATTATGTCTGCCACAAGTTGGGACACATTGCTGCATATTTTCAGACAAGGAGGAGTAATTCAAACGTGCAAAAGATGCAAACAGTGAAGAGACTGCCTCAAACAAGCAACTGGAGAAGACAACCTCACATCAGGTATGCAAACAGTTTCTATGGTTACTGTTTTTATTGTAAAGAATTTGGCCATAAAATCATTGAATGTAGAAATTATGGACAAAGATTGATTTTCAACACTTCAAGGAGTTTTATGAATCAAGGAAATTTTGTTCATACTCACAATTTTGCAAAAACTATGATCAAATGTTTTATATGCAATCAAGCTGGACATATGCCTTTCAAATGTCCTTTGAAAGAGAGTGATTCATCATCTCACAAAATACATAAAACAAAAGGATGCCTCCAATGGAAAAAGAAGGAGAATAAGTGTGACCTAGCTCTAACTGCTCAAGACCTGAAAAGCCAGTGGTATTTGGACAGTGGCTGCTCTAAACACATTACTGGAGACAGAAGCAAGTTTATAACTCTTGATGAAAAGAAATTTGGCAATGTTACTTTTGGCAATGATAAATCAGGTAAGATCAAGGGAAAAGGCTCAGTCAGCATAGACAATGGCAGAGGAAAGGCCCAAGATGTACTATTTTTGGATGGACTGAAAGCAAATTTATTGAGTGTGAGTGAGATGTGTGACAAAGGGTGTGAAGTTCTTTTTAGAGCACAAGATTGTGTAGTCAGGTCAAGCACAACAGGAAAGACTCTGCTCAAAGGTATTCGAACAGAGAGTAATGTGTACATGGTGAAAGAGGAAGATGAAGCCTGCCACCTTAGCAAACTTGAGGAGTCATGGTTATGGCATAAGAGATTGGGACACCTCAGTTTCGACCATATCATCAGACTGAGCAAGAAGAAAGCTGTCAGAGATATGCCAGAAATAAAAAGACCTTCAAATACCATATGCAAATCTTGTCAATTGGGGAAACATACTCACACATCCTTTAAATCTAAAGATGAGCTATCAACAAGAAGACCACTCCAGCTTGTGCACATGGACCTGTGTGGACCTGCTAGAACTAAGACACCAAGTGGAGAATCCTACTTCATGCTGATAATAGATGATTTCTCGAGAATGACATGGGTTGCTTTTCTCAAGAACAAATCAGAAGCACTGGAAAAGTTTAAGATATTCAAAGCATTAGCAGAAAATCAAACTGGATGCAAGCTAAAATGTATCAGATCAGATAGAGGAGGAGAATTCATAGATTATGACTTTGCAGACCTATGTAATGAACATGGAATAAAACAACAATTTACCATTGCAGGGACACCTCAGCAGAATGGAGTAGCAGAGAGACAAAACAGGTCTGTACAAAAAATGGCCAGAGCTATGATGCAAGAGAGTAACATTACTCAAACCTTTTGGGCAGAAGTTGTACACACAATAGTACATATTCTAAACAAAGCTCATTTAAGACCTAACAGTGACAAGACACCTTATGAGCTATGGCATGGTAAACCTGCATCAATCAAGCACTTTAGAGTCTTTGGCAGCAAGTGCTACATAAAGAACAATGATGAAAATCTAGGTAAATTGATGCAAGAGCAGATGAAGGAATACTCTTAGGATATGCATCCAAGAGTAAAGGATACAGATGCTACAACAAGACTATTCGAAAAATTGTAGAAAGTATTGATGTAAGATTTGATGAAGAACTCCCAAATAAGACAAGAGATATAGACTGCAGCAGCCATTTAGAAAATCATGAAGAAGAGGACCAAGATGATGATGAAACAAGCAAAACATCAGAAGATGCTGGACTAAACTCAAAAACCCCCTCAAGATACACTCAAAAGAACCATCCAGAAGATCAAATCATAGGAGACAAGAGTGCAGGAGTGCAAACAAGAAGCCAGCTAACTGAACAAACAGAAGAAGTATACATAGCCATGTTGTCACAAATAGAACCAAAGAAATTTGAAGAAGCCAGCAAGGACAAGTCTTGGGTAAAAGCAATGAATGAAGAATTGGACCAAATTGAGAAGAACAATATCTGGGAACTAGTTCCTAGACCAATTGAGAAGAATATCATTGGTTCAAAATGGGTATTCAAAAACAAAATGAATGAGCAAGGACAAGTAATCAGGAATAAAGCCAGGCTGGTCTGCAAAGGGTACTCACAAATTGAAGGACTTGATTATGAAGAAACATTTGCCCCTGTAGCGAGAATGGAAGCTATCAGAATGTTCCTGGCATTTGCATGCTACCAAGACTTCAAGGTATATCAAATGGATGTAAAGTCTGCTTTTCTTAATGGAGATCTAGAAGAAGAAGTGTACATGGAACAACCAGAAGGCTTCTCATTGACAGAAAAAGAAGACTATGTATGCAGACTAAAGAAGGCCCTATATGGACTGAAACAGGCTCCTCGTGCTTGGTACTCAAGACTGGATAAATATTTTCAAAAACAAGGTTTTAAGAGAGGTGGAGTAGACAACAATTTATACATAAAAGCCCATGAAAATGAACTCCTGATTGTTGTTGTATATGTTGATGACATTATGTTTGGAAGCAACAAAGATGGACTAGCAAAAGGGTGTGCTGATGAGATGAAAACAGAGTTTGAAATGTCTATGATTGGAGAACTTAGTTTCCACTTAGGACTGCAAATTCAGCAAAAGAACAGAGGCACCTTCATCTCTCAAGAAAAATACTTAAAATAAATGCTGAAAAAATTAAAAATGGAGGACTGCAAACCTGTGACAACCCCCATGATCACGGGATGCAAGCTGTGTGCTGATGATGGGACTATAGATGTAGATCAAAAACTCTACAGATCCATGATAGGAAGCATGTTGTATCTGACAGCATCAAGACCAGACATCATGCTAGCAGTAGGACTAGTGGCAAGATATCAAGCAGCACCTAAACAAAACCATCTTTTGGTAGTAAAAATAATACTAAGATATCTACAAGGAACAACACAGTATGGACTTTGGTATCCTAAAGGCAAAAGCTTCACTTTAACAGCATACACAGATGCAGATTGGACCAGCTGTGTTGATGACAGGAAAAGTACAAGTGGAGGTGCTTTCTATCTAGGAGAAAGTTTGGTGGCATGGTTAAGCAAGAAACAAACATCCATCTCTCTATCTACAGCTGAAGCAGAATATATAGCAGCAGCAGTATGTTGTACACAAGTCATGTGGATGAAGCAAACTCTTCAAGACATGAAGGTAAGAATTTATGAACCTATCTCAATCAAATGTGATAATACAAGTGCTATAAGTATATCTAAAAATCCTGTACTTCACTCAAAAACTAAACATATTCCAATCAAGTATCATTTCCTCCGAGAACAAGTGGCTCAGAAGATAGTAAAGGTGGAATATGTACCAACAAAAGAACAAACAGCAGATATATTTACCAAACCTTTTGCTAGAGAACCATTTCAATATTTGAGAGATAAACTAGGGGTAGTATCTGCATATGCTACTCTCTGATATAAAGAGAAAGCACAATTTCAGGGGGAGAACAAAAACAAAAATATCATTCCAGGGGGAGAACAGCCAGCAAGAAAAGCATGAATCAGGTCCCCAGGATCAAAGGTTTAAGACAAAAGAACACCAAGTTATTATCCTAGAGTTATCTGCATTATTCAAGCATCAAAAGGTCAATTATAGAGCAAAAGGATTAGTATTGTGTTCTGAAACATTATATTAAGAATCTGAAACATAAAAGACGAGTAGTGAATATCATTTGAAGCCTATCAGCATTTTAGTTGCTGAATCCAATCATACATCTCTGACTAGATAAAGCTGATACAATGTATTCTATGAAGTATCATTATTCTCACTTTTAGCTCTATACAAGTGAAAGAACTGTATCAATTTACAGTGTATATTCAAAGTCGATAATCCTCAAAGTGTTCTCTCAACAAGTCTTATACATCACTATGGAGTAGCATGGTACAAAGTCAGCAGAAGAGGGCCTAAATATAACTCAGAGAGAGGAAATACAAAAATCAACCCTTTGCCATTGATGACAAAGGGGGAGGAAAATCAAAAGGAGATGTGTTGCCATCAATGCCAAAGGGGGAGACTATTGGAAATGTTTTCATTGATGGCAAAAGAGATGGCAAAGGAGGAACACCTGAGGCAGCAACGAGGCAGAGAAAGTGAATATAATAAGAGGCAGAACTGTTATCAGAAGCAGAGATAGAGGCAGAGAGACAGAAGCAGCAGAGGCAGAGGCAGAGCGACAGAAGCAGCAGAGGCAGAGGCAGAGGCAGAGCAGTTATAAAATTCCAAGCCGGGCGTTATTTATATACATATAAAAGTCTAGGAATCATATCCTGTGTGTGTATGAACTATGTAACAGAGAATCATATCCTGTGTGTGTATGAACTATGTAATGGAGAATCATATCCTGTGTGTGTATGAACTATGTAACAGAGAATCATATCCTGTGTGTGTATGAACTATGTAACAGAGCGATAATAAAATGGAGATTCGGACGGAACCTTGTGTAAATAAGACGGAACCAACGCATGTTTGATGTTGCCCTGAGTTAGTGTTAATGCGAAGGAATTAGCGTTAAAACGGTGTATTGAACTATTAAATTTAAACCCTGAGCAGAACCTGGAGCGTAGGAGAGGAGCGGAACCGAGACTAGTGAACAGTAACGGTGGGTTGGAGAGAAACCGTGGTTTCTTCGCACCACCATTCGTCGGAAAGTGGTATTAGAGGAATGGGCAGCGATTCCACATGATTGATGACACGTGTCCCGATCGACATTTCAAAACCATTGTTTAAAGTGCGCCTTCGTGCGTTATACCTCGACTGAAGACGTGGAGCGGAATTAACATACACCATTGATCCAGAGGCTTGATATCTAACGGTGGTCGCTCTCTGAACTTGCCCGAGGTTTAATGGAAGAGCCCGGAGGATAAGCCAGGTACGGAGTATGCGTTCGTTTGATTGTATTGTGGGATCCACGGACCTTGTACATATTATAATACGCATCGGGATTGTTATAAAGGTTATAAAGGTTATATGCGATGGCATTTCATTTGTTCAACTTATTCACTCTATAATACCTTGGGTTTAATAACCAGCGGATTGAACATTATGAGTTGGGTTTTTTAGTATGGTTTGACCACAGTTTTTGAAAATGTCGAGAGTTGTGTTATGGCTGATTAAAGGGCAGCTACACATGTAGCTATTATATAACTACAATAAATGGGGAACTGAATAAAAGAGAAAACAAAAAGGAGAATGTTGTTTTTGGATGGATGAGTAGGGAAAATAGAAAGAGAGGAGTGATAGTCGAAATATATTTTAACGCAGATATATGTATACAACAGACATACAATCACGGTGTACAGGAATTTGCACAGGAACAAATTTGACAGGTGTACAAGCACAAAAAATTGGAAAATAAACAGAAGAGAGTGAACAAAGAGTATGCAGAACATATTCTTAACAGCAGCAGGAAAAGACAAATCCAGTAAAGCCAAAATCCAGAAAAGGAGTTGAGTAAAATTGAAATATGTAATTAAAAAATGTGAATGTTAATGTTGTAATTATTTTTTTATTGTTTGTGATGCAAAGGCAAGTATCCTAAGGAAAAGACAAAATCCCAATGTAGCATGGAAATTTGTACATATTATTATTATTATTGAGTTGGATAAAGGAATGAGAAGACAGAAGTCAAAAGGTCAGGACTATTCACTTCAAATTCTCTGAGGAATGTAAAGAGTCATGTGATGAACTCTATATATATAATACCACATCGATATGAAAAAAGAGGGAGATAGGGAGAGAGAGAGCAAATATAGAGAATGCAGAATATAGAACAATAAGGCAGAGAAGATTAAGAGAAGAAGAGCAGAAAAGAGAAGCTAGAGAACAGAGCTGATATCTGAAGTAAATCAGCAAACATTCAATTTGATAAATTGAGGAAGTTGGTGCTTCCCTATCAAGTTGCAGCTTGATAGCTGTCAGTTGTAGCTGATTGAGGTTGAAGCCTCCTGTAGGTTGGTGCCTGCAAAAAATTGAAGGGAGTTGGTGCTTCCTTGCAAGTTATAGCTTGCAGAATTGAGGTTGGAGCCTCCTGTAGGTTGGTGCCTGCAAAAAAACAGTGGTGAGAGGGAGTTGGAGCTTGCCTTTGCATCACAACAATAATAAGATGTGGTTTTCTCCCTTTATGGGTTTCCACTTATATCTGGTGTCTCTGTGTATGATATTTATGTATTGATCTTATATGTATCATCTGCTTAATACCTGCTGCTCTCATATTAAGTCTATTGTTATATTATACTAATACCTATTGCTTACATTCTAAGATTACTCACACATTAAATTGGATATGAAATGAAGGTGTAAATAAGTTTAATGAAAGGTTTTAAAAGATCAGGAAGGTGTAAAACTGATTCACCCCCCCCCCTCTCAGTTTAACTAAAGGTTCAACATTTGGTATCAGAGCCGGTTCCTTTTATATCAGTCTAACAACTGAAAGGAGATCCTAGGCTCTCAAGATGGGTAGTCAAGAAGGAAGCTCAACCAATAAAGCCCCTTTCTTTACAGGTGCAAATTATGCCTTTTGGAAAATCAGAATGAAAGCATATATAATGTCTTTAGGATTAGAAGTTTGGGATGTTGTGGAATTTGGATATGTCACAAAGTCAACTGATTCAGAGAAAGAAGCTAAACAAAGCTTTGTAGCTAATGCAAAAGCAATGAATGCAATCTTAAATGGACTATGTGAAGCTAAGTTTATCAAAATAATGCACAGTAAGACTGCCAAAGATATGTGGGACACTCTAGAGAATATCCATGAGGGAAATAAAAAGGTAAAGACTGCTAAAATTCAAATATATAGAGCCCAGTTTGAAAATTTAAAAATAAATGATGATGAAGATATTGGCAGCTTCTTCTTAAAAGTTGCAGAAATTGTTAACAATATGAAAGCTCTTGGAGAAACCATGCCAAAAAGTATAGTTGTGCAAAAGATTCTAAGATCACTCCCATCCAGATTTAATCCCAAGGTGTCTGCAATAGAAGAGACAGATGATTGGGAGACCTTGACCATGAACCAGCTACTTGGAAATCTAACAGCATATGAGATGAGGCTCCCACAGAAGAAGCCAAGTACGAGGGAAGCAGCTTTTAAAACAGAAAATAAGAAAGATGAAAAAGAAGACATATTCTCTTGCTCTGATGAAGAAGAAGCTAAATTTGTCAAGAAACTGGATAGAGGCTCAGGTAGATACAAAGGTAAACTTCCCTTCAAATTCTTTAACTGTGGAAGAGTAGGACATTATGCTGCTAAGTGTCCTCACAAGAAAGTAAGGAATTAGGCTCAAGAATAAGAGAAAAACACATCAAAGAACTGGCAGAAATGAAAGAAATTCAATAGAAAATCCTTCTATGCTCAACAAGACAACATTACATCTGAAGACTCAGATGAATCCTCCGGAGAAGAGGGAACCTCTGAATTTTTACTGATGGCCATAGAATATTTTTAAGGACTCTTACTAGAAGATGAAGAAGAAGGGGAAGTCGACCTTGAGGGGGAGCTAAGAAGTGCTCTGGAGGAGATTGACAGACTCAAACTAAAATGTAGAAAACAAAAATATATTCTCCTCAAATGTGTGAAAGAAGAACAAAATTCAGAAGTCCTCATGCAGCTGAAGGTAAAGCTTGAAGAAGCTAAGAAGATAGAAGATATGTTACTTCAGCAAATCAAGGATAAAACTCGAGAACAAGAAAAGCCGGAAGAAGAAATTGCATGTCTGAGGAAGAAATTAGAAAGTGCTCAACAGAAAGTGTATATGAACTCCTCTCAAACAACAAGCTCTGGTAAGTTGGATGAAATTTTGGATGCTCAAAGATCTCCTTTGATAAAAACTGGAATAGGCTATGAAGGAGAATCAAGTAAAAGCAAAGAAAAGGAAAACATAAAAATTATCTTTGTAAAAGCAAAAAAGAATGATGAAGCACCTGAAATAATGCCTACAAAAGAAGAAGCAAGTAAGGAGGGAAGCAGAACCCAAAAGAATCCTCAAATAACAAAGAATGAAAGAAATACTCAGACAACAGAAAAAGGTTCATATACTCCTGGGTCTGTCAAGCTTGCAAGCCATCAAAGGAGATTCTTCCATCATATGAAGAATGCCACCTGTTATGTTTGCCACAAGATGGGACACATTGCTGCATATTGTTAGACAAGGAGGAGTAATTCAAACTTTCAAAAGATGCAAACAGTGAAGAGACTTCTTCAAACAAGCAACTAGAGAAGACAACCTCACATCAGGTATGCAAATAGTTTCTATGGTTACTGTTTTTATTGTAAAGAATTTGGCCATAAAATCATTGAATGTAGAAAGTATGGACAAAGATTGATTTTCAACACTTCAAGGAGGTTTATGAATCAAAGAAATTTTGTTCATACTCACAATTCTGCAAAAACTATGATCAAATGCTTCATGTGCAATCAAGTCGGACATATGCCTTCCAAATGTCCTCTAAAAGGATGCAATTCATCACTTTACAAAAGATATCAAACAGAAGGATGCCTCCAGTGGAAAAAGAAGGAGAATAAGTGTGACCTAGCTCTAACTGCTCAAGATCTGAAAAGCCAGTGGTATTTGGATAGTGGCTGCTCTAAACACATGACTGGAGAGAGAAGCAAGTTTATAACTCTTGATGAAAAGAAATCTGGCAATGTTACTTTTGGCAATGATAAATCAGGAAAGATCAAGGGAAAAGGCTCAGTCAACATAGACAATGGCAGAGGAAAGTCCCAAGATGTACTACTTGTGGATGGACTGAAAGCAAATTTACTGAGTGTCAGTCAGATGTGTGACAAAGGCTGTGAGGTTATTTTTAGAGCACAAGATTGTGTAGTCAGGTCAAGCACAACATGAAAGACTCTGCTCAAAGGTGTTCGAACAGAGAGTAATGTTTACATAGTGAAAGAAGAAGATGAAGCCTGCCATCTTATCAAACTTGAGGATTCATGGTTATGGCATAGGAGATTGGGACATCTCAGTTTCGACCATATCATTAGACTGAGCAAGAAGAAAGCTGTCAGAGATATGCCAGAAATAAAAAGACCTTCAAATACCATATGCAAATCTTGTCAATTTGGGAAACAGACTCGCACATCCTTTAAATCTAAAGATGAGCTATCAACAAGAAGACCACTCCAGCTTGTGCACATGGATCTGTGTGGACCTGCTAGAACTAAGACACCAAGTGGAGAATCCTACTTCATGCTGATAATAGATGATTTCTCCAGAATGACATGGGTTGCTTTTCTCAAGAAAAAATTAGAAGCACTAGAAAAGTTTAAGACATTCAAAGAATTAGCAGAAAATCAAACTTGATGCAAGCTAAAATGTATCAGATCAGATAGAGGAGGAGAATTCACAGATTATGACTTTGCAGACCTATGTAATGAACATGGAATAAAGAAACAATTTACCATTGCAGGGACACCTCAGCAGAATGGAGTAGCAGAGAGACAAAACAGATCTGTACAACAAATGGCCAGAGCTATGATGCAAGAGAGTAACATTACTCAAACCTTTTGGGCAGAAGTTGTACACACAGCAGTACATATTCTAAACAAAGCTCATTTAAGACCTAACAGTGAAAAGACACCTTATGAGCTATGGCATGGTAAACCTGCATCAATCAAGCACTTTAGAGTCTTTGGCAACAAGTGCTACATAAAGAACAATGATGAAAATCTGGGGAAATTTGATGCAAGATCAGATGAAGGAATACTCTTAGGATATGCATCCAAGAGTAAAGGATACAGATTCTACAACAAGACTATTCGAAAAATTGTAGAAAGTATTGATGTAAGATTTGATGAAGAACTCCCAAATAAGACAAGAGATATAGACTGCAGCAGCCATTCAGAAAATCATGAAAAAGAGGACCAAGATGATGATGAAACAAGCAAAACATCATAAGATGCTGGACTAAACTCAAAAACCCCCTCAAGATACACTCAAAAGAACCATCCAGAAGATCAAATCATAGGAGACAAGAGTGCAGGAGTGCAAACAAGAAGGCAACGAACTGAATAGACAGAATAAGTATATATAGCCATGTTGTCACAAATAGAACCAAAGAAATTTGAAGAAGCCAACAAGGACAAGTCTTGGGTAAAAGCAATGAATGAAGAATTGGACCAAATTGAGAAGAACAATACCTGGGAACTAGTTCCTAGACCAATTGAGAAGAATATCATTGGTTCAAAATGGGTATTCAAAAACAAAATGAATGAGCAAGGACAAGTAATCAGGAATAAAGCCAGGTTGGTTTGCAAAGGGTACTCACAAATTGAAGGACTTGATTATGAAGAAACATTTTCCCCTGTAGCCAGAATGGAAGCTATCAGAATGTTCCTGGCATTTGCATGCTACCAAGACTTCAAGGTATATCAAATGGATGTAAAGTCTGCTTTTATTAATGGAGATCTAGAAGAAGAAGTGTACATGGAACAACCAGAAGGATTCTCATTGACAGACAAAGAAGACTATGTATGCAGACAAAAGAAGGCCCTATATGGACTGAAACAAGCTCCTCGTGCTTGGTACTCAAGACTGGATAAATATTTGCAAAAACAGGGTTTGAAGAGAGGTGGAGTAGACAACAATTTATACATAAAAGCCCATGAAAATGAACTCCTGATTGTTGTTGTATATGTTGATGACATTATGTTTGGAAGCAACAAAGATGAAATAGCAAAAGGGTTTGCTGATGAGATGAAAACAGAGTTTGAAATGTCTATGATTGGAGAACTCAGTTTCTACTTGGGACTGCAAATTCAGCAAAAGAACACAGGCACCTTCATCTCTCAAGAAAAATACTTAAAAGAAATGCTGAAAAAATTCAAAATGGAGGACTGCAAACCTGTAACAACCCCCATGATCACGGGATGCAAGCTGTGTGCTGATGATGGGACTGCAGATGTAGATCAAAAACTCTACAGATCCATGATAGGAAGCCTGTTGTATCTGACAACATCAAGACCAGACATCATGCTAGCAGTAGGACTAGTGGCAAGATATCAAGCAGCACCTAAACAAAACCATCTTCTGGTAGTAAAAAGAATACTCAGATATCTACAAGGAACAACATAGTATGGACTTTGGTATCCTAAAGGCAAAAGCTTCACTTTAACAGCATACACAGATGCAGATTGGGCCAGTTGTGTTGATGACAGGAAAAGTACAAGTGGAGGTGCTTTCTATCTAGGAGAAAGTCTGGTGGCATGGTTAAGCAAGAAACAAACATCCATCTCTCTGTCTACAGCTGAAGCAGAATATATAGTAGCAGCAACATGTTGTACACAAGCCATGTGGATGAAGCAAACTCTTCAAGACATGAAGGTAAGCATTGATGAACCTATCTCAATCAAATGTGATAATACAAGTGCTATAAGTATATCTAAAAATCCTGTACTTCACTCAAAAACTAAACGTATTCCAATCAAGTATCATTTCCTCCGAGAACAAGTGGCTCAGAAGATAGTAAAGCTGGAATATGTACCAACAAAAGAACAGACAACAGGTATATTTACCAAACCTTTTTCTAGAGAACCATTTCAATATTTGAGAGATAAACTAGGGGTAGTATCTGCAGATGCTACTCTCTGATATAAAGAGAAAGCACAATTTCAGGGGGAGAACAAAAATGAAAATATCATTCCAGGGGGAGAACAGCCAGCAAGAAAAGCATGAATCAGGTCCTCAGGATCAAAGGTCTAAGACAAAATAACACCAAGTTATTATCCTAGAGTTATCTGCATTATTCAAGCATCAAAAGGTCAATTACAGAGCAAAAGGATTAGTATTGTGTTCTGAAACATTATATTAAGAATCTGAAACATAAAAGACGAGTAGTGAATATCATTTGAAGCCTATCAGCATTTTAGTTGTTGAATCCAATCATACATCTCTGACTAGATAAAGCTGATACAGTGTATTCTATGAAGTATCATTATTCTCACTTTTAGCTCTATACAAGTGAAAGAAATGTATCAATTTACAATGTATATTCAAATTCGATAATCCTCAAAGTGTTCTCTCAACAAGTCTTATACATCACTATGGAGCAGCATGGTACAAAGTCAGCAGAAGAGGGCCTAAACATAACTCAGAGAGAGGAAATGCAAAAAGCAACCCTTTGCCATTGATGACAAAGGGGGAGGAAAATCAAAAGGAGAGGTTTTGCCATCAATGCCAAAGGGGGAGACTGTTGGAAATGTTGTCATTGATGGCAAAAGGGATGGCAAAGGAGGAACACCTGAGGCAGCAACGAGGCAGAGAAAGCGAATATAATAAGAGGCAGAACTGTTATTAGAAGCAGAGACAGAGGCAGAGCGACAAAAGCAGCAGAGGCAGAGGCAGAGGCAAAAGCATAACAGTTATAAAATTCCAAGCCGGGCGTTATTTATATACATATAAAAGTCTGAGAATCATATCCTATGTGTGTATGAACTATGTAACGGAGAATCATATCCTGTGTGTGTATGAACTATGTAACGGAGAATCATATCCTGTGTGTGTATGAACTATGTAACAGAGCGATAATAAAATGGAGATTCGGACGGAACCTTGTGTAAATAAGATGGAACCAGCGCATGTTTGATGTTGCCCGGAGTTAGTGTTAATGCGAAGGAATTAGCGTTAAAACGGTGTATTGAACTATTAAATTAAAACCCTGAGCATAACCTGGAGCGTAGGAGAGGAGCGGAACCAAGACTAGTGAACAGTAACGGAGGGTTGGAGCGAAACCGTGGTTTCTTCGCACCACCATTCGTCGGAAAGCGGTATTAGAGGAATGGGCAGCGATTCCACAGGATTGATGACACGTGTCCCGACCGACATTTCAAAACCATTGTTTAAAGTGTGCCTTCGCACGTTATACCTCGACTGAAGACGTGGAGCGGAATTAACATACACCGTTGATCCAGAGGCTTGATATCTAACGGTGGTTGTTCTCTGAACTTGCCCGAGGTTTAATGGAAGAGCCCGGAGGATAAGCTAGGTATGGAGTATGCGTTCGTTTGATTGTATTGTGGGTTCCACGGACCTTGTACATATTATAATATGCATCGGGATTGTTATAAAGGTTATAAAGGTTATATGCGATGGCGTTTCATTTGTTCAACTTATTCACTATATAATACATTGGGTTTAATAACCAGCGGATTGAACATTATGAGTTGGGTTTTTTAGTATGGTTTGACCACATTTTTTGAAAATGTCGAGAGTTGTGTTATGGTTGATTAAAGGGCGGCTGCACATACAGCTATTATATAACTACAATAAATGGGGAATTGAATAAAAGAGAAAACAAAAAGGAGAATGTTGTTTTTGGATGGATGAGTAGGGAAAATAGAAAGAGAGGAGTGCTCTAGGCATGGCCTTCTCTCCTGGTGGCCCTCGGTTTCAAAATTGTTCAATTTATTTACTCAATTTGGTTACCAGATGCTCTAGGCATGGCCTTCTCTCCTGGTGGCCCTCGGTTTCAAAATTGTTCAAGGCAACAAAAACCTCTGTAGATAAGCTCCTCTACCTCTACAACCTGTTCCAGTGTGTTCATAGCATGCCAATTAGCCAAGAATCACACTTTCTAAGCTCATTTTGGTCAAAAATTGACTCATTTATGGAAAAAACAAACTTTCTCCCAATTTCTCCTCCAAATCTGGAAGGACTCTAGCTAACTCCGACAAGTTTGGAAGAATCTCCAAATTTAGTGCCTCCACTAATTAGGTGGAGGATTAATTAGGGCTTAATCCTAGATTAAATGGGATAATCACACTTAAAATCTACATTATGTTTTTGGGTTGGAGCACGGTCATGTTGTTAAATCACGTGCAGGAGGGCTGGCCCCCTCTGTTCCCGCCACCGGAGAAACAAAGCACATTAAATACAAGTCCGTTGCATGCATTTTTAAGGTACAGGGGCCATGGCCCAATGGTAAATGCCCCTCATGGAGAGGGGGAGGTCATGGGGTCGAGCTCCAACCTCGCCCCTCATACAAGTCTTTTGTTGTGCACCGTAAATATAATGCCCATTCCAACATTAATGTTTCATACCTTTGCAACATATGGTTATACGCCCAAACATTAATATGCCACCGCCATTAGACTTTTCATAGTTTAGAACTTAATGTAATGTTTGCCACCACCACTGCCACCGCCATATTCAAACTTTGAATTGGTTTGATAATGCCATCGTTTAATTAATATCATCCAATGTAATGTTTGCCAACGAACCTTAATATTAATGCCTCCAACATTAAAATATGTGGTTTTGCAATGTATATATTTGAAAACGTTAATATATCTAACTTTAGGTTTGTAATAATATATATGCGGAATTTAAGATTAGATTAAGGTTTATATATATATATATATATATATATATATCAATCCAATCTTAATAATAATAATAGTAATAATAATTTCAAGCACATAATATCATAAACCCAAAATTCAACCTTAGGAGGTCATTGGACAAATTTCACCTTCACAAACCAAACTGGCGAATCCCGCAGTGACACTTGTCACAGTCCCATTGGACAAAAAATGAAGAAGATTCCTTGAATACTGACTAGGCTTCCATGTCATCAGCCTGTACCTATTCTGCAAATTTTTAATGAAAAATTCCCTGTTTTGAACAACAATCAGTAGACCATAACTCCTTCATCCAAACTCGATTTTAGACAAAACGAGTTGCGTTGGATTCCTTGCGACGGGCTGGTCGTTGTTCTGGTTTCTTTCAATTATGAACACTTTCATTTTTTAGCTAAAATACTCAACCTTTGATCGTTCCTCCCCACTAGAAGCCTTTTGGACCCCAAAAGCTCTCTGATTACTGATCATGTGGATGAGGGTATCGTTCCTTCACCCTTCCAATCTCTATCCATTGAAATTTTCCCAATTTCATCATTTGGAGCTTTTCACAAAAAAATAAATTTTTACTTGATTCTTGCGACCTTCTCGTGCTGTCATTGACATCGTCATGCTGCAATATTTATGAATTTGTAGAACAAAATTCTATTCTTGCATAAACCATCTTGTTCCTACCTTGGTCAGCAATCAAAGGAAACTTAAAAAAATTCTCACCTTGCACACTGTCACCATGGCGATTTTTAGCTGATCTCGCTTTGTACTTGCGTCGACTCTTGACCAGGTATCTTTGTCATTGACACGTACCTTTTGGAAACCTTAAACCAACATTTTTGGAACCCATGCCTTCTTTGCTAAGATGCTTTGTCGCTTTCTCTTTGACCTTTGCACTCTCTTGCATCGACATCTTGTTTCCAACACTGCTCGACACTGATGTTGACTGCTGTAAATGTTTTTCATCTTGTTCACCTTCTTTCAAAGGCAACTTGTTAAAATTCTGAAACAACTCGTTACAAGCATAAGCATATTTTTGAAAAGTTTGATTCAATACATCTCTTTGTTTGATCATCAACAATGTCAAGTTCTGACTTGAATTCACTATCCTCTTCATTTCACTTGCATGTATAAGAGACAAACCCGTCTTCTTCTTATGCGCTCTAATTATGTACTCAATTCCATCCCTAAACAAGTGATACTTGTTCTCATGGCAATGAAATATTGCTTTCCTATCATACAGATAAGGACTTCCCAATACAATACCTGATATCTCAAGCGACACCACATCAAGCTCAACTTCATCAATAAAGTTTGAGTTGATGGCAAATCTTAGTAAGCACTTCCTTGTAACCTGCAAGTTTAAATTCTTACAAATCCAACCCAAAGGATATGGTCTTGGATGTCTAATAGTTTCAAGGCCTAGTTTATTAACCAAGTCTTCAAAAATCAAGTTAGCTTGTGACCCGCTATCAAAAAGTGTATCAATCTTGGTATGTTTAGAGACAACTCTAATATGGAAAAGTTCTATTCTTGTATCTCCATCATGAGTATCATTTGAACAATTTGAAGTACTAGTGCTTGCAACGTGTTTACCTTTCAAACCCATGGATGTAATCTTTGTCTCGTCTCCTGAATCTGACCCTAAGTCATCTTCAACTATAGCAACAGTTTGACCCTTCTCTTTGGCTTTCAGTCTATTTGGTTTCAATTGTGGATGAAGTTTCCAACAATGGTCTTCATCATGGCTAGTCTTTGAATAGTTTTTGCATGTGATTTTTTCCTTCTCTCTTTTTACAAAGCTATTTATTTTTCATCTTCCATGAAACTTTCCTTTTCCTTTACCCTCACTTTCACCTTTCTCATCGATGTTTTGTTTCCCTCTTTCCTTTAAGTGTGTGGATTGTACAAAAATTTTATCTAAATTGCTTGGGTTAAACATAAGGATAGTATGTTTCAAATAGGAATGTAAACCCCCAATGTATTTCAAGAGTGTATCTTGGGAATTCAAATTTATTCCTAACAACAAAGCCCTTTTTCTAAACTCTTGGGTATATTCTTGAACTGTTTGACCCTTGAGTTGCTTAAAATTTTCCCAACTCATTATAGCTTTTTGCATATAGGCTAATGGATAAAGTTGTCTTTTAATGGAAGAAATAAACTCAACCCAAGAAATGGATATCTTGCCATGGATTTACATTTCCTCTTGAGTCTTTGCTTCCCACTAGACTAGTGCTGCTCCTTCTAGTTTTAATGAAGCCAACTGGATCTTTATGTCGTCTTCATGAAGGTTTTGAATTATGTAATACACCTCCAATTGACGTGTCCAATTTTCAAGCCTCCCTACATTTACCTCGCCATTGTACATGGGAAGTTCAAACTTAATGTCCAATTTGAGTAATGGAGTTTTTCCTTTTGTGGATTTTGAGTGAGTGTGAATGGTTTTTGTGGTGGAAGTGGAAGATGATGCTAATGGAGATGATGAGGATGATGAAGATGGTGGAGATGGTGGAGATGGAGGTGGCTTTCCTCCACTACCCTTTGAACTCTTCTCTTCGTCCTTCTTACCATCCGAAGTTCCTTCTCCATATGGAGGCTTAGAACCTTCTCCTGCCATCCCAACAGTAAATACATCAAACATAAATTTAACCATCCTCTTTATGTCTTTGGAGTCTCTCTTGACATATTTCTCTTATGAATTTCCTTGAGTCTCTCCAACGCCTGACATGATGGCTATGGATTCAAGCTTAACTTATAATGCTTTTACCTCTTCAATCAACTCAGCTTCTTGTACAAAACTTGAGGTTCTTCAAGTGCAAATATGAGTGGAATTTTGGGTGAACATGATGCTCCTTAAACTCTCCTTCTTCTAGTCCTAATCTCAGGACTTGCAACCAACAATTTCCCTTCACCTTTCTGCAAATTTAACCTTGTCAACATCACAAATTTGCAACCATTAAACTTGCACAAAACTTCAAGCAACTATCAAGCAAATAACATTTCATTTCAACCAAAGCTCTTCAACCTTGCTATGATACCAACTTGATTTAAATTTGAATGTTAGTTTTGCTGTGCTAATTTCATTTTTAGATATAAAACTTATTTACTGATCTTATGCTTGATGTACAGGTTCCCTTGTTGCTTATGTGTGTCAAAGAGGTATATAAGAGTGAATTTCAAAGCATAAAGCATGAGTTTAAATGGCTGAACAATAACAACATAAATAACAGCAAACCATCACAACTGATCCATCAAAACAGAGTTTTGATGAAGGAGTTCAACCCTCTTGGGCTACATCTCCTTGGTCCAACTTCATAGCTTGGGCCTCTATATTAGCTCAATTATTCTCAAATTGTTGTTTACATGCATCAAATTCCCTTGGAACATATTTCAATGAGTTAAAAATGTCGAAATCTATCAGAAATGACAATTTATTTACTCAATTTGGCTACCTGATGCTCTAGGCATGGCCTTCCCTCATGGTGGCCCTAGGCTTCAAAATTATTCAAGGCAAAAAAAACCTCTGTAGATGAGCTCCTCTGCCTCTACATCCTGTTCCAATGTGTTCATAGCATTCCAATTAGCCAAGGATGACTCTTTCTGAGCTCAATTTGGTCTAAAATTGACAGTTATGGAAAAAACAAACTTTCCACTAATATCTCCTCCAAATCTGGAAGGACTCCAACTAACTTCGACAAGTGTGGCAGAATCTTCGAATTTAGCACCACCGCTAATTAGGTGGAGGATTAATTAGGGCTTAATCCCAGATTAAATGGGATAAGCACACTTAAAATCTGCATTATGGTTTTCGATTAGAGCACGGTCATGTTGTTCGGTCACGTGGAGGAGGGTTGGCTCGTGGGCTAGCCCTCTCCGTTCCCGCCACTAGAGAAACAAAGTGCATTAAATACAAGTCCGCTGCATGCGTTTTTAAGGTACAAGGCCCATGGCTCAATGGTAAATGTATGTCGTGGAGAGGGGGAGGTCATGGGGTGGAGCCCTGACCCTGCCCCTCATACAAGTCTTTTGCAAACATTAATATGCCACCGCCATTAGACTTTGCATAGTTTAGAACTTAATGTACTGTTTGCCACTGCCACCGCCATATTCAAACTTTGATACCATATAATTAATATCATTCCAATGTAATTTTTGCCAACGAACCTTAATGTTAATGCCTCCAACATTAAAATATGTGGATTTGCAATGTATATATTTGAAAACGTTAATATATTGAACTTTAGGTTTTGTAATAATATATATATATATATATATATATATATATATCTGTGTGTGTGTGTGTGTGTGTGTGTGTGTGTGTGTGTGTGGAATTTAAAATTAGATTAAGGTTTAGATTAATAATTATATATTAATATATATATATATAATAATATAATATATCACATGATTATAAAACTATATATATATATATATATATATGATAAAAATTAATTTCCAGTGCATAATATCATAAACCCAAAATTCAACCTTAGGAGGTCATTGGACAAATTTCACCTTCACAAACCAAATTGGAAAATCCCGCAATGACACTTGTCACAGTCCCATTGGACAAAAATTGAATAAGATTCCCTAAATGCTGACTGGGCTGCCATGTCATTAGCCTGTACATGTTCTGCAATTTTTTAATAAAAATTTGCCCGTTCTGAACGACGATTAGTAGACCATGACTCCTTCATCCGAACTCAGTTTTCAACGAAACAAGTTGCGTTGGATTCCTTGCGACGGTTCGGTCGCTGTCGTTCTAGTTTCATTCAATTTTGAGCACTTTCATTTTTGAGCTAAAATACTTAGCCTTTGATCACCAAACATGCCGAGAAAGTCACCAATTTAGCAGTGATCCAGACTCCTGGAAATTAACATGAGGAAAATGAAAACAACCAAGGAGCAGTTGGATTAAAGCGAACACATGCTTATGAGAGTTTGGACTTAGATAAATAAGTGCGAGCAAAATCAAAGGGAGACAAATTGACAATTGTTATGGCCACTTCAAATTCAAGGGTTTGACATAAAGTACAAAGAAAAAAACGTAAAAAAGATAAACTCATTTTTTATGAGTAAATGTTATTTTTGATAGCTAGGCTACGATGAGTGCTTTAAGCACATACCAATGGTCGTTAGGGACAATAAACGAGTGCACTTGTGCATGTACTGATGTAAATTTTTATTTTTATTAATAGAAAGTTGTGATTTTTCCTGAGAAAAAATATGGCAATGATGTTGTAATATCAAAATAAACATTTTGACTTGGTAAAAAATAAATTAAAATTAAAAAAGTAGGAGGCACAAATCTGTCGATGATTAAATTATGAAATAAAAAAGTAAATTCATAATTAAAATTTTAACTATAAAATTATAAAGTTAAATTAAACTATAAAATTACTGTAGTTTACAAGCCCATGGAATTTGTTGTGATAAAGCCTATTTAAAGGCTTGAGGAAATCCATTATGGAATGTAAGAGTACCAACTTTATTCCATTTTAACTCCAGACTTGATCCCTCTCGACGCTTAGTTAGACCAACACATAATACTTTAAACATTTCACAAGAGAGACTTCCAAGCCATTAAATAGACTTCATCATATCTAATACTTTGGGAAAATACCATGGGTTACCTAATAACATATGTTTGTAAATGTTGGAAATACTGAGAGGGGGGGTGAATCAATATTTCCTTCAATTAGAGCATTAGTTAATCTTCAATTATTATCAGTGTTTGTACAATGATAGCAGCAAACAAGAGGAACACAAATGCACACAATTTTTAAGGTGGAAACCCACTCCGGGACAAAAGCCACCTAATGCTTTTCTAATAATTCTTTTCAACTCCAATTGAAAATAAAGCTCCAACTTCCTAGAATCTAGAAAAGCATTCTTCTCCAGCTCCCACTGGATGGATGCTCCAACGATCGAGATTCTTCAGTAGTCACTGAATGGATGCCCCAACACCCAATGAGCTACAACTCACCCTAGCACCACCCTAGCACCCTATAGAAGAATAAAAGAAGAATGGACTCCCGTACCAGGGAAAATGGTCCACTTTACAATGATATAGAATGATGTAGAAGAAGAAGATATACTAGACCATAACCCCAACTTTGACACAACCACCTAATGATGATCATAGACCTCCCAACATTGCCTCTTCAACCCTTGGCAGATAGACACTAGTACAATTTGTACAATAATGTATTTACAATGACTAAGAACAATGATACCTTTACAATGATTGTATGCAGTGCTGCCCACTTGAAGACTTCATATGATGAACTTCTTGCTGCTGTTATGCACCTTGGTTGCTGCTCTTGTCATGCTACCCTCTGCTGCACCTTGTTTTGCTTTTATGCCGTAGAAAGTCTGGTCCTTTGCAATTAAGATTAGCTCGTAATGTGGAGGTTCAAATGCTCATTTAAGTCATGTACTTTTAATGTGGCTTTTATTAAATAATAAAGTTCTTATCTATGACATCCTAAAAAAGAAATTGCTGGTGGTCCAAATTGGTGTAGTTTGTGCAAGGAAAGCAATGAAACAAATTGCCATCTATTAGTGTCTTGTGTTTTTTTAAACAAGTTTAGAAGACAATTAACAAATTTATTGGATTAAAAAATGTATGGTCAAAGGACTCCATAGAGGAGGACCGCAAAAATTGGGGCTGAAATGTTGCCACAAAAAGATACACAACATTACCTTTAATTGCGGTCGAGAGAATACACTGCTTGTCATGAATGCAAATATTTTCGAAGAATTTCTTTCTTTGCAATGTGTCATACAAGGTATAAATATCATTAGCTCTTACAATCAAGTTAAGGATGTTAAGGTCACAAAGTGATTTGGGGTAAAAGTCATTGATAAGAATAAGCCTTAGGACATTCTTTTTTGATGGAGCCTCCTAGGCAGATCCTCATATTGGAAGGGATAGAGGTGTAATTCACTTTTTCAACTTGCATTGGTTAACACTGAACACCAACTTGGGGCATGGTTCTAATAATTTCTTTGAACTCATGGTTCTGAAACTAATTTTAGCTTTAGCTTTGGAATATGGAGTAACTCATCTATAGGTCCTGAGAAGTTTTGTTTTGGCATTAAAAATGGATGACGAGGGTGTTTGCAATAGAAAATTTTACTTTGCAATGTTTGTTTAATGATGTATGGAGTCTTCAGATAGATTTATTTCCATTACTTGCGTATATTTTCAAATTGAAAAACTTATTGGTAGATGGGTAATCAAGAGGATCTGAGTTAAATGAAAGGTGAGTGGTTGGTCTTAGAGGATCAATATGATTTACACTCAGATTTTTTATACGTCATTCCTATAAGGAATCACTTATAATTTTCATTCGAATTACATGCTAATATGTGGTTAATTGTTTGTAAGTGGATATTACAAAACTTTTTCAAATAATTTATGGTCACTTGATGATCATTTTTGATATATTGTTTGTGTAAAAAAAGCTAGAATCATATGTTAATACCTTTGTATTGTTTACAATTTGGGTGGTTTTGATGATTTAAAAGAAGAGCTTCCTCTTAAGAAGTCACATGCTCAAATTCAAAAAGAGATATGACACATTTTTGTAAATTTTAATGGTCAAATTATTGTAAAAAATATATCTTTAAAATTAGATTATAATAATGATTAAAAGAACATAACTTTATTAACATATTCACCATAGTTTAAAAAATTAAAAATAAAATAAAATAACCATGTTAATCTATTAATTTTTTGTGTTTTCAATGTTTATTACATTGTTATTTACCTATAAGTGCCAAGAAAGATCAAATCTCTTGTCAAAAGATTTGATCTCTCTAGATACTTGGTAGATAAGATGGAGATTCAAACTTAAGATGAATCTAAATTAATTTAATTATTAATTGTATATATATAATTTATACTGGACCTCTCACACATAATACTTTATTTACATAATTATTGTTAATTAATTATGGTTATAATTATAAATAAAATTATAAATAAAATTATAAATTATATTTTTATATAATTTGTTTAGGTCAAAATATTATTAATTACAGTTGTAATTATAAATGAAATTATAAATTTTATTTTTATATAATTGGATTGGGTGAAAAAATTATTACTTGAGAACATCTTTACTAAACTAAAAAAACCCTCTAGATACAATAATTTAATTTAATAAAATAAATTATAAATTAAAAAAACAAAACCCTCTCGATACCATAATTTACTTTATTTTATAAAATAAATTATAAATTAAAACAAGTTTACCGGACATCTTTATGATACTAGGAGAACCCCTCTCAACCCCATAATTTAATTTTATAAAATAAATTATAAATTAAAACACATTTTTTTTTTAAAATTATCTACGTGTATAAAAAAATAACTAATTTAATTTAAATTGACATGGTCAAAATCGATATTAAATGCCAAATAAGCGAATACCAAAATTGTAGGAGAAAAAACCAAAATTGGTGGCAAATCACCCCAGCATAGTAAGAAGCACAAAATCTTATCCAAGTATAGAGAAGGATGACCAACCAGTCAAGTGGAACCTACCGGAGACCTGGGTGGTCGGTATTTCTCCTCCCCAACCTATTGGTCCGGTAAGCGAGGGAAAATCCTCCGGATGCCCAAAGAAAGCTCAAATGATCCCTTTATGGTATTGAAGCAGAGCGTGAGAAGCCGACCATGAAGAGGAATAAATATTGGGAATGCTCGGAAAGCTCCCATGACGCGATGAAATATTGCAATAGGGATTCGACCTGGCAACCTATTTATCATGATTGAAGGTATGGGCCAAAATACTCCTAAATTTGAATTTCTGTTCGTAGAATTTGTCATTGTTTCAGTTGAGTGTATCCAAAACGATGGTTTCCCTTCGGAACGAGGGCAAGCGGATGAGGAGATTGGCGGAAACATCATCTGGGCACAATTTACAGGGTCTCAAATCCGAAAACGGTGAAGAAAGGAGGAAAAACGATAAACGATTTAGGGTTTCTGGCGCAGGAGAGGGTTTGATACCCAAGGTTGAAGAAATGAGGGTTTCCTTAGATGATGTCGATTCAGAGAATGTGCCGTTACAAATGTTGATGCGGAAAAATGATAAATCTAGGGTTTCTGGAGGGGTCAAAATGCTTGAAAATGAGAGCTTGCGTGGTGGAGAAATGAAGCCGCCGGAGGCCAGGCTTATGGAGAATAATAAAGGCGGGGTCCATATGCCTAGTTTGCAATCATCTTGTTCAGGCGCCGATGACGAGGGGGATGATATTCCAATAGGTAAAATTTTGATCCGGACTAAAGCAGGGGATCATCAGAAGATAAAACAGAAAGCTTTTCAAAATATGGACGACATTGACGACAATACTCCTTTAAAGAACAGTATTGCTGTCAAAGAGGGCAGGATTTTGAAGAAAAGTATTGCTCTCAAAGAGGGAAAGAGTAGAGATAAAGCTATTCAGGGCAGTGTCTATGATATTAACCTAACCTCAAAATTTCGCGAGGGAGACATGGTTTGGGCAAAGGTGAAATCTCATCCCTGGTGGCCGGGTCAGGTGTACAATCCGGCATTTGCCTCGGCCATGGCACGGAGTAAAAGAAAATCGGGGCATATGTTGATTGCTTTCTTCGGGGACAGTAGCTATGGGTGGTTTATGGAATCTGATCTGGTGCCGTTCGAGCCAAATTATGATCAAAAGTCGAAGCAATCGACGTCTCGCACTTTCACCAAGGCGGTGGAAGAGTCTGTCGATGAGTTGGGGAGACGAGCTGCGCTGGGCTTGACGTGCCCATGCCGCAATTCTAGCTATTTCAAACCAGCGAAAGTGAAGGGCTATGTAATGGTCGACATAGGAGGCTACGTCACGCCGGGGGTGTATACTGAGAAGCAAATTGAGGGGGCTAGGACTAAATTTATTCCTGAGAACATGCTTTCTTTCGCTAGGCGTATGGCTGTATCACCCTGGAGCGCAGAAGACAGATCCGTTTCCGGGATAAAATGTGTTGCTGAAGTACTTGCATACCGAGCTGCCACCGTGACCTCCCGGGGCAAGGACTATCGAGAAGCCCTGAGAATTTCCACATGCGCTGGTGATGTTGGCGCAGATTCTATTTCGGATGAACTTGAGCTTCAACCTCAAGGTAAGCCAGAAAAATTACAGTTTTTGATTCTCATTGACGAGTCACATCATTTCCGAATACATGTTTATTTGTTTTTAGAACAAATGCATCTTATTTCATTAATGCTCGGAACAGAATAAACTACATACTCTCACATTGTTGGTCAAGGCAGAGAGGCCATGCGTATTGCCCCTCCCTATATGGGCAAGGAGGGCAAACATGTCCGCTTTGTATCCAACTTCAAAAAAATCAATATCTTCTATAAAAATTCCTAGCCTAGCTGCAAAGTGATTGTCTAAGTCAGATTTGAACCCAGAAACTTCACTCAGGTGAAGCGTTTTAGCTCCTCTATTAATGATGAGAACATAGTACATATGCATATTGCTTTGCCTGATATGGGCGAGGATGAGTGGGCGTTATCTACTTTGGCCCCAATCTTAAGAGAACCAATATCTCTTTATAAATTTTTTATCTATCTGTAAACAGAACACTTAGGTCAGATTTGAACCAAATGACTTTATCAGGTGAAGTGGTGTAGCTTCTCCATTAAAAGTAGCCAGTTACTGACTCTTTTTCGTAAGGAGGAAATGCCTGTGTAATCATTTACCTGTCTGCAAAGATGACTCCTCCCCAGCGGGGTAAAATGAACAAAATAAGATATTCTGCACTAAGTCTGTCTGAAAAGGTTCAGGTAACCTTGCAGCCCAACAGAGGATGCTTGAATACTTATGCCATTAGAAATCACACAGATGACATCTCTGAACCATGCCCCTGAGCTGTTAGACTATTATTAAAAACCAATCCTCCAAGAACTCGTGTTGATGGATGCATGAGCTTTCCAAAATCTTTGAATCCACATGTCTTTTATAACTCTGAACTGCCCATCTTTCATTGAGTCTATCTGTGAGAGGTAGACTTGGGTCGGTGCTCCTATAAAGCCACTTTGTGCTGCATTTGAAAAAGGCTTTTCATAAGACCAGTGGGAAAGCATCCTCCTGGTTGCTTCACAGCTTTGATTAGGACAAGGATGTCTATTCTCTCTACTCCACTTTTATTTACTTGTGATGCTGATGTTGAGCCAGTGCCTTGCACCTCTTAGGGCTTGGTTAGCTGTCAATTATAACTCTTGTACATTGATATCGTTTAGCTATGGGATTGTTCCAGATGCCTCCACTGTTTGTATTCTCTAGTTCTATTGATCTATTTCTTTGTAATATGTGGAAATTGATAAAATCATCTTATCTTATCTGAATTGATACCTGCATCTAAACTGGATTTGTTGTCTTCTGCTTTTTACATTTATCATAGCTTGGTAATCGATGGTTGCTAGAGGAATATGCATAAATTCATTTAAACTGATGATTTATGTGGTTGTAATGCCCCTTCTTCTTTTTTCATAGACGTCTTGCATTCTGATTCTCCAGATGAAAAAAATTATGATTTATCTAGATTTTGATTGTGTCATGAAACTTGTGCAACCATGTTATGTTGTTTTATTTTTGGACTTAAAAAAACTGAGTTGTACAATTGTCAATGTGTGTTTTATCAGTTGTCTGCAGGGACTCTACAGTTGCACCTCCATTGGTAGATGAAAAAAAGGAAAGGTCAAGGCATGTTAAAGTGAAGGATCTAGCTAAGAGTTCTAGTTTGCCTGAGAAAACTGATGAGAAGAAAGCGAGGTACTTGCTCAAAAGGCAAGAGGGAATTCAAGAACATTTCTCTGCCACAAATAGTGATTCTCTCATGAATTATTTGGTACAGGCAAATGGTCTTCAAAAATCAGAATCCAATTTAAAATTGGCAGAAGGAAGATGTTTGACAGATGATGATATCAATAAATATGTCTTTAAAAAAAGAATTCACACTGAGGAACCTAAGCCTGTTGAAACAAAAGAAGATATGAATCAGGTAAAGAAGAACCTGCAAAGAGGGAGAGGTAGTATTGGAGAGGCTAAAGCAAGAAAAAAGGAAGCTGTAACAAAGGCCTTGCACATGGGACTTCTGGACAGGCAGAATGATTTGGACAAGTCTGTGCTTGCAAGCAAACCATGTGAAATAGAAGAACTGCATGAAATTCATAGGTCTGAAGCTGGGACACCCAATGAAATTGGTTCAAAATCTTTGTCAGACAATCTACCTTCCACAAATGGATTGGTTGAATGTTCTGTATCTCGAGCAGAAGATGGAAAGAGTTCAACTAAAGCTTCTCAGAAGAAGAATGAGAAAAAGGCGGCCATGATTCCAAACAGTTCTACTAAGAATTCTATTTATGGCAAAACCCTTGAAGCTGAAGGGGAAGGCATTATTGCTAATGAATCATGTGAAGAAAAACAACGGATGGGTTCAGTGGCAATGGTCATTGATGATATTGGTCCTCGAGGGAATTGTGTACAAGTAGAAGACACTGAAACTATGGATACATTAGATGAGCTACACAGAGTGCATAAAAATTTGGTGGGTGCTGAGAAGGAACCATTATCAGCAAATGGTGTGCAACAGGAGAATGGAGCATTACTTGCTGCTAAAACAACTGAAAAACCTGATATTGTTCTTTCAGCCAGGGTATGTACTGCAATACCGCAAGACTCTCATTTGAATGTGCATCCTTCAGCCTGTAAACCTGTGTCTTTGACTGTTGTAAAGGATCAAGATACTGAAAACAATGTGGGACGTGCATTGGAAAATAGTGGTAAAGACCTGCATGAAAGTGTGTATCTCTCTAATGACTCTATTAAATCACAATTATTGAGTTCTGTTGAAATGGATGAACCTCCACACACAGATGATTGTATATCTGGAGGATTGGAGAGTAGCCCTTTTGAAGTTTGCCCAGATGTACAAGGGAAGGCTGATGACATTCAATTGGATACTGAATCTAAGAATACTGCCAAGGAGTTGCTAGTATCTCCATCTGATATTGGTGAAGCTGATGTTGTGCCAAGTTCAGAGTTGACGGCCAGCTTAGATCGTGCAGTTATAAAGAAAACAAAAGGCTTTAAAAGACTAGTGAAATTTGCAAAATCTTCAGTTTTGCAAGATACCCCTGGTAGTAGGAGTTACCCAAGAGAAGAAAATCATAACAGTGAGACAAGATTTCCTGGTGAAATAGAGCCAACTGAGAAACGACGTAAAGTTTCTGAGGTTGTGGAAAGCATTGTGGAAGAACGTAAGGATGAAAGAACAGGTACAGCTGTGGTAAATTCTGCTTCTCATTATTACGGAAGGGCTGCAATGACAGAAGATGATAAAGGATGTACTCCCATGTTGTCTGATCAATCTGAAGGTAATGAGTTCCTATGTAGAGAAGTGCATTCTGAGAATTCTGAATCTATTCTTTGTCTACTTATGAATGATTTTCTATCTCTTGCATTGGATCCGTTTTATGGGATTGAAAGGGACTGTCCATCAAGGGTATCTCATTTCTTCCTAAAGTTCAGATCTCTGGTTTATCAGAAAAGTCTTACTTCAATGTCATCTTTGGAGGCATCTAAAAATGTTCAATCATTACATGAGGTCAGAGATGAGCAGGAAACTAAGAACAGAAATGCTAGAAGGGAGTCTGAGCTCTTGTTATCCTTGTCAGAGTCAAAGGATCCTAATGTCAAAGATCCCTTAGCTGATGAAACTGGCAATTCAGAACCAAATGAAGTTGCTCCCTTAACAAATTCCAAGATGCAAAATTCTATGCCTCATGTAAAAAAAAATGGCAGAAGTCAACGTCTCGAGGCAAAGGAAAATAGGAAACGGAAGTTGGATGTGCAGTCTAATGGTTCTGGTTCTTTGAAAAGGTTAAGGAAGCTAAAAGATTTGGAATCCATACCAAAGAGGTCTCGTTTGAAATCTAATGGCCACAAATTATCAGTCCTTTCAAGAACGGATTTAAAAGAATCAGTGCAGGAGCAGACAAAACCTAGGAAATCCTCCATTGAAAAATCATCTGATTCATCTAAAGCAATTGAAGGACCAATGGCACTTTGCATGAAATTTCCTCAAGGATTCGCATTACCTTCTGTAGTGCAGTTGAAAGTAAAGTTTGCACGCTTTGGGCCATTGGATGTTTCAGGAACAAGAATTTATTTTAATTCAGGTTCTGCTCAAGTTGTGTTTAAACACAGCTCTGATGCAGAAACAGCCTATGAGTATGCTACAGAGAATAGCTTGTTTGGTCAAGCAGATGTCAGCTTTCGCCTAAAACAGATCTTTCAACCAAAGAATGAAGCTTCGGTATTGCAGAGCAAAACTGAGTCATTGAAGTTGTCAAGAATACAGAGTGAAGAAGTCTCTCCATCACTGCCAGCTGTAACACAAGAAGATATGGCTCCCCTGAGATCATTGGATAGACACGGGGTTCCAGAAACTCCAATTGAGAGTAATCCTAAGTCCACACTTCAATTGCGACCTGTGGGTCAATTGAAGTCCTGCTTAAAGAAGGCAGATGAGCTGGGAAATGGAACTCTAAAAGAAACTGTCCGTGTAACCTTTCAATTAGATAGTGAGGAACTCAGCCGTACAGTGGTGACTGCCATGGATGAACATTCTCAAAAAGAAAATGTTAATATACCTATATCTACATCTCTTCTTCTTGAGAATAATGCAATAGTCAATTCACTTGTTGAGAATGATGCCACAGAATCTGCTCCTCCGGACATATCTCATCAGATGTTGTACCTTCTGATGCAATGCAATGATATAGTGAACGAAATTAGTACTTCTTTGGGATATGTACCATTACATGAACTATAAACTCATAAGAGTGTTAATTTGTGTTCCATTATCAGATCTTCAGGGGTTGTATATTTCCTCATAGTTGCCTAGACACTTCCAGGGTCTTATATCTTTGTCTAGTACAATGCTCATTTTGTTGCTTGTTCAGTGCCCCTAAGGTTTTTACTGAAAACCAGAAACAAAGTTTCAATGCCTGAATCATGGTTTACCAAAGAAGTGGCAGCAGGGTATCCCATTTTACCTGTACTTGTCTTGTCTTCATTTATTCTTCCAGACATAGCTTTGTGGATATGTGATTACTCCTTGACTGCCTAGATGTTTTGGAGTTGATTCTTGTGCAAGTTAGAATGCAGACGGGTCTTATACTTCCACTTGCCAGAGTATCACTGGTAAATTCCATGAGTTCCCAGTTTGAAATTTTTAGTTCTGTCCTACCTTCATGACATGTTCACATGGTCAATTCTCGCAGTCATTCTAAGAGGATGGGGAATTGGTACTTATGACTTTCTTTCAATTTGTGTTTCATAATTCTTCAAATTTGTTTGGAAAGAATGGCACTAAGGATTTTACATTTTTACAATATATGATAATGTTTTACAACCATTTTATCATTTGCAATCATGGTTCAATGCTTTAAAATGTACATTTCACAAGTATGGTATAGTTTCTATTGTTGGCTTAAATTATTTGAAGTTACAACATAATAAGGTATGGAGCAAACTGTTTTCCTGAACTGTAATCAGCGGTCTGTTCTGTTGACTGACATCGGAATATCTTAATCAAGTAATACAGTTTTACTGTAACTCTTTGATATTAATTTCTAATTACTTCGATTGAACAACTTGATTTTTAAGGAAGCTCATACAAAGATTTTTGTCGAGTTCAATTTTTCATGCTGACATTGCTCTTGAAAAATCCTTCATTCCCGGCCTTGTAGAATTGGAAGGCTTTATTTTTGAAGTTATTAAGGTAAGCTGTTATATCTTTATCTGTGGTGAAGATGGATCTAAACTAGTTCAAATCTGGGAAGATACACAAGATAGTTGATTTTATTTTATTTTTTTATTTTTATTTTTATTTTTAATGTTATAGTAACTAATGTTGGCCTCTTTTTTCCCTGCACTTTTAGTGTCACATGTATGGACGAGTGGAGGCATAAACTGTTGAAGATCTCCTCCGACCTGGGCTGTAGAGCTTCTCACCTCTCTCAGTCAATTTTGGTCAATTATGCGTTGAAACAATGTTGGGTGGCAGTCATTGTTTGTAATCCTGTCAAAATCTTTATTTCAAAAATTAATACAGTAGAACTAGTATTTTTTTAGTAGCTGTTACCATGGTATCTTTAATTTTTTCTGCATATGCGAGGACATGACTAAATTCATACGTAAAATACTATTGTTGGAACTAGTTGCACGTACAAGTTATTTTTGACCATCCAAGACTTTGTGTTGAAATACAGTTGATTTGGTATCAGTTGCGCCGTGGAGATTATATATTTGCTAAATTTGAAAACCTATACGAAGTGTGGAGGAAAATCAATATCAGGGTCATGAATTGATGCATTCCAGGTAGAAGTTTTATCAGTTTAAAAGTTGCTTGTTGTTTGATGATGGAAAACATCTTTGATTATTCTAACTACCAAATTCCCTTTCTAGTACTATTGAAACAAAGAGAGATATCCATCCCTTTCTAGTACTATTGAAACATACAGATATGGATAGAAATGAAGACACATACATGTCTAGAGTCTAGACAAATCAATAGAGATATACAGTAGGAGAGATAACGATCATGTAACGGGTGGAATTTCTGTGTTACTGTATCCAATAATACTGGTACAAAATAATGTCAAAGTTAAACATGTGGCATTCACATGGTGGTACAACGTAACCATTTGGGCATATAATGAGTGGGTAGATTGCGCAGAGGTTGCATTGAATGATTTTTATTTTCATACCTATCTGTGATTTTATGGATGCATGGCTTTTGTAATATTATATTACTTTCTAAAGTATACTCTAATTCTGCATCGTAGAGTGTATTGTGTTATATATATATATATATATATATGAATGAGGGGGTGGGAATTCTTACTTTGGTTCAAGGTATTTGAAAAGATTGTTCTGGAGCCTGATTGAGCACAATAGCTTTGCATACGTTTTTATAAAGCTATATAACAAAACATTACATTGTTCTTTATTTAGGACATGGATTGCCATCTTTCAATAATAGAATTTTATTAAGCTATATAAAACAAATTACATTGTTTTTTATTTAGAAGGACAGATTACATCTTTCAATAATAGGATATGAAGGTGGTTCACTTTGAGAAAAACTTCCAGTAAGCGGTGACCTGTATTAATAAATAGCAATAGAATTATGACTATTCATGGTTTTTACTTTAAAAGACGATACATCTTTGCAAACATCAGAATTAAGAATCTGTTCATTGTGGTAATTTTATGGCCATGGTATATGACAGAAACCATTTGTGTGCTAAGATTGGAGATGGTCCAAGTGCCCTGCTCTAATCCCTTTTTTGAAGCCTTGAAAACATCGACATCCTCAAAAAAATTAGAGGGGGATCAGAAAACATTAGCTTCAGAAAAGTTGGGAAAAACTTGTGATTTTGTAAGAGTAAAAAATTGGCTGGCCAAAAAAATTTGCGCCGAAATTGGCAATGTTATCAATACTGCCTTTTCCATCAACTACTTTGTTACTATCCTTGTATATATGAGACCAAATGCGCGAGAAGACTTTTTGTTTGTTGTCAAATATCATTAAAAAAATCACTGTAAAGTGAAATTAGTGAGTTATGCTTCTTGCTGTCAAATTCCTTTGTGATGGTTCTTTTTATAACCATTATATAACCGATCGAGGACACTAAAAATTTGTAAAATGTGTAATAACATATTATTGACTCAATAAATTGTCGGATTCCTCCTCAATTCCAACCTATTATAATTGTCATTACGTAATGTGGATCATCTGTGGAAGTAGTGGACTACACCATATACATATAAACAATAGATACGCATTGTACTAGCGTAATGTACGCCGATAGAGTCTTTTACTGTTTTCAATTTAAATGAGTATTTTAACGAAACTAGAGGACTGCTATAGCAATGGTTCAGGCGTTGTCAGAATCACTATCCAACTTTGCTTTTCATCTCAACCAAGCACAAAAAGTAAATCGAAGTTAGCAGGGTTTCTGCCTCCACACAGAGTTTTACACATCCTTCAATATAATTAGAGTCAAAAGGAGAGTGCTTCTTGCTAGATTCTGGTTTATGCCAAAATTTAAAAACTACTATTAGATGTCTTTGTAAACAGAGGAACTACTATTAGATGTCTTCGTAAACAGAGGAACTACTATTAGATGTATTCGTAAACAGAGGTCGGTGAGTGTTTACTTTGACAGATTTGATGCTGTCTAAATTTATAACTACGAGTCAACAATGTGTCTGTATCAGGTTATTGCATACTCAAATCTGAACGAGCCCGTGGAATCACAGTTGAGATTGTACAGCTTGCCAACGGTTTCTGCTAACTGCATATGCTCAAAATCAAAATCGAGGATCCCTGTAGTGGAACATGACATTAGAGAAATGGAAGGATTAAAATCCTGCATTATTTTTTAACCCAACGTAATGATTTTATTTATTTAATTTATTTATTTTTCTGTGATTCAAAAATAAAAACCATTTTCTGTAAAAAAAAAATGCATATACCCACATATCTATGTATGCAGGTGCACGGGAAAATAACCAGATCACCTTTCCTATTCAGTGAATATCGCGGGTATTGAACATGAATTAATTCATTCAACCGAATGCATGAGTATTTTTTCCCAAAGCATCTTTATGTTACAGATCTGCAATATCAGAAGATTCAAATGGTAATTGGAGCCCGACTAACTACACAGCGTAGTCTAGTACTCGCCCTCTTTGTCAAAAAGAGTGTCATTGCATTTCTGGCAAGCATACCTAATAAAAACAGAGGGAGAACTGGGCCCTAACCCTACTCAGCACCCTCCTCACAGATGGGAAAGAATCAGTATTTATATCTGACTGAAAACTTTTTACTTTTTTCTTTCTCTTAAACCCATACGCTACTTTACTGAACCCAACTCGCGTATACATGCGGATATCCTTGAGAAAACTTGCGTATGTCCAGAGATCTTATTACGCATTTAATTTTTTACTTAGATCATTGCATCATTTATTCATTTGATGTTTAGTAAGTAGTAAACATGTGCAGTAATAACAAAATAAACCATCACACATAAGCAACACACATGAACACCAGTGTTTAAGGTGGAAACCCAATTCGGGGGAAAACCACCGCTGCGGTCGTCTCTGTCTTCAATATTTATTATAAAGAAAACTTCTTACAATTTTGTACTGGCGCAGACTCATACCAGCACGCAGGGACCTACCTGCAGAAGGCTGCAACCTTCTCTCATTCTCCAACCACTACTGGAAGGGAGCTCCAACCCCCTTATCTCGTTTACCAGCCTCTCCTGGAAGGGAGATACTACCCCCTGCTCTCGTTTACCAGCCTCTCCTAGAAGCGAGCTACAACCCCCTGCTCTTGTTTACCAGCTACCACTGGAAGGGCGCTACAACCCCCTCACTGAAGGCTTCGACCCTCAGCACCACTGTGGACCACGTTTTATCAATTTTCATACTGGATCAAAACAACTTCGATACAACACATCTTGTAGGGCACTTTTCATCAGATTTTCAGACTGGACTCACTCTACACATTTAAGCTTATCATACATCAAACTGAAACTTGTAACCTCATCAATTCATTAATTGAATCAACCAATCAACCAAAAACTTGATCTTTAATCAACATAATTAGCAACGTAATCAACATTCAAACAACCCAGATCTGCATGAATACATTATTGACAGATAGCAGTGAAACAACAAAACAGATCAGACATTTCATTCCACATACTTCAGCAAAACCCCAGATTCCATACGCGCTTTTACTTCACTGAACCCGCGTATATACGCGCTTTCACAGAGATAAACCCGCATATACATATGCACATATTTCAGGACTAACCTCACATTTCATATGCGCTTTTGCTGAAATCAACTTGCGTATATACACGCTTTCTCTGCCACGACCCTGCGTATAGATCTGCAAACATTGTAGGGCTGTGCAACTCTTCAGAATAGATAAATAGCTTAGATCTCACCATTTTCTTCAGCAAAGATTCGCCAGATCACAGATCTAAACATTCCATAAAAAGATCTAGAAAATACAGTCATTTTAGATCTAGAGATCCCTCTTCATCATTTTCTTCATAGGTGCATTATTAATTCAGATCAATCAATAAACTATTACCCATTCCATGCAGATATACTTCAGAGTGAAGTATTCATTAAAATCCAGACCTATGCCCACTCTTGCACTATGATCTTCTTCTCCTTATATAGATTCAGCCTTTGTCAATACCATGAATCAAAACCACTCAACCGCTGATGGTATTCCTGGACGGGATTAAATAGATAATCTGGCGCTCAATACTGTGGGCCAATACCATGGTCATGTCCCTTGGGTTTATAAATTTAGAGCGCAAATAGGTATACGCTACTTGGTAGGTACTTTTCTGCGTACATACGCTACTTTGCCTTTACAAACCCGCGTATGTTTTGTGGCACTTACTGGAATTCTTTTTTCTGTCACATCTGAACCAATCTGTAGCTACATCATCCTTACATATTTAACACATAGGTTGTTTATCATAGGCAACTCATCAAGTAGGTTTCCATCCAGAACAACTTCATCAAGTAGATTGCCATCAAGGACATCATATTGCCAACATCATATTGCCAACATTATATAGATTTAGTTGGCAAACTTCAGTATCTAATATATACTATATACTAATATACTAGTATGTTTTACTTTCAGTTTAGATTCTACAATGATGAATGATGAATTTAATTTTTAAATCAATGTAGATTGTAGAATGATGAAAATGATGAATGATGATATGGATCAATGTATTTGTATATTTCATTATTGTATTTTTTTATTGAATCTCATGAGTATTTCATATGAATGATATATGTATCAAAATGAATGATGATGATGGATCAATGTATGTCATTGTTTAATTCAATTATGAATTTCAATTTTATGTGTGGATTAAATTTCAATTTTCAATGTATTGGCATCCATATTACTGTTAGTCTATTTTATATTTATGTTTTCATTATTGAACAATGAATATGAATTTGAAATATATATATATATATATATATATATATATATATATATCCTGACGTCTCTGCCACCCCAGAAATTTCCCTAAAATTTGAGGGTACTCCCACACGTTCCTCTGTGCGCCTCCTCGCACTGGAGTCTTGGTCGAACATTGCATTTTTGTATTCATAAACGGATTTGGCACTTAAAATTTTTTTGGAACACTTGATTAAATTTACAAAATCTTACAAATCTTCATCAAATTTCAGACAAAATTGATCAAAAATATTGCTGTGCAAAAGCTAGCGGTGTTACATTCATAACAGTTTTTCATGACTGGTAAAAGCAAATATACTTCTTAGTGTTTTAAAAGATGCTCAGGATCCTATTTAAAGGAGAGTTCCATGTTTATCCTATAGGTGACAGCGTCACAAATTTACATGGAATGCATATTATTCAAAAAAATATGTAGTCGAATCATGGTTGGCGTTATTATGGGCTGACCCTGTGAATGATCTCCACCGGATCTGTGCTTTGTTGAACAGAGTCATTCTTTGCAAGGCCAATTTGTAAGGAGTGCTTAGACTTGATGTTGTTTGAAGTGAGAGAGAGGGAGTTTATCCGCCGAATGAGCAAAGATCTTAGTGGCTACATTCAGCCTCAAGGAGCGTGTGTTGATTCTAAATGCGAAGAAAGTTCATGATGTTGGTATTATGAGTAATTTTGAACTGTTTGAACTCCGCCAACTGGGCAAAAATGGTAATCAACAAAGTTGATTCTAAATGCTAAGAAGGTTCACGACGTTGGTATTGTGAGAAATGTTGAAGCGTTTGAACTCTGCCAACTGGGCAAAAATTGTAAACAGCAAAGTTGATTCGAAATGCTAAGAAGGTTCATGATGTTGGTATTGTGAGAAATGTTGAACTATTTGAACTCTGCCAACTCGGCAAAAATAGTCAACAAAGCGTTGTTGTTGGCCTAAATTGTCTCTTCTTGCCTTCGAAGATCCCTTTAAACCTTTCTTGCCTGCGGCTTATCCACATCAATCCTCCCCGAAAACGTTAATCCACAGCCAATAGAATTGGAGAAACAATGACAAGCACTCAATTGAAGCACTCAAGAATGTAAGGGCCGGAAAGGATAATGACAGCTTATGTCAACCAGAAGAAAGCATCATAAAGAGCTGTGGAAAAGCCACAATCCCAAATATCCTGGAGGAGTGCAAGGCGTTGCATTGAATAACCACGCATGAGCTTGCTTGAAGCAAGTGAAGGGAGTCGGGAGCCCACATCGCATCTCCTTCATCGTAATGCGTCTAGCCGTTTAATTGGTTAACGTGCCTTATGCAGCATGCTGGGGATAAAGGTTCGATTACCATATCTTTAAGTGATTGGACCATAACTAATGGTTAGCTTCACCCTTCAAATCATGTTTGATGTGAAAAAACGAGACTCGACCAAATTGTGTGACTGATCCATGCATGATCTCATGGATGAGGGAGTTAAGATTGGTTTTTAAGATGGTGGCTTTATTCACAATAATTATTAGTATTGAGTTCCTTATAATGTTGAATGCTTTCCAATTTTGCAGGAAAAGAAAGGAAAGGAATCTTATTAGAGAGAATAAACATCCTCAAGGTTATTGGGAACACTTCTCAATCCTAGTATGATGAGCCACTTTGTTTCCTTGGGGAACACTTCTCAATCCCAGCAAGACGAGCCACTTTGTATCCTTGGAGAATTTATGACGAGCCACTTTGTTTCCTTCAAGATCATGGAGACTCCGTCTCCCACTTGCCAAAAAGAAAGGAAAGGAATCTTATTAGAGAGAAATCCTCAAGGTTATGGAGAACACTTTTCAAGAACACTTCTCAATCCCAGTATGATGAGCCAGCTACTTTGTTTCATTGGAGTACACTTCTCAATCTCAGCACGATGAGCCACTTTGTTTCTTTGGAGAATTTATGACGAGCCACTTTGCTTCCTTAGAGAATTTATGATGATCCACTTTGCTTCCTTCAAGATCATGAAGACTTCCTCTCCCACTTGCCACCCCTTAGTAATGTTATTATCAATTATATTTGAT
This sequence comes from Pinus albicaulis, assembly GCA_034641835.2. NCBI lineage: Eukaryota > Viridiplantae > Streptophyta > Pinopsida > Pinales > Pinaceae > Pinus > Pinus albicaulis. Next base: position 1,222,887,540 of record CM076572.1, on the reverse strand, counting down.
TAATGATTGTTATGATAATATATTCTTATATAATATGTGGTAAATGGAGAGAAGCATTAACATATTTTTTATTGCGTTGATATATATGTGTATTTACACACGGAGAGAAGAATATATATATATATATATGTGGATTATGACTTAAAATTGTATCTATTAGATTAAGAGCTTGTCTTCATTAGATGGAAGGAAACATGCTAACAATCTAAAATCCATAGGGCTCTTGCATGAGAGAAATCTTGCTCTCTTTTGTACCACCAATGGTTTATTCTAGGTGGTGTGATTTTTTTTGAATAATAGTGATAGGTTACCTTGCAACTAGTGGTTTGACAATTAAATTATAATAGTTTTTTTCATTGTTTATATATAAAATAAAAATAAACATATAAATATAATAATATTATTCATTTAATATATATTTCTAGCACAACCACATCGATAAATGTGGTTGATATTGATTTTTCCCCTTTTAACCCCTTTTAAAATTAGTGGCTCTAGGACAATCATTGGTTTTATTAATTGTATAGGGTAAATATGAATAGGTAAACATGTATTCATGTACTTTCATAATCGTACTAGGCAAATGTTAAAAGGTAAACATGTATTCACATGATTGCATTTGTTATATGATAATTTGTATGGTAATTTCATAATTTGTATGGTAATTTCATAATTGTATTAGGTAAATGTGAAAAGATACACATAGATTTAGAGATGCAAGTTAGTTAATATTTGAAATTCCATCCATTGATGTAGAAGTTAGTTAATATTTGAAAATTCATCTATTGATGTAGAGGAGATTACCATAATATTTTAGCTTCTTTCATTTATAACCATAAATTGAGTTTAACATATTCCTCTTAACTAGCCAAACTAAACCCAATTATATATATATATATATATATATATATATAAATATATATTCTCCCAACCAATGAAACCAAACCTGGTTGACTATATATATGCTTAAGAGCACTGAGTGAGCCTAAGATGTCACAGGTTCAAAACCAGAGGGGGGTAGAATATGTATGCCTTCGTAGACTTGGCAGTCAAATCGCTGCACACAGCTGGGTCCCTTGTTCCACAAACAAGGGGGTCTTATACACCAATTTGGTGTTTGACCTTAAATTTGGATAATAATAATAATAATAATTATTGATATATTGTTAATATTATTTATGTTGTTAATATATATATATATATATATATATATATATATATATATATATATTCTTCTGTTTTTGCCTATATATGGTTTTGTTTATGTTGTTTATCTATATATTGCTTTGTATTTATATCATTATAAATATTATTTTCTCTTATTTTCTTAATGTATCTAGTGGAATTGATAATTAGAGTGGGTTTGTATCACATGACACAAGGTCAATTTCGCCTGTTATCACTATAACCTCTAGGCATACCCACATGACCTCACACATGACACATGAGGCTAGTTAAGGTTTGAACTACTGATGTCACAAGAAGTGCCTCAACAATGCACTTTTTCATTAAGTGATCTACACCTCAGAGGCATATATGTGGAAGATTTTTCGTTGGAAAAATCATGCATATGCGCACACAGATATATTGTAAATCTACTACTAATACATTGTGTGCGCGCGACGCACACACGCACACACACACAATGTATTAGTAGTAGATTTACTATATTTATGTGTGTGCACATGATAAACTCACTATATTGTTTTTATATATGGTTTATATAGATATATATCTTTCTAATAAGGGATACATATGGTTTTATCATTAATCTCTTTAATAAGGGATGCTTATATATTAGTTAGTAGTGGAGTTTAATAGTACAAAGACATTGTTTTTCATCCAAATTATTATATCAAAGATATTAGATTTCTAGGTGATGAAGTTAGAGAATATTCATTGCAATAACTAAAAAAATATTTATCTCTCACAGATTAATGATATTTGATTTGATGATGATTCAAAGGTAGTAACAAAGATTAGATCCTTGAATTAATGACAAGTACTGAAGATAACAATTGAAAGGATTGAGTGTAATGACAAGAAATTATGCACTACTTATCATTTCAATTGGGAGTTATTACCTTTGTGGCAACGAACATTGAATTGAAATGGTAGCCACTCTACCATGTTAGGCATAAAGCTTTAAAAGTGTTATTGTAAATGATATGGATTGTTGGAAACTTAATGGTTTGATTTCATGATAAAATGATTGGAAAATGATGTGCTGATGGCTTTCCATACACTTAATGAGGATGATAGTCATATAATAACCAACAAGAATCACTATTGAATGATAATTGTATAATAACTAGAAAGAATGACCATATTGAAATTGAAATAGAGGATGCATGAATTGGGAATTTGGAAGTAAGAGAAGCTTCTTTCATACTTTGATACACAATATTAGGTTGGCTTCGATGTCAAAGCCCTAGTGAGAGGTGGAGAATTGTAACACCATGTCTGTGTAGGTGATGTGCAAGATTTGTTTATTTGTTTGCAATAGTAGAATTTTCCTAAATGGCTCGTTGTTGACAAATTGTACTTTGATGATAGGTGATGTGATACCCTTTAATAACCATGATCAAAGTGTTGGCCACCCTTTGGCTGAATTTTGAGTGCTTTGGACAACTCTTCTATAATGATTCCTTGTTAGAAATTTATTTATTAGCCAATGTATGATTGAATGATTAGATACCTTATGTGTGTGTATCCTTGATGGATGATGCGAGGTAATGTTTATTTGATAGGATGTTATAGATGATGTCTTGGTGTTTTAGTTTGATTGATAGGATATGTTCCAACCTCACAATCCCTTCATGCTTACCTCCACAAATGATTATATTGAACCTATTTACACCTACGTGATTGTCCAAATTATGATGAATATTGACATTTTTTTAATGGAAATATTAAATATTCTTTATAATTATTGGATGATGGTTAGCGTGATTAGTCCTTAATGGTATACATTGGGTCACATGTATACTTATGATCGAGTGCACTTATTGATGTTTTGATGCTATGTATATCGATGATGATATTTCATATTCTTGATGAATGGTTGGGTAGTTGTGATAACCCTTGATGGATATTAACATGATTTGTTGTGTTATGATGTGATTCACTGTCATAAGGTGCCTACATATGTGGATGCCGTATTAGAGAGATATTCCATTGTGATTATATGTTGATGTCCAATTAGGATATGGCTTATGTGGATACCCTTAGACTAGGAAGATATTTTATAATATATATTGAAGTGTTAGATACCTTGTTGTTGGAGTGATTTCATATTATGATTGATCATGTGTACATCCGACTTACAAAAGAGATTACAAAATCCCTTCTTACTAGGTTGTCCAAAAAATACATAACTGAGAACTAAAATGTCGAAAAACATTGCTGAAAATGTAACAAGAGTCGGTCTTCATAATGTAACTCAAATGTACTATTAAAATATTTATTATATTAATTTATTACATTCATTAGTATTATTATTTTCGAGTCAAAACATGTTGTTCATGCTTCTAGGTTTTATTGAGTAAGAAATAAAATTCATTAGGAGTCGAAGAAATGTTGAGTCAAAGTCCCATTTGGAATTTTGTAAAGAAAAAGAAAAAAAGGATTTTGTTCGAGTCAAAAAAGTCAATTTATCGCTCAAAAGACCAAGTTGGCCCTCCTTGGACAAGTCATCCCTAAGGGAAAATATTCGACCTCTTGGATGTGTATATATAGAGGGAAACTCAACCACTTTGGAGATCATTCATTCACTCATCATGTAGATTGATTTTTGTGCTAGGACAAGAAGGAAAACCATCAAAGTAAAAGGAAATAGAAGGAGGTCAAAGGAGAGAGAAGATAAAGATATTTTTCCTCTAGTTTTTGTTCACGTGCGAGTTTTCTGAGGCAACTTCTGAGGTATTGCAGGCCCAAAATTTAAGGAATTGACTAGAATTCAGAGATTTGACCAATGTTGAATTCTGTTGGCTATGAATTGTTGGAGATGGATTGGAGGAGGGTTTATTTAGGTCTTTGTGGCAGTCTTGGTCTTGGTCTTGGGTCTTGGATATCTCACTTTGATCTGATTCTATAAGAAGATGATTTTCTTGGGTCCCCCCCCTTGTGGGGTTTGCCTTGGCTTGGAGCCTACATCATTGTGTTCTTTGTCTTCTGTGATGTTCATGTTTTGTTTATTTTGGTAATTGCTTGATGAAGAGAACATAATAAAAGAAATTCAAGCCAACAAAAATTCACAAGTAATTCTTAAGTTAAATCACCCTAATATGTAAGCATCTAGATTTCTCAGCATGCTATCAGAGCTAAGGTTAAAGGAAGGAAGCTTGAAGGTCATATCCCGTTGGAATTTTGCTTGAAAATACTCTTTCAGAAGGCTCATCATCATTTTAGTAGTCGTCACTCCCTTTGAAGAAAATTATTATCATCCGAAGTTTGTAGCATCCAATCAAGAAAATCAAAAATTATTTTTCTATCAACATATCAGTCCAAGATCTATTCTCCATTTGAAATCTGAGCTCAAGAAAAAAAATGACACCTAATTGTATGGAAGACCTAAGCTTTTTGACTAAAGTATTGCTATGCGACATAAAATTCAAGACCAAGTTCTAGAAAATAATATATGCACTCGCTCAAGTATGAAAATAAAAACAAATCTCTGAAACAATGATATGCACAGTATCTAAAAACACACCATGATAACCCTAGTCAGGAGATCCGAACTTGTGGAAATACTCAATGGTGATAATTGTGAGAAACAATTCAAACCTCTGTGTCAAAGAAAAATCCAATTATGAGATAAAACTACTACAAAGATCCAAGTTGTCTATAATAAACAAGAGGTTTGCGTTGGGTAAATTAATTGATGGTTAAATTACTTCATTAATTTTTAACCAAGGTTCATAAACTGGTGAAGTGTATGCACGTAATATATGCTAGGAGTTTTATTTTTGATTTAAAAAGATGAAATTGACCTAAATATAAATGGAACTAGATTAACTCAAAAAATTCCTACGCACATGTTCTTTTCATCATAATTACACTTTAAAAAACAAATCAAGCTTCAAGGAAAAATTAATTGAAATTTTTAACTATCAAATTGAATTTAAATTTAATCTATTACAACAAGAATTAAAAGTTTCTCTATTTGAACTGAATTGAAATTTAATTTACTGCAACAAGAATTAAAAAATATTCTATTTGAATTGAATTGAAGAATCTATTTTAATGCAGAATCGAAATTATAATTCTACTTGCAAGAGATTGAAATATTCTAAAAGCTCTTGTAAATCAAAATCTCTATTATACTAAACATAAGAGGAAATATAAATCTAATTACTTCAGCAAAATAGCAAGATAAGATTGAACTTTGAAGGATTACGGATGTGTGTAGTAATGATTTATAATTTCTTTGTTCATTACTCATGAAATCAAAATGAAAACAACTAAATGAAGCAAAATGTGAAAACATAATATTTTTGTCTTTTTATGAGCGCTCGGCCTGTTCAAAACTACTGAAGATTAAACTAGAAATTGATGAACAAAATAGCAATTAAATAAGAGATTATTCATCAAAATGAATTAAATTAACATAACCAAATTCTAAACTAATATTATATCTCTCAGGCGTCCCTGCTATTGAGTGCAAACACGAAATCAACTATCTAACTATTCAACCACGCATTGATCAAAGAAACAGAGTGATTTGTATTAAATGTCAAAGTCTTCAATAGAAAATGATTAAAGATTTAACAAGAGTAAAAATGTCTATTACTTTGTCTTAGAGCCTTTTATAATCCTCTATTAAGCAACTTTATTAATTGTCATAAGTCGAGAAGCAAGTTTCTACTTACAACTAAGAAATTAAATCGAAATTGGAGTCTTTCTTCTCATGATTTGCTGCTGAAAGAGCGAATCATGAGAATATCTGATTTCACATATCAACTCCAAATTCTTCTCGTCCAATTCAACGCTTACTTGTTAATGCCACGATTTGCCTTCAAATCCTGCGCATAGTTGGAGTATTATATCCAAAGTTGACTTTTGGTTTGACCGTTAGATCTCTTAAACCGGGAGAATTGTCAGATCACTATGATAGGTGGATGTCCATATGTTGATCATTTTCCATCTCCCTACATCATTTATTCCTTCTCAAGCACACTAGAACCTGTCTAACCATGGATGTAGCTGCAAAATATTTGGTTAGCTGCAGAATGAGTGCAATTCGGTAGCTATAAGAATGTTTTGATTAAATTTCATAAAGAAACAATAGATTATAAACCATGAACTATTGATACCTTTTATGATGTTTGAGCTTATATGAGGTGACCTTTCAACTTGGAAATGTAGCAGAATTATCATGAAAAGGATGGAAGGGAAAGCAAAAGGGTTATAAAAAAGAAGACAATTTTGGACTTCAACATTCCCCCACACCGAGGGTTTTGCATGTCCTTATTCATTAAAACTTCAAAAATTTCCAAATCTTTCATTTAATGTACTATATTTGAATCTTGGATCAAGACATCCAAGCTAGTGCCTTCTCTTTTCTTCTTAACATTGAATGTCTCTCTTGGTTTGAGACTATTCTGCGTCAACTTATAATTTTTGTAACCATTTATTATTCCTAAGCTTCTACGAAATGATTGTGGACCAAAAATCTTTGCCAATTTTCTCCCTTGGCCTTCAAATGTGCTTCAATAAGAATTTTAATTAATCCATGGTGATATAGGGCATTGTCGAGGGTTTTCGACTCTCGTTGTACACTAGAATCCACTTTCTTGAGACTACAGAGTAGGAATTATGGTAAATTCAATTCAATTCCATCAATGAAGTGCATTAAGAGCAAAAAATTGTATACAAACATGGTGTCATATCTCCCCTCACAAGTTAATAATTTTTGCATGACTAGCAAAAAATTCCTCCACTTTGTTTTTAATGCATTCACAAGTATCCCGTTTTTGAAAATAGAAGTATCCATACCCGGGTCTTGGAGGAATACTGTCCCCACTCTCTTTTATTTTCCTATTTCTGAACCAAATTTCTCCAGGTAAATCTGTTGCTTCAGCCACTGTGTACTCTATGAGTATGAGCTTAATGTCACCAATATTCACCTAGACTACTCCATAAAAATCCCGTGCAAATGATTTTGAAACCTCTGTCTCATTCCCATCAAATCTCTCAAAGAAATTTAGCCAGTCCACATGTTGCAACTGATCCTTACTCATGGATATGCCCGAAGGAATTTTACTTCGTTGGGTTATGATCTGAAAATTACACCCACGGTGAGGGGGGAGTTTCGATCCTGAATTGTTTCTCTTTGACAAGGGTGGTAGAGGTAAATGGAAAGATGGTCGATAAAGTTGGATATTTTATGTCAATGATTGCCTCGACACTTAGGTCCAATTTTATAGGATTGTTAGAATTTATAAGATTTTGGAGATATTTTGATGTGACAACTTGAGATATGATGACAGTGTAAGGTTGTAACGGGTATGATTATAGAGGAATATTGGTAGGAGGTGTTACAAGGTCTAGGATTTTCCCAATTTTTTATAATATATGTATCATAATCATTTGATGAGTTTAAAATATAATGCTCTTAAATGAAAGATAATCTAACATCCTAGCTACATACCTTAGCACATACCTCTTTTAAATTTGATATATTTTCCTTTGCTGCAGGTTTTGGAGGCTTCTTTCAATGTAGGTTGATCCAGGCTACAAAATTTGAAGTTGGCTGCAAAATTTCACTAATTCAGTAGCTGTTCATTTTTAAAGAATTTGCTGTTGTTGATGGAATGTAATATTATTGCTACTGATTCTTAATGGAACTTGAAGAAAACTAGGCCTTAAAGGTGTTTCTTTAGACATGCAAATTTATTAGAAAAAGAGGGGTAGCAAGAAGACGAGAAAAGACGAGAAATGTGAAAATATAGACCGACAATAATTCTTGGTTTTCGGTTAGGAATTTCTGTATAGATATGCCAACAATGTTGGTTTTCATGTCTATACTTATTATTTATATATTTTCTCTCTCTCCCTTTTTTTTTTAAGAAAAGAAAATTAAACTTGGGTTGGAGGATGAGGAGAAAAATCTCCTTTCTCATCTAACTTGAAATTATAAATATCTTGCAAATATGTAACAAATTCTTCTCTTGTTAATGGTTTATGATATATCTTTAATCTATGACTATTAACAAAGAAGGTAAATTTATTCATCATTGGTTTTGATTTTGATTGCTCCATTATCAAAGATAATATCTATCTCATAATGACCAAGCCAGTGAGTTTGAAACTTTCCTTGAAAATATTTGAATTTAGAGTAAAAAAGAAGAGCCCAATAACCTGGCTTGAACCTTTTAGATTTGATGAATTTATTATGCCATCTTGATTTTTGTTGTTGAACTATGCTGGTTCTTTGGATAAAATCTTATTGAATCTCATCTAGGTCATTCAATTGTGCTAACCTTTTTTTATGAGCTTCAGATAGATCAAGGCTCATTTTTTCTGTTGTTTTAAAGGTATCCACTTAGAACTCAATTGGAAGCAAAACTTTCTTCCCATAGATAAGCTCATAGGGAGTATGTTCAGTTGTATTTCTCCATTAGGTACGGTATGCCCATAATGCCTATGGAAGCCTTTCTGCCCAATCTCCTCTATGAAAATGCATAATCTTGGTTAGAATTTCTTCAAGTACCTTATTAGTGGATTCCACTTTCCAATTGACTTGTGGATGATATGGAGTAGATGTATAAATTAATGTGCAGATTTTAAACTTCTCATGAAATTTACTAAATCAGAAGACTAGAAGCTACTCTAATGATATGTGGAAGATAATTCACGATCGGGAACACATCACATCAACATGCAAAAGGAAAAATCACACATCCACAAATATTTATCAAGGGGAAAGAAATTGCTCACAAGCCGTTACTATCTGTATTGCATTAATCAAAGAATAGAGGTGAAATACAATGTTTGCTTAAGCCTCAACCTGCAAGTGTATAGTCTGTCTTTCTTCCTGAATGACAAACCTGACCAATACTTAACTAATTTTTCAAGCCTCCGAGACCATATTTCCTTGCGTTGTTCCTTGAGGAATTAACCCCTATTTTTTAGGGAAATTCCTCAATTGGATTGCGCAATTCCTGTAGGCCCATCCTTTCACTGCATGCACCACCTGTACACTTGGGACTAATCTACAACTAATAGTACACTACCTTGGAATCTCCATCTCAACTGGGTAACTCGAGTTCTATGCAAGCAACAATTATTTTGAGTTGATTGATCAGTTAACTGAACGAAGATTAAGTGTGATTGAAGTTACACTACACAACTTGACCTTCCACTAGTTTCTCCAACAAGAACTAGTTTAATTGACAATAACTCAACTAAATTGAAATAGATATCTACAAATTAGAAAGAAATCATACTGAAATGAACTTAGGCTTCCCTAAATCGAATTTACTAAGTTAACTGAGTGACAAGAGCCATGTCACCTCAGTTAACTACCTCCAAAATTCTGCTGATGTGGAAATTTAAAATTTCTCTAGTTTGACCAAGGCAAGGTCAAACTGAGATTTTTCTTACTGCATTTTCAACAGTAGACTTCTGATGTTTGATTTGGTATTGCTCCATTATTTTTTGCACCAATTTGGACGTGAATTGAGTACCTTTATCTGTCACAATTTCCCTTGGAACACCAAGCCGAGTAAAAATATCCTAAAAAATAAATGTAATTACAACATTTTCAGTTTCAAAAGGAAGTGGTTTAGATTCTACCCATTTTGTAACATAATTTGTACAAACAAGTATATATATTTTTTATTTATATGGAGGATTGATTGGACCAACGAAATTTAAAGCTCACTTTTCAAAAGGATCTACAAGTACTTGTGTTTTTAGAGACATCTCATCTGATGGAATTTGATTTCCCATTCTTTGGCAACTATCATATCTCTTGACATATTCCTTGGCATATTTAGAAAGAGAAGGACAATACTATCCCAAAAGAAAGACTTTGTAAGAAGTTCTATTATTAACAAAGTGTCCTCCACATGGTTCATCATAAAAATATTTCAATATTTTGGTACTTCATCTTCTCAAACGAATCTTCGGATGATTAAGTCAAGTCCACTTCTACATAATTCTCCTTATATCCAAGAATAAGGTGCACTAGATTTGATAACTTTGTGCTTCTCTTTGACTGATAGATATGAGGGTAACTATCCTGTAGCCAAATAGTTAGCAATATCTGCAAACCAAGGAGTTTTAATAGATACTAGAAAAAGATATTCGCCAGGAAAGTTATCTTTTAGAAGAACATCATTATTATCATTTTGAATTCTAGAAAGGAAATCAATAACTATGTTTTCTTTTCTTGGTTTGTGAAGAATAGTAATATTGACTTCTTGCAACAATAACAACCATCTTGTGATTCTGTTATTGGTAGTTGGTTTATTCATTAAATATGTAATAGAAAAATGATCTGTATGAATGAAAGTTTCATATATATTGTCAAAACTTGTTAATGGCATGCACAACAACTAAAAACTCCTTTTATATTACAATATAATTTAACTCTACATGAGTCAAATGTTTGCTTGTGTAATAAATAACATAAGGAGTTAGATCTTTTTGTCCCAAAAAAATTCCTAAAGCTGTATTTGAAGCATCAGTTGAAATATGAAAAGGAAGATACCAATTAGGTCCCCTTGAAATTGGCGCTTCAATGCTTTTATGCTTCAATAACTCAAATGCTTTATCAGAGTCAAAATTTCAAACAAAATCATAATCTTTTGTAAAAATTTTAAAAAGTGGAGAGACTATTTTTACAAAGTTTTTTATGAATCTTCTATAATAACTAGTAAAACCAAGAAAACTTCTAACATCTTTTTGACAAGTACGAATTCGAATTTTAGAAATTACTTCTACCTTAGATGTATCCACTTTAATTCCATCACATGATATATGGTAGCCTAAAAGAATTCCCTCATTACAATAAAACATTTCTTATGACTTAATGAAATATTTTATTCTTTCCGCCTAATGAGAACTTTCTCTATTTTTCAAGAAATGATTCAAAACTATTTCCATAGACAATGAAATCATCCATGTAAACTTCCATACATTCATGAATTAGATCAACAAATATACCTAAGACTGCTATTTGAAATGTTGTAGGTGCATTACATAACCTAAAAGAAAGTATCCTATATGATACAAATGGATATTAGTGGCCACTTGCCTATTCCACTTGGACCCCCACCATTGTTTCTTTCAGTTTTTTAGTTTCCTTAATTGTATCACAATTTACTATTTTTTGGCAGTTTTCCGGGTTCTGAACTTATGGAGCCGTTTTGAGGCCCTAAACCGCTTTTTTTGGATAAAGAAAAAATGTGAGTCACTGAATCACACTTTCAGTCGAAATTTTTAGTCCTCAGATATATCTTTCTAACGAGGTATCGTGCGCATCAAACACAGATCGTATGCCAATGTTACGACCCCAGGAAGTTGATGTACCAATTTACCCCAACAGGGCCCACGGTTTTGGCACTTCATCTCATAGGGTTAAGTTTTTTGATGTTTAGGGTTTTCCATTATTTCTAAATAATAAATAAGCCTTAAAACGTCATTGTAACATAGTTCAAAGGTATGTATCCACCACATCTCTTCTCAGTGATAAGCTACCATCACCCGAGCTAGTTTAATTCCATTATGTATGTAAGCATATTTCAGTTCTTTGATATTAATAAAATGAAGTGTTATTCTACTGCAATTCTGTATTATGGTTAAATCTGTATTTTTTTGCATTCCTGTTAAGTTCGGATCAATGGTATTAGAGCGGTATGATCTTTCTCTATTTTTCTTTGCATGTCCCCAACAAGGTCATGGTATAAGGAGTTAGGGCTCAAACTGGTTGAAACTTTGCAAGATTATCCTCACAAACCTTGATGACCTCCCATGGTTGAAATAAAGAAATACGAGGGGGCAAGAGATCCTTTCAAAATATTTCTTGAAGAAGTCCTTGAGAGACAGAGGAACACAATGATGGAAAACCTGCTGAAGCCGCAAGCAAAGAACAACACCACGAAGACAAATAAGGACACATTAAAATGGTGTGAGTTTCATAATATCCCCACTCACAACACAAGTGAGTGTCATACCAAGCAGTCAATGATCGCTGAGCTGCATGCTTTCGAAATAGATGAATTTTCTGACTCTGAGTCAGAACCCGACAAGGGGAATGATAAAAGGAAGCAAACTATTGATGCAGAGCCCCGTGCCAACGTTTCCACCACCAAGATCTAGAAGAATGAGCCCGAAGCTCCAGAGGAGGTGGAGTGCCTATTCCACTCACAAATGTGGGTGGAGTGTTCTCCGCTGCAGTTCATTTTCGACAATGGGAGCCAAAAGAACCTCATTTTAGCAGAGGTCGTGAAGCGGCTGGTCTTACCGACCACAACCCACTTTCAACCATACACCATTGGGTGGCTTCACCAAGGACGTCATATTCATGTTAGCCAACAGTTCCGCCTCCCCTACAACATCAAGCCCTTCACGGACAAGGTACTGTGTGAAGTTTCTCCTCTTGAAGTTTGTGATGTATTATTAGGACAACCATACTTATGGAAGCGACATGCTGTGTATGAGTCTAGGCCTCACAATGTTATTAATACTTTGGGCAATAATTTTTACAGGATACCAGAGGTAGCACCACCTACCACCATCTCTTTGATCACTGCGAGGTAATGTAGTAAGATAATTTCCTAGACTGGGAAATTTGTTTTCCTTATGATTTGCCCTCAGGGAAAGAAGAATATTGTTGCAATGACCTCCAGAGAGGGATCCTCCACACAACAAAAATATATGGAAAAATTTGTGGAGGAGTACATGGAAATTTTCACCTCACCCACAGGGGTACCTCTACAATGTCAAGTCAAGCACTCCATCGATCTGACCCTGGTGCACCACTACTAAATGGACCAATTTATCGACACTTTGTGATGGAGAATGATGAAATCAAGAGGCAGATTTAAGAGCTATTGTAGAAAGGGCACATCAGGCCAAGTTCATCACCCTGTGGGAGCTCGATCGTGTTGGTACAAAAGAAGGATGAGACTTGGAGACTCTATATTGACTATCAGGTGCTCAACAAGATCACTGTCTGGAATAGATATCCAATCCCATGGATTGATGCCCTTCTGGACCAACTCAATTGGGCCAAATATTTCAACAAGATTGACTTGAATTACGGTTATCACCAGGTACCAATTGAATCCTACGATGTGTGGAAGACTGCCTTCAAATCTAAGGAGGTAATTTTCAAATGGTTGGTCATGACTTTTAGGTTGACGAATTCCCCATCAACCTTCATGAGTCTGATGGATGACATCTTGCGACCTTTCACCAACTCATTCATGGTGGTGTATTTGGATGAAATCTTGATCTTTAGCTAGATTTGGGAAGAGCACCTCCACCATATTCAACACATCCTCCAAACACTGCGACAACACAAGTTTTGTGCCAATTTTTAGAAATGCACTTTTGGTATGACCTAGGTTCAATATATGAGGTGCATCATTGATGAGAGGGGTTTGCATGTGGACCCAACCAAGATACAAGTCATTCTATATTGGCCTTACCCATCCACTCTAACAGAGCTTCGCAACTTTTTGAATCTTGCAATTTCTACTGCAGGTTCATGTTGGGGTTCTCTCATATCATTTGGCCTTAAGTCAAGTCACCAAGGGAAAAGTGAAATAAAATTTATTTTGGTCCAAATACCATCAAAAGGTGTCTACTTAGTTGAATCATTGCATTTTCTCTGCACCGATGCTCACATTACCAACCTACAACAACCATTTGAGATTGAGACAAATGCCTATGACTATGATATTGGTGTAGTTCTTACTTGGTAGGGCCATCTAGTGGCATATCACAGTGAGACACTTTCAAACACAGTCTGAAAGTATCCCACCTATGACAACTATATGTATTCCATTGTGCAGGCTCCTGATAATGGAAGCATTACATTGTGGGGAAGGAAACGATCATCCACACAGACCACCGAGCCCTCTAGTTCATACATATAGAAGGGAAGTTGCAGAATGATCGCCATCAGAAATGGTATAAATACCTGCAAAAATTCCATTTGAAAATTAAGTACAAGAAGGGAAACACCAATAATGTTGAAAACTACCTTGTTTGAATGTAGATCATGGAACTGATCACTATGCTCGAATCTTGTGGGCACAAGAATTCGGGGTGGCCGCATATTTACAAGAGCGATCCATAATTCAACAACACATACCAGATTCTCTTTGAATGCAAGAAAGTTCCAAAATTTAAGCTCCAAGATGTACTATTATGCCACCTGGGACACATATGTGTTCCTTAAAGCGAGCGTGCCAAGATGATTTTGGAGGCGCACTACAGTTAGGTTGCTAGAAATTTGAGAGTAGAGAAAACAGTGGCAGTGCTGCAAAAGTATTTTTATTGGCCAAAACTTCGACAAAATGTTGGGAAGTACATCAGATCCTGCATTGCCTGCACCATTTCCAAATCAACCATCAAGAAGAAAGGCCTATATACTCCTCTACCTACTCCTAATCGACCTTGGGAATCCATCTCCATGGATTACATGTCAAGCCTTCCTTCTACTAAGCATGGAAATGACTGCTTTTTCATGGCCGCCGACAAATTATCTAAGATGACCATTGTGGCGACCTGCAAGAAGAGTATCACAGTAGAATCCACTGCTAATATCTTCTTTGCACAGGCGTGGGTACACTTTGGGATCCCACAATCCATTATGTTAGATCGGGATAACAGGTTCCTAAGTACATTTTGGTCAAGTCTCTGGTCGATGCTGGATACCAAGGTCTTTAAGTCCACAACTTTCCACCCCCAAACTGATTTCCAAACAAATGTCGTCAACAGGATGATTGTACACATTCTACGCATGTAAAACTCAAAGCATCCATGCACATGGGATGAAAGCCTCCCCTATGTCTAGCACAACTACAACAAAGCTCTTGATAACTCAACTGGCCACAAACCGTTTCAGGTGGGGTTGGGATTCCAACGACTATGTCCCATTGATGTGGCCATACCATTTGTAACTACTTAGGAAGATTTGGCTAATGTCTAGTTTGAAACTAACAGGGCTAACAAATCTATTGAGCACATTCATCACATCCTCCAGAAGGTCCATGTCATATTTGACAGAGCCAATGCTAAGTACAAGTATCAACATGATTAACATTGGGTGCCACACAAGTTCCAGGAGGGTGACAAAGTTTGGCTACATTTGTAGAAGGAGCACCTTGATGGGCCCCACCGTAAGCTTCACGCCCTCCTATATGGTCCATACACCATCACCAAGGTTGTAGGGGACAATTCCTTCGAGCTCAACATTCCACTGTTCCTTGTCCTGCACCTAGTGTTCAATGTAGACCACATTCGACCATACTTTTCACCATTACTTAACACATCCGGCATTGCAGAACAACTCACACCAACATAGTTAAACCCAGATTGCATGGAACATGCCGTAACTGATCAGATCATGGAAACACATATAAATAACAATCACAAGCAGAATATCCAACTGTATCAGGTTGTCAAAGCTGGCCAACTCCTTCACCAAGGCAAGTGGCTCACCAGGGATCAAGTTTAGCAGAAGTTTCCCCATCTCATATAGGCACTCAATGCAATGGGAACCATTGCTTCATAATGGGGGAGGAAAGATCTAGTTGGATGTTTGTGGCCACCCGCCTATTCCACTTGGAACCCCACCATTTTTGGCAGTTTTTTGGGTCTTGTATTTCTGAAGCCGTTTTGAGGCCCTAAAAGACTTTTTTTGGTAAATAGGAAAATGTGAGTCTTTAATTAACATTTGTAGTCAAAATTTGTAGTCCTTGAATATATATTTCTAATCTTGACACATCATGATTTACCCAAAGAGAGTGCAACCTGCCGTACTACCCTGTAACCAACTCCTCCCACATTTACCCACTTTCACTGGCTTGCCCGGGGTAAACATGAGCTGAGGTTCACTATGATAATAATCAACCTCCTACATGAAATTAAGGAAATGGAGTTGACAATTTAAGACCTTACTAACTTCCCTAAGGTGTTACAGGACCTCCAAGAGCAACCCAACCCCTCTAGGTGTCCAACCCCTGAGATAAATCTCTTTTTCGTTGACTTATAACATCAACCGCTCCATTGCCAAGGCATGCAAGAAAATTTAAGCCTAAAATCACTCCCATAGGCCTACATGCTAGCAGTGGTGGAATTTTCTAATCAGTTCTATGCCAACGACCCCAAATTTTGAGCCAGTTTTTTAGGGCTAGGACTCAGGCCTCTGCCTAAAACTTAGTGAAACTTCTAAAAATGATGAATGTCATAGAAACAAAGCATATAAACCAAATTTTTAACGACGACTTGACCTAAACTCTCCCAACCAAGACTGACATTCCGTCAGACACATGATGAACATGCAACCTACAGGTGATGAATCCATATATGAACATAAGGATCTATAAACTTATCGAGAATTTAACAAGAAGGACTAATTCCTTCTCACAATAGCTGTCATGACACAAATTAGGTCATGTATTAATTATTCATTTATTTACAAGTAAAAACATGAAGAGAGCCATGACTAATATCTTACAAATAACCATGCTAATAACCAGATAAATAAATACGATAGAGCAAACATTAAAGCCACATAATAAAAAGTAAATTAATAATCAAAAGCAAGAGAAACTTAGATATTATTAAACATAGGAAAAAACCAACTAGGTTCGGGACTTCTATGTACCACTCGACCGTAGATTGGGTTGAACCAAAGGTTTATTTCATCCAATCACCCTCGTGCCATATTCCAAGGATGAATGTGGGATCTCATGGGATAAACCAATCCAAAATCAACCAAGGAAATACAAAGGTTAAACCACATCTACCTTCACCATACCGTGATCTCACCTAAATAGGTCCCGAGATCAAAAAACCAAACCGAGCTTGGGTGCATCATAATTCCTTCACGATCCCTTGAGGATTTTTCTTTTCTCCACCCACTTGTTAAGGGATTTCAGGAGAAAAACATCTCCACCCCCAACGCTTGGGATTTCCTAAGATTACTTCATCCAGATCCAAAACCTTTCGGCAATCCAAATCTCAACTAAGAATGAATCCCATCACAACATGGTTATCCAAAAATGGAAAGGCAAGGCTAAAACCATTGTCAAAACTTGACAAAATCCATGCCACCAACAAAAAATAAACCAAATACAAACATGCATAATCCATGCATGCCAAAAAACCTAGGAAATCATATATAAAACCTGTTAGCTACAAGTAATCCCATTGAAACCTCTTGATCCAACTTTTAATTTCTTGATCCTTGCTTTCCTTTGACTTCCTTGTCCTTCCTTTTCTTGATTACTTTCCTTCTCCTCTCTGAGGCTAATCCTAAAAATGTCTCTGACAAAAGGCTACAAACTGATGCTTTGGTGTCTTTTTATTCTTGACGCCTCTAATTTCTTCATTTTTCTTAATTTTCCTTCAATTTCCTCCTCACATGAAACCTATGACCTTTCACCCCCATTTTCTCCTTATTTCCTTTATTTTCATAAATAAAATTCTAAAAATACATTTTTTCATTTTCAAAGCCTTTTCCATTTCCTTTGCCAATTTTCCCTTAGCGATAAACACATAAAGTGATGCCCACTATTGTACCTCAAGAAACAATCCCTTGGCTGTGGTAAGGAATCAATGCTCGAGACATTTATCAATGTATGTCACAATATTAAGATATCAGATAGTCTTTGTTAAGCACCTTTGGAAATTAATTATTTATAACCCTCAATGACTCGATATAATGAAAGATTTCACAATACCATTATCTGCTGATATTACTTGAAATAGAAGGAAGAAAGTGGAATGGAAACTTAAAATCATATGCTGTATAACATAATCTATCACTTTAAATCTCAGAAAGAACTTTATAGAGAGAAAATAGTTGGAGTGAAGGAGCGCACATTAAGGACATTTAAATCTTACTTACAAACTGTAAATAGAGACCTACAACTACATTACTTCACTTTATTCACAGAAGAATAAAAACATAATGAAATTGGAAAACTCATCAACATCAACAGGTGCAAGAAACTTGATCTTCTTTCATTAATTTTCAGAAAATTCAGTACAAAATTGCAATCCTCCAAAGGTCCAAAAACCCGGTACTCTCCTCTCTATTCTAATTTCCCTTAAATTCATATTGAAAGCAGTTTGTAACTGCTCAAACTTCTCAGAACTGTCTAAACTACGTCTTGTTTTAACAACTACTTTAATTACAATTTGAGGGAAAAAGAATCCTCATTATAATAAGAAGGATAAAAAGAGATAAAAATAAACATCATGAAGCTAAGTCTTTGGGATTGCTGATGAAATGTTTGCTGCAGATGTATTCGCTGTTGATGTATTTTTAGACGAGTTGGCCATCCAAGTTCTGCATGCTTTACGCATTTTAATGTTGGCATTTAATTTTGACTTTTAATACATCAAATATTCAATGCACGACAATAGATAAATGATGTGTGAGCCCCATTGCTTTGACCGCACACAATTTTACCAAAACCATAAACCACCTACGGGGGCACCTGTAGTAGTTTCTAAAAAAAATGGTGAGTGATGCCGCATTGCATCGTAGTCGTCGATCTACGAACAATGGTTTAGATCAAACCATTTTACAGGGGCACTCTCTCTCATAAGTTCTGAGTAGTTTGTGATGCCGCAAAACCATTGGATCTGGGCCGAATGATCCAAGTCGTTCATTTATGTTGAATGCAAATTATTTTCTTGAGGCATATTACTTTCATATTATATGCGTTTGATTACAGGTAGTGATGCCTCTGTTTTCATTGCAGATTTAGTGAAAAAATGACTCCAGATTCTTTTCTACTGCGTACTGCCTTGTTGATCTTGTTAACCTTAAAATTATGAAATGGAATTGCATCCGCTGGCTTGTTGTCTTCTAGCATCAATCCGCTACACAGGTATTGACCAGACAATTGCTTACATCTGGAGACTTTTTCTGGAATTGGATTGCAAGATCAACTTCTAACATACGGTCATAAAATTCCGTGGGAACATTAGCATGGAGGTTGATTGCAATGCGATCACATAGATGCTCTCGCACAAAAATTTTCATATTTCAAAATTCTTCTAACATAGTATAACTGCCTATATAAAAAAACTAATAAAAACAATAATTTGCATCATTCAAATCTTCTTATGAGACAGAAATTGAGATCATGCAAATCAAATTCTCATAGAATGAATCAAACGCAATTTTGCAGTACGTTTCTGGAAAAAATAGTCTTTGAAGAACTGACGAAATCTATTAAACTGCTTTGAATTTTCAAACAATTTCCTTGCCGAAGTCAATTGGGAATATTATACAAAAAACCCATGTTGCAGAATTTTGAAATTTTTCTCCATTTGCCCAGAATAAGAAATCGAAATTCACTATCCTGAGAGTATGTGCGTTTTCTGAATTTCGACTTTTTATTTGCATCAATATGCTTGCTCAACTTTTAAACGCATGTGAAAGTATGATCTCCCACAAATAATATGCGATTAAGTAAAGATTTTAAGGCTTTATCTATAAAATTTACACACTATAAGTGCAAATAATTTGAATTAGTGCAACCCTCATCTATTACCAGCAATCCAACATCATTAACAAACTCAGAATCCAAGGTTAATTTTCCAAGAGAGTGACAACGAACTCCAACGTCTTCCATAGTTTTATTAGTTATCCTTACACATGCTGTAATGACAAGACTTTTTAGTGTCTTTGCACAACCAATTTCTATTGCTGTCATACCTCTGTCTGTCAAACCCTCACAAAACCAAAGATTTCAATTCTCAAGTTGTTTGCATTGTTCTCCTACAGCTGTAAGACCTTGATCACTTATATAGAAACCCTGTAAATCTAAGGCCTTAAAAAACCTACAATGTTGAACCACTGATGCTAAGCCAAAACTTGTGACTACAGGGCATCATATTAAACTCATCTTTTCCAGTCTTTGACAACCCCCTCCGAGAACATTAAGACCAAGGTTTGATAGATTACGAGATTCCAATTTAGCTTCTTCTATTCCATGTTTCTCTGTAGAGTGATTTTGTAGAAATTATATAAATGATGTGTTATATATCCAAGATTCTCCTGATCACACACTATTTTAACTTCATGCACAATACAAAATCTATTCCACCATTGATCATCACATGCAGAAATTAAATCAATTGCAATGCACACATGAAACCATAAAAATTCACAGACATTAACACAACTGTTTAACGAGAAAGCCTGAAGCTAAAAACCCCAACTATCTGTATATAATATATGTCATAGAGATCATGTAACAATCCTCATACAAAGCTGAACATGTCAAGCTCTCAGTACAATACAATCGCTACACACTAATAAGGCCCCATCTTGCAAATCCATGCACCGATCTCTGCCACCTGCTAGCCTGCCTCTACTGCGCAATCCTTGCTGAAGAATGGCTCTGAATGAACTCGAATACACCAATATTGCACTGCGCAATCCTCATTGGCATCTCCGCTGAGTGTTGGATGCAATCAGTGCATTACTATAGTCACAACTGATAGTCACACTTGCTCTTTCACCTACCTCTCCACTGGTCTCCATTGAAACTGCCATGCACTGTAGTTAACTGATGTATTCTTCAGTTTATTAATGAGTTATTATTTAGTGAATTAATTATTAATTTATTCACACCACTCTCACTAGTGTATCAATCGGTTAGACTAGATACAACTAGCTCAACTGTGTCTAACTGAGTTAAACTGAACACAACTCCATCAACTACTTCTACAACTCCACCAAACTTTTTCTGCAGGTTAAGCTGATCCTCAAGCCTTAGCTCCGGTAAACCCTCGGGAATAGCATAATTCCTTCTGCAGCCATTTCTTCATGATTCATCATGCATACTGAAGTGCTCCAAGAGAATAAGATAATGTTTAGAGTCCAAATATTATTAAGAGCTAATAATATTCAACATATCTATATTTAGAGTGGCAGTATAAAAATAGACTCTGCCCAATATGTATAAAAATATAAGTCCATCTATTTTTCCAA
The DNA here is from genome assembly GCA_034641835.2 of Pinus albicaulis. Classification (NCBI taxonomy): domain Eukaryota; kingdom Viridiplantae; phylum Streptophyta; class Pinopsida; order Pinales; family Pinaceae; genus Pinus; species Pinus albicaulis. The sequence continues at coordinate 1,222,866,341 of CM076572.1, read as the reverse complement.
CTTGACCAGCCATCCACTAATAGCATCCTGCAACTCATAGAATATGATCAACATGTCTAAAAATAGACTTGCGCCTTAAAAACTTTGCGGACACTTAGTGAAGGCGACTCTTTTCACTAAGCTCATCATCTTGTTGAATCTCAACACTCCCTCTCAACAAGATAGGGATTATATGCCACCTCAATCCTGTCTCTATGGTATTCGAATTTTCTCTTGGTGAGCGCCTTCGTCAGAATATCTGCATCGTGATCCTCCATAGGAATGTAAGAAAGCAACATGATCTTCTGCTGCACACAATCTCTGATATAATGATACCGGATGTCAATGTGAGAACCGAACAACCCGACCAGGATTTTCCTCATCCAAATAGCCTCGCATGTAGCCAAACTTGCTACCATATACTCGGCCTCCGTGGTGCTTGCCACGGTCCTACATTTCCCTCTTGTACGAAAACGTATAGACCGTCATGATTCAAACTCCCGAGATGTGCTCTTTTGGACGGCTCCATTGGGCTCCTTGTGACTTCCAACTCATCCGTATGCGTACCACAATCCATATCTCGATGTGCCTCTGAGATATCTCAATACATGCTTTCCTGCCTTCCAAAAGAGCTTGGTAGGCTTAACCATAGCTTGTGAAAGCTAGTTAACAGCATAGCATATTTCTGGTCGTGTATTGACTAGATACATGAGTGAACCAACCAACTGTCGATAAACAGTGGCATCCACTACCTCTGCCGATGTAGCATCCTCTTTCCTCCAACCACTAGGAAGAGGAGTGTCGATAGGCTTGCAGCCTTGCATGTGAAACTTCTCCAGTATCTCTCGGGCATACTTGCCTTGAGACACAAACAATCCACCCTTCCGCTGCCAAATTTCCAATCCCAGGAAATAATGAAGGAGGCCCAAGTCCTTCATCTCAAACTCCTTTGCAAGATCTGCCTTGCATGAGTGTATCAACAGTTCATCACCCATTAGTATCAAATCATCCATATAAAGTACAATGATCAGCAACTTACCCTCCACCACAATCTGGTATAGGTTCGGATCCGCCTCACTCTCGGAGAAGCCAAGTCTGGTGAAATAACTGTCTATCCGTGTGTACGAAGCACGAGGTGCTTGTTTCAACCTATACAGTGCTCTCTTGAGCCTGCACACATGCGACTCGCTATTGAAGATCTCGAAACCTTCAGGCTGCTCTATGTACAATTAACATTCGATGACTGCGGGGGGGGGGGAACACGGTCTTCATCCATTTGATGAATGTGCCCGGCCATACGCGGCCCCGAGAGAGCAAGGATGGTGTTTGTATGGAAGAATACCTTGCGACAAGTGCAAAGGTTTCTTCACTGGTTGATCCTACGTCTGTAAGAAGCCTCGAGCAAAAAATCTTGCCTTGTACTTCTTGACACTCCTGTTAGCAGCTTGCTTCACTTTTTAGATCCATCTTGAACCTACCGCTGATTTCCCTTCCGACCTTAGGACAATCTCCCATGCACTGTTTCTGACAATTGAATAATACTCTTCCACCATGGCATATACCCATGCGGGATCCTCCATAGCTTCCTCGAAAGAAGATGGTTCTATCACGATACACTTGCTCATCGGAGCCATGTATCCAGTAAATCAGTCAGGTGACTGTCTCTATCTGTGCTGTGATGTAGGTGCTCCTACATTCTGCGTTGCATCAAGATTCAGTCACTCAGCTTCTGTAGCGTGCTTCTGCCCTCTGATGTTTGGTGTTGCATGAGTGGTTTATTCCACTCCATGAACTCCTTTTGTGGCTGATCCACATCCTGAGGCTCATCCTTAGGAACTAATAGCTCCTCATCTGCATGCAAGTGTGGCTCCCTCTCAAGTGAACACTTCAAGGCTTTCTCCTCATGAAATTTGATATCCCGTCACACAACAGTCTTCCGATTTTCTGGCAAATACACACGATAGTTGTGGGGTGTTTCTATGTACCCCAAAAATATCCCAACCTTTGCGGTCGGCTCCAGCTTCTTCCTGGCATCCTTCGTCACATGAATGTAAACAGGTGAGCCAAAAATCTTCAAATGAGAAATATCAGGCTTCTTACCAAAAAATGCCTCTTCGGGTGTACTCATGCCAAGTACTCTATGAGGACAATGGTTTTGCAAATAAACCGCAGTGTTGCATGCTTCAGCCCACAAGTGTGTGGGAAGGCCCTGATCATGCAACATCGCCTGTGCAGCACCCACGATCGTTCTGTTCTTTCTTTCTGCGACCCCATTTTGCCGTGGGTTATGAGGCGCTATGAGCTCTCTTCGAATTCCTTCTGTGCTGCAAAAGTCTTTGAATTCACCAGAGATGAATTCACCACCATTATCGCTCCTTAGAGCTTTCACCTTCTTCCTCGACTCTTTCTCAACCAACGCCTTGAACTCACATAACTTTGAGTATGTCTCGATCTTCTTCTGCATGAAGAAGATCCATTACTTACGAGAAAAGTCATCAACAAATATCACATAATACTTGTGCTTTGCTGTTGAATCTATTGAGAAAGGTCCACACACGTCAGTGTGAATTCTCTCAAGGATCGTCGTGGCGTGACTATCCTTCTCATGAAAAGTGGTCTTCACAAATTTTCCCAAAGTACATCCCCTTGCACTGATCTGACTGTGCAAGTGTACCCTTGGGAAGCCCAGTAGAAATCTGTTGCAAAATTTTCAAAGCGCCATGGTGAAGATGGCCCAATCTCCTGTGCCACAATTCACCCTCATCGTGGCTCACCACTGCATCTGCTTTGCCTTCCATTGCTGCGCAGCCATCTACCTGCAATTGATAAAGGTTATTAACTTGAACCCCTATCCTCCGGGTTTCACCAGTTGTATTACTGCGCAGGAAAGCCTTTCCCTCGCTGAAAAAACATCATATCCCTTGTCTTCCAACATCGCACAGAGATCATATTCTACTTTAATCCTGGAACATGCATGACATCCTTCAATATGAAAGGTTTACCAGACTCCCTCTCAAAGGGAATGGTCCCGATACTAGTCGCACTGTATCTACCATCATCGCCCATCTTGATGTGCACTCCAAGATCCTTCTCATCCAGATCACTAAACAAATGTTTGTCTCCGGTCATATGGAAAGATGCACCACTGTCAAGAAACCACATTGATCCCATCACACTTTAAACCAAGCATGTGATCAGCGAAAAAACCAACTCAAATTGCGAGGCTAAGGCCTCTCCAGCTACAGATCTAGCAGCCTGCTTATTTTTCTTCTTCTGTGGACAATTAGTGGCGTAATGTCCGTGTTGGTGACAGTGAAAGCACTTCACCTTGGACAAGTCCTGCTTCTTGCCTTTCGCACCGGATTGAGAAGGATTTTCCTTCCCTTTCCCTTTCCTTTCTTTGGAAGCCAAAGTGCAATTTTCTTCATCTTCATTCTTCGATGAAGATCCATCCCTGATACCTCGCCTTATCTCCTCCTGCACAAGATCCGACCAAAGTCGCTCTCATCCTGGCAGTTTCTCCTGACCATTGACAGAGTCCTCGTACCTATGCCAACTCTTCAGAAGCCCAAGGAGATCCAAGCTCACCAAGTCCTCTTCATCTACAGTAACCCCCACACTTCCCAGCTCATCCTTGCAGTGGACAAACTTCGTGAGGTATTTTGGTATACTGTCGCCTTTCTCCATTTTTATTTTTCTGAGCTTGTCTTTAAGCGCCAACTTCCTCCGGTCTCTTCTGCTTTGGAACAAGTTTGTCAAAGCTTTCCACATTAAGAATGGAATAGCTTTACCATGAAGGCTGGACACTATGCGATACTTCACACCTTCCAACAGAATCCTTCGACACTTTGCTGTCTTCTTTTGCCATGCGTCAAGTGCGGCTGCATCGCTAGAAGCAGGTTTTGGAATTTTAGCATCTATGAACTCCTTCAACCCATTATCATCCAGCACCGGCTCCATCCTGTCCTTCCATGTAATATAATTTGAGCTGCCATCAAGGGAATACTATAATCGCAATCCCTTGAAAGACATTTCAATGAATGCTCAACTTTGACACCAAGAAAACACTGCAGCAAATTCAAATTCCACCAGCACAAAACTCAACCGCTTCAATAATTGCAATCTTCTCTGATTAATATCGCTTTGATACCATGTATAAATTATATAACTAATGCATTAAATATCCAAGATTCTCCTTATCACACACTATTTTAACTTCATGCACAATACAAAATATATTCCACCATTGATCATCACATGCGGAAATTAAATCAATTGCAATGCACACATGAAACCATAAATATTCACACACATTAACACAATTGTTTAACGAGAAAGCCTAAAGCTGAAAACCCCAACTATCTGTATATAATATATGTCATAGAGATCATGTAACAATCCTCATACAAAGCTGAACATGTCAAGCTCTCGTACAATACAATCGCTACACACTAATCAAGTACGATCTAGCAAATCCATGCACCGATATCTGCCACCTGCTAGCCTGCCTCTACTGCGCAGTCCCTGCTGAATAATGGCTCTGAATGAACTCAAATCTACCTGGCTTGGACTGTACAATCCTCATTGGCATCTCCACTGAGTGTTGGATGCAATCAATGCATCACTATAGTCACAACTGATAGTCACAGTTTCTCTTTCACCTACCTCTCCATTGGTCTCCCCTTTGGCCACTTCGCCACTGTAGTTAACTGATGTATTATTTATTTGATTAATGAGTTAATAATTAATTCACACCATTCTCACTAGTGTATCAATCAGTTAGACTAGATACAACTAGTTCAACTGTGCCCAATTGAGTTAAATTGAACACAACTCCACCAACTACCTCAATAACTCCACCAAACTCTGTCACATGAGTTCTAACTGAAGTCTCCATGCAATAGCTCCACTTAACCCTCAGGAATAGTGTAATTCATACATTAGTCTTTGAAACTGTGCCACATCTGTGCACTTAACTGAAGTGCTCCAAGAGAATAAGATAATGTTTAGAGTCCAAATATTATTAAGAGCTAATAATATTCGACATATCTATTTTTAGATTGGCAATCTAAAAATAGATTCCGCCCAATATGTCTAAAAATATAAGTCCATATATATTTCTAACTTGACCAACCATCCACAAATAACATCCTGCAACTCATAGAATATGATCGACATGTCTAAAAATAGACTTGCGCCAAAAATAGCCTGCGGGCCCACTTATTGAAGGCGACTCTTTTCACTAAGCTCATCATCTTGTTGAATCTCAACAGATTTATTTTGAGTGTTGACCTTGAAGATGAATTTCGAGCAATATTAGTTTATGCATAATCTTAGTACAGTTCCAAGGTGGAAACAGAAAGTTTGCTTTAGGTAGACTTGGCATCCTTTCATCCATGTGCATACAACGTGAATCATTAAAGTGCAGGACTAGTAGGCCGATGCATCCATCGGGACTGGCTGAGGCCCCTATTTAAATAGTGTGTCTGCTTGCACTTTCCAGCTGATACCATCTCTTTAGACAAGAGCGCAAGAATCCCTATCTGACTTTTGTCCATCTGAATGTCTCAACAACCTTGAATTTATCAGACCCTCTCTTGACTTTTAGCTGAGTTGAATTAGACTACAACATCTGGCTCCAATTGGGGACAACACTTTGGTAGAAAAGTGCTGAGAACTTGTAGATCATTAGCCTCTATTGGGCATGGATTCAAGTCAAACTGAATTTTCTCCCAATCCAAAATCTCTAAAAATTTCAAACTTCTCTGAAACCTCTCTCTTCCAGGATCTTTATTCTTGAATTGAAAATGCTAAACTACAAATACTGCAACTGGGAATGCTCAACTCCTGAGATTATTTATGTACAAATCCTATATATATATATGCATGGCTGAACTTAATCAAGTGAAGTCAACCTTCCAATGGCACCAACCTAACATCTGCTTGTTAGATTTAATACCTTCATACTACTGAAATTTAAAAAACAAAACAGGAATGTACCATGAAAATTTTCCATATACAAAACTTTGTACATACCCTTGCACAAAATCTTGTTGATGACCAAAGAAATTTGTCATATACTCAGCAACTGGATCATATAAATCATGAGACAAAATTTCGACTGCCTCCTTTTCTTGAACATTTTGCTGATGTAGAATTCTTTGAACATGGCAACTTCCTTCATTATTTGACTCCTCAGTTTGGAATTGTGTGTGAGGAACTTGATTTCCATTTTCTGTAGGTAGGCATTTAGGTTGAAAAAAAAAAATCCAAGGTTTGTTCCCCATAATGCTGATGTTCTTCGTATAATGCCAATTCTTGACAAAAATCTTCCTCCTCCTGCAAACATGCCTGAGAAGCTCCACTAGTTTCCTCTCTATTCCAAAAATCATTAAAATTAGGAAAATTGTAATGATCTTCCATGATTTCATCGCGTTGTTTAGCTGTTGCAACAATTTTTTGACCAGAATCTTCAGAATGCTTAGATTCTTGTGTTTCAAAAATACAAGAATCTTCTGACACCTTTTGAAAATCCGTGTTCACCTCTGATTTTGCATTCTCTTGTAAATAAATTCCAATGTTTTCTTGACATGCCCTCTTGTCTTCAACAAAACTTGTTCTTTCAACATGACATGAAAAATTCTTGCAAGCCCACACATTATTTTCGATTTCCTGTGCATAAAGAAGCATCAGTTTCAGAGTGCATGGCTTTCTTTCTTTGAGATAAAAAGAAAAGACAATAGAAAGAGCCCTCAAATAGTAAACCATAACTTCTGTTTCAGGAGGTTGAATTTCTTTTGGCATGCTGAAATAAATTTTTTGAAACCTCCTATTAAACTCAACGATTGATTCATTGCTCTGCCTCTAGATAGAATATAATTCCAAAAGGTGTTTTTCATATGACTTACGCTCACCCCAATATCTAAGAAAGATATCTTGAAAACCTTGCCATGAACTAATTGAACTTGCTTCCAAACATTGGAACGATTGCTGAGCACCTTGCTTTAATGAATGACAAAACATCCTTAAAGCCACATCTTCATAAATAATTTGAAATTTTTCCATAAATTACTCAAATTCCAAGATATATCGTTCAACTGAAATATCCTCATCCTCTCCAGAGAAACTTGGAAAAAATTTGAAACTTTTTGAAGGATATTTATTGATGAAGAATTGTGAGCAGCTTCAAGGGTTTAAAGATTTCTTTGTTTTTGAGCTGAAATATAGTCAATTTCTTGTGAGGCAGAATATTATCATCCAAACATGATGAATCAACACCTTTATGCCCAGACTGTGACTAATTATCTTTAGGAATTTTAATGCAACAATCATCTCTCCTTTCATATTCAGGAGATAATTTTGTGTCAAGATCAATAATACAAGCAGAAGAAAAATCATCTTTCTCCAATAAAGAATGTACTTTTCGGGCTTTAAAATCTTCTGAGAATATAAAGTAAGAAACAATATTCTTGATATATAAGGGAAAATAGACCACTAAACTGATAGTAAAAAATAGAACCTCCTTTAAAAAACTAAAACTATGATACATTTCTTTTTTTCTTTTTCTTTTTTCCACGATGTTTTCTCATTTTCTTGCCAGCAAAATTCGTCATCTAATGAAACCTTCATCAGTGGAGTCGCTAGGTGAATAATAAACAACCAAAGTTTAAATAGAAATCTTGTTCACCATCAAGAATAAGGGATTATGAGAGCTTCTGCTACGAGGTATTTGACCTCGTGTGAAACCTTTTGAAAGCCAAAATTCTGAAAAAGAATAAACACAACAGAATATTTCCTCCCCACTGAAAAACCAGAGGAAATAGAAAGAAAACCCAGGGAAATGAACTTCGCTTCTTCGTCCTTGGCAACGATGCCAAAAAAAATGTTGTACCTCAAGAAACAATCCCTTGGCTGTGGTAAGGAATCAGTGCTCGAGACATTTATCAATGTATGTCACAATATTAAGATATCAGATAGTCTTCGCTAAGCACCTTTGGAAATTAATTATTTATAACCCTCAATGATCCGATATAATGAAAGATTTTACAATGCCATTATCTGCTGATATTACTTGAAATGGAAGGAAGAAAGTGGAATGGAAACTTAAATGATATGCTGTATAACAAAATCTATCACTTTAAATCTCAGAAAGAACTTTCATAGAGAAAATAGTTGGAGTGAAAGAGCGCACATTAAGGACATTTAACTTTTACTTACAAACTGTAAATAGAGACCTAAAACTACATTACTTCACTTCATTCACAGAAGAATAAACACATAATGAAACTGGAAAACTCATCAACATCAACAGGTGCAAGAAACTTGATCTTCTTTCATTAATTTTCAGAAAATTCAGTACAAAATTGCAATCCTCCAAAGGTCCAAAAACCCGGGACTCTCCTCTCTATTCTGATTTCCCTTAAATTCATATTGAAAGCAGTTTGTAACTGCTCAAACTTCTCAGAACTGTCTAAACTACTTCTTGTTTTAACAACTACTTTAATTACAATTCAAGGGAAAAAGCATCCTCATTACAATAAGAAGGATAAAAAGAGATAAAAATAAACATCATGAAGTTAAGTCTTTGGGATTGCTGATGAAATGTTTGTTGCAGATGTATTCGTTGCTGATGTATTTTTAGACGAGTTGGCCATCCAAGTTCTACATGCTTTACACATTTGAATGTTGGCATTTAATTGTGACTTTTAATACATCAAATATTCAATGCACGGCAATAGATAAATGATGTGTGAGCCCCATTTCTTTGACCACACACAATTTTCCCAAAACCATAGGCCACCTACGGGGGCACCTGTAGCAATTTCTAAAAAAACGGTGAGTGATGCCGCATTGCATCGTAGCCGTCGATCTACGAACAATGGTTTAGATCAAACCGTTTTACGGGGGCACTCTCTCTCATAAGTTCTGAGTAGTTTGTGATGCCGCAAAACCATTGGATCTGGGCCGAATGATCCAAGTCGTTCATTTATGTTGAACGATAAATTATTTTCTTGAGGCATATTACTTTCATATTATATGTGTTTGATTACAGGTAGTGATGCCTCTGTTTTCATTGCATATTTAGTGAACAATGACTCCAGATTCTTTTCTGCTGCATACTGCCTTGTTGATCTTGTTGACCTTAAAATTATGAACTGGATTTGCATCCGCTGGCTTGTTGTCTTCCAACATCAATCCGCTGCGCAGGTATTGACCAGACAATTGCTTATATCCAGAGAATTTTTCTGGAATTGGATTGCAAGATCAATTGCTAACATACGGTCATAAAATTCCATAGGAACATCAGCGTGGAGGTTGATTGCAGTGCCATCACATAGATGCTCTCACACATATTTTCACATTGCCAAATTATTCTGACATAGTATAACTCAGAGTATAACTGCCTATATCAAAAAAACAATAAAAACAATAATTTGCATCATTCAAATATTCTTCTGAGATGGAAATTGAGATCATGCAAATCAAATTCTCATAGAATGAATCAAACGCAGTTTTGCAGTACGTTTCTGGAAAAAATAGTCTTTGAAGAACTGACAAAATCTCTTAAACCGCTTTGAATTTTTGAACAATTTCCTCGCTGAAGTCAATTGGGAATATTCTGCAAAAAACCCATGTTGTAGATTTTTGAATTTTTTCTCCATTTGCCCAGAATAAGAAATCAAAATTCACTGTCCTAAGATTATGTGCGTTTTCTGAATTTTGACTTTTTATTTGCATCAATATGCTTGCTCAACTTTTAAACCATGTGAAAATATGATCTCCCATAGATAATATGTGATTAAGCATAGATTTTAAGGCTTTATCTATAAAATTTACACGCTGTAAGTGAAAATAATTTGAATCAGCGCAACCCTTAGCTATTACTAGCAATCCAACATCATTAACAAACTCAGAATCCAGGGTTAATTTTCAAAGAGAGTGACAACGAACTCCAAAATCTTCCATAGTTTTATTAGTTATCCTTACACATGCTGTAATGACAAGCCCTTTAAATGTCTTTGCACAACCAATTTCTATTGCTGTCATACCTCTGTCTGTCAAACCCTCACAACACTGAAGATTTAAATTCTCAAGTTGTTTGCATTGTTCTCCTACAGCTGTAAGACCTTGATCACTTATATAGCAACCCTGTAAATCTAAGGCCTTCAAAAACCTACAATGTTGAATCACTGATACTAAGCCCAAACTTGTGACTGCAGGGCATCATATTAAACTTAGCTTTTCCAGTCTTTTACAACCCCCTCTGAGAACATTAAGACCAAGGTTTGACAGATTACGAGATTCCAGTTCAGCTTCTTCTATTCCATGTTTCTCTGTAGAGTGATTTCTTTTGAGTGTTGGCCTTGAAGATGAATTTCCAACAATATTAGTTTATGCATAATCTTAGTCCAGTTCCAAGGTGGAAACATAAAGTTTTCTTTAGGTACACTTGGCATCCTTTCATCCATGTGCATACAACATGAATCATTAAAGTGCAGGACTAGCAGGCCTATGCATCCATCGGGACTGCTTGAGGCCCCTATTTAAATAGTGTGTCTACTTGCACTTTCCAGCTGATACCATCTCTTTAGACAAGAGCACAAGAATCCCTATCTGACTTTTGTCCATCTAAATGTCTCAAAAACCTTGAATTTCTTAGACCCTCTCTTGACTTTAGCTAAGTCGAATTAGGCTACAACACGCACTAGATATTTTTCCCAACATTCAACTTGGAATATGTGTCCCATGACGTTGGTCTTATTTTTCCTTTATTAAATTTTATTACATGAAATTTTAACTCGAGGCTTTTACAAAGGATCTTTCTTCAAGAGTAGGTTTTGTAAAAGGAAAATGAGGAGCAGGAAAACTCCCCTCTGAAAAATCCAAGTTTCTTGAAATTTCGTCTGGGTGCTTTTCTTCGATATTATGGGAAAAATAGCTAGAAATAGGGGTAGATAAAGTATGAATTGGGATCTGATGCAGGCCTAAACCTGCAGCCCAGAATCTTCACTCTTTTCTATGCATATAAGCATACATCTCACCCAAAATAAAACTTCACCTCTGGCCATTCCCAATTCTCAATCCGGAAGCTTAAAATCCCTCAATCAAATTCTTCCATTCCCCTCTCAATTCCCATTCATTTCAAACATCCCCATATGGCTATATTTAAAAGTCACAAACAAATGCATCAATGTGTTTAATACCACTGTAACACAATGTAAGCAAGACTCAAATTTGTTTGTTTTGATAACTGCGCTCCCAATTGATATTTGACCAGAATTCAATTTAAAGTAAAACACTCTGGCCTATTCCATTTAAATTACCTCCATCCAGCTGAATAACGCAGACTTCAGCCTTTCATCTAAATTGGGTTTTCAATTGCAATCAACCGGTGCTCTTTGCACACCAAATATGCTCTTACGCTGTTCAAAAATTGTAAACACATTCACTATGACAAAGTATTGGTAGCGCTTAGGGCTTTTCTGCGTTGTGTCTTTGCATCAGTTTGCCATCGAATTATACAATTCAATGTTCTTTTCTTCCCTATGCTTATGTATACATTACAATCTCTTGAAGCAGTTTTCCAGAAGGCGCTGGTTTCCTAAACTTCTTTTCAACCTGTAGCTGCATTCCAAGTATGTTAAAACAGTGTTCAATATATTTTAATATGATATAAACAAACAATTTTTATATGCCCACAGCGTTCCATTCTTTCAACTGGATTTCCATTGCGTTACATCTATACCAAAAACGCTCCTCTTTTTTTGGTTACGTTTGACAGAAATATTCTTAATTACTCGAACCAGGATTGTGAATCTGTATATGCCCTTATTTCCATACCAAACCATAACAACGCATCAACACATTCATTTCCTTGCTTCATACTTTGAATTGAACAACGAATTATGATGTACTGTATTTTCATTACCACGGATCGGTCTCCATGGTTCATACACTTCTACGATGACATCACTCATTTAACGTTTCCATACAATTACCATTTAAATGCTGTGTTGACTCTGTGGTAATTCTACAATTGGATTTATTTATTAAACACAAGAACCCGTTTGGAAAAACCTAATCAAACAACTTACTGTTCACCGAAGTTTTCCACGTTTCTGAAGAGGCTGCGCCCTTCTCCCTTTGCTTGCCCAGCTTTTAACGCTGCCTACACACCAATTCCCATATCGCTGGTTAACACCTCTTCTTCCATCGTTCCAATTTTGTAAAGTGCTCCTCGCCCGAACTGCTCCAGTTGGGTCGATTATGCATTTGTAGGATCTCTGCGTACATTCCAGAAGATGTAAAATCCGGTTTCTACATCAGAAAGACCAGTTACTGCTTTTTGGTCCCACAACATCGATTTATTGAATTTGAATCGATTCTTCAACGTTTTCAACGATCTCTGTTCAAGGTTAAACCTGAACGCTTCTTGGGTTCTTTCGGAGCTCACGACTTCATACTCACTGGTGCTCTCCTTTTATTGCTGTCCATCAAACTCCAGATCGAGATAAAGTGATCCATTCATTCGACACATTCTAAACATATCGACTATTACTCATTATAACAGTACAAAGGATATGAAATCGAATTTCATCAATGTTGCAAATGCTGCCACTGTTTCATTTCAAGTCTGCGCCCTTAAACACACATTAAAATTGACTTCCAACATAAATTTTTACTTAGAATGGCACCCTATTAATTTGCAAACAGAGATTTTAATGCCTTTTTACCCTTAATGATTTTCATGGCAGTTTTCACACAAATAAATGTGATTTCAAGCCCATCGATCATTTCTTCATTAATTCAACAATGCCATGAACTTCAGGAAACAAATATACAATTTCTCAATCAACCAATGTATATAAACTGAAACAAAAAAATGACTTACAAACTTTGCTGGCCAGATATTCCAATTCTGTGGCCCTTTACAATTGCTGAAGGCTTACAGCCTTGCTGTTCAAGCCTACTCTCAATCTCACAGTCTCAATGTATTTTCCTCTCAAACCTCTCCTATTTATACAATTTTAAAAAATGACCTAATTAAATGCTCAATCCCCTTAATATCTCAACAAATCCCTAAATCTCTCAACATCCCTAAAAGATAGATTCTCATCCCTAAAACTTAGAAACTAATTCCAACTTAGGCTCCCTCATTAATTCTAAATAATCTAGAAACTAATTTCTCTCACATTTACAATTTCTCACAAATAATTAATTAATCACTCAAAATAATATTAAGATTTACATGAAATTTTAATATTTCTTCAAAACATGAAACCCCCTAGCTTAGGTAAAATACAAGGTGTTTTTCGGAGCTAATGCTCCTGCATAAGACTCCCCATGTAAGAAAATTCATGACCACCTGGTCATAAGTCTGGATAATTATTTCCTTCTGGATCCCAAATTTTATTTTCCTTGCTTGTCAATTTCTTTACTACTGTTGCTATCTGCTGTTGTCTTCCAGGTTTCCATATTTTGTGTTGTAGTGCTCCACTTGCTCTGCCTTCCAAGTCTGCTATTGTCTTCCTCTTGTTGTCACTCCTTTTCTTTCTTATTGCCGTCTTTCTCTGGGATGTTTTTATCATTAACTTTCTTATCAACTAAATTTCTCTGTCCAGTATGTCCTCTGTCTACTCATTGTTTCCAGCATATTCAATAAAACATGTTGCTCTAGCTGTCACTATGGATGTTGCGGCCTCCCAAACTTCCTGTCCCTCTGCAACATTCCTTTGCTCATCATTTGCAATTTCATCTGCAACTTTTTTCTCTGGTTCAAATGTCTCCAGCAAACATTTCAGCATTTCATCAACATGCTGCAAATTAACTCCAGCATAATCTCCATCTTTCTCTTCGACAATTTTCAGAAATTGTCCATCAACATCTTGATCGATTCTGGCAATCAAATCAAGTTCTTCCAACACTGTAGCCTCATCCTCTGTCACTGTAGCAGCTCCAAAATTTTGTCCATCAGTCTTCTCTTGGCTATACAGACAAGCCAACTCTCTCTTGTCACTCATGGTAACAAGCTTCTGCATATGAGACATAATTGTCTCGTCTTCTACCTGCAACTGTTCACCTCCTTCCAAGACAATTCCAAGTGATGAACTGTCTTCTATATCACCTATAAACACAATCAAATTGTCAGCATCAAAATCACAAGACCCAACAGTCTCACTTGTTGATTTGGTCCTCTGCAGTTCCAAGTCTTTTTCAGGACTCAGAAAATCTTCACTTGCTTTCTCCTCAGCTTTCTCTGGCAACACTTCAGTATGCTGCTCTGAGTTACTTCCCGACTCCTCTCTCAGCGCATCAATATGATGATTTGCATTCATCATGAGATTGTCACCTAGTCTCGCCTTCTTACCATCATCTGCTTCATGACTGTCCTTCATGAAAACTTTCCTGCCTTGCTTCCTCAGCATATTATCCTACACATAAGTCCTCTGTCTCTCCAATTCTCTTCTCTGAAGATCTAGTTTCCTATACAACTCAACAATTTCATTAGGAGTAGAACTTGGAAACTTCACACAACTTTCCATACCTTCACCAGTTCTTGACCAATCATTAGCTGGTCCTTCTCTTTTTGCACCAACATCCTGATTAGACTCCTTCGTCTTCATCTCCTCCTGAGATCTTGCCATCTCAGCATCGATCTGAACAGCCTTCAGATTCAATTCTCTTTCCTGAACAAACTCTAAAACTTGCTTATCTCCCTGTACTGTACCTGCAAACATACACAACTCGTCAGTTTTAAAACCACAAGACTTTTCAGTCTCGACTGTTTCCTCCAACACATCCTTCTGAACAAATCTGCATGTGGAATCTTCAAATTCCATCTCTGGTTCAAGAACTCTAAGTTCCTTTTTCAACAAGGCAATCACAATTTGCCTCAACCTCCTCTGCAATTGTCGCCAAATCATTCTCTTTCCCTTCAGTGGAAAGATCCAACCTCTATTCTGATCTTCCTGCTCTTGCAGCCATTCTTCTAGTACCTGCAATTGTACTTTCATTACTGCAATCTCTCTTTCTCGAACTTCTGCAGTCATCTCATCTCTGTGGCATTCTTCTGAACCTCTTCTCTGATCCTCCATGATCACCTTCTCCATGAGTTTCTCACTCACCATGAGTTTCACTAGCCTCTACGACAGCAATCTCTTCTGCTGTCACTTACCTCACCAAGCCCTCCTCACTCAGTCTTTTGGTAAGTACTTGGTTCACTGCCTCTGGAACCCTTTGAGCACTCTCC
Source organism: Pinus albicaulis (assembly GCA_034641835.2). NCBI lineage: Eukaryota > Viridiplantae > Streptophyta > Pinopsida > Pinales > Pinaceae > Pinus > Pinus albicaulis. The sequence continues at coordinate 1,222,851,112 of CM076572.1, read as the reverse complement.
TCTGCTCTCTCTCTAGGCTATCTCTTCAACTCACCTTCTTCTTCAGGACACTGCAATTGTCCTCCCTATCCAGTATTTCAATGAATGTCAGGCTCACTGCCATCATCTTCCCTGCAACCATAAACTGAATTCACAAATTTCAAATCAGAAAAATCATCTCACCTCTTAAGATCTTGCATGATCTTTTCCTTCCTGCAATCCTGTTCACTTGTGTAGTTTGCATATCAGATTTAGAAATCTAATTTTCCTTTCAATCATTCATCATATATTCAAAAATACATTTCAGTTCTTCAAAAAAACTTTATGTCTTCATTCAGAAAACAAACATTCTTCAATCTTAACAGAGCCAAGCTCTGATACCAAAAATGATGCAGGCCTAAACCTACAGCCCAGAATCTTCACTCTTTTCTATGCATATAAGCATACATCTCACCCAAAATAAAAATTCACCTATGGCCATTCCCAATTCTCAATCCGGAAGCTTAAAATCCCTCAATCAAATTCTTCCATTCCCCTCTCAATTCCCATTCATTTCAAACATCCCCATATGGCTATATTTAAAAGTCACAAACAAATGCATCAATGTGTTTAATACCACTGTAACACAATGTAAGCAAGACTCAAATTTGTTTGTTTTGATAACTGCGCTCCCAATTGATATTTGACCAAAATTCAATTTAAAGTAAAACAATCTAGCCTATGCCATTTAAATTACCTCCATCCAGCTGAATAACGCAGACTTTAGCCTTTCATCTAAATTGGGTCTTCAATTGCAATCATCCAGTGCTCTTTACACACCAAATTTTCTCTTACGCTGTTCAAAAATTGTAAACACACTCCCTATGATAAAGTATTGGTAGCACTTAGAGTTTTTCTGCGTTGTGTCTTTGCATCAGTTTGCCATCGAATTATACAATTCAATGTTCTTTGCTTCCCTACGCTTATGTATACATTACAATCTCTAGGAGCGGTTTTCCACAAGATTCTGGTTTCCTAAACTTCTTTTCAACCTGCATTATGTTAAAACGGTGTTCAATATATTTTAATATGATATAAACAAACGATGTTTATATGCCCACAGCGTTTCATTCCTTCAACTGGATTTTCCATTACCACGGATCGGTCTCCATGGTTCATACATCTTTACGATGGCATCACTCATTGAACGCTTCCATATAATTACCATTTAAATGATTTGTCAACTCTGCGGTAATTTTACAATGGGATTTGATTATTAACACAAGAACCGGTTTGAAAAAACACAATCAAACAACTTATTGTTCACCGAAGCTTCCACGTTTGTGAAGAGGCTGCGCCCATCTCTCTCTACTTGCCCAACTTTTAACGCTGCCAACACACTGATTTCCAAACCTGGTTAACACTTCTCAGTCCACCGTTCCAGTTTTATAAAGTAATCCTCGCCCGAACTACTCCAGTTGGGTCGACTATGCATTTGTAAGATCTGCATCTATTTAAATTGTAACGTAATTTCTTCACATCGCCATTTCAATCTTTATTACTATTTCATTTGTCAATCGACAGGAAAATAGATTTGATTCAATTACAAATCTCTGCATACATTCCAGAAGATGTAAAATGCCAGTTTCTACATCAGAAAGACCCATTTCGTTACTGCTTTTTTTCCTACAGCATCGATTCATTTAATTTGAATCGATTCTTCAACGTTTTCACCGATCTCTGTTCAAAGTTAAACCCGAACGCTTCTTGGTTCTTCCGGAACTCACGACTTCATACTCACTAGCGCTCTCCTTTGTACTTTTATTGTTGTCCATCAAACTACAGATCAAGATAAAGTGATCCATTCATTTGACATAAATAAGCTCATGCGTGGATTTATTTAACACAGCTTTACCATTATACTTAGCAGTCATCATATCAACGTTAAATAGCATCGAATCATTTTGACTATGCAAAGCCTTATGTCAGAGATTAATTCCCAGTTTCAAACACATTCACACACTCAAATTCAACATGCTCATATGACTCAAAAGTTACAATCCTCATATATATATTAAAAAAAAAAACACTTACAAGAAATTTCGATTCATGGCCAGATATTCAACATTTAGGCCCTTACAACTGCTGAAGGCTTACAGCCTTGCCGATCAAGCCTGCTCTCAATCACCCTCTCTCTCTCATGCCTTTGAGGCTTGCTAAATTTATACAATTTTAAAAATGATCTAATTAAATGCTCAATCCCCTTAATATCTCAACAAATCCCTAAATCTCTCAACATCCCTAAAAGATAGATTTTATCCCTAAAACTTAGAAACTAATTCCAACTTAGGCTCCATCATTAATTCTAAATAATCTAGAAACTAATTTCTCTCACATTTACAAATTCTCACAAATAATCACTCAAAATAATATTAATATTTACATGAAATTTAATATTTCTTCAAAACATGAAACCCCCTAGCTTAGATAAAATACAAGGTGTTTTTCGGAGCTCATGCTCCTGCATCAGGGTCTTAGGGGACTTTTATTCTCTCCAAACCCTTATGGAAACAAGTTTTTTCAGGATCAAATAAGGGTGGTTTTTTTTTTTTTTTGGGAAGTATCTAACCACGTGTGTGGTCTTCTTGGAGATAGGATTACTATTTCTAATTCCCCACTTGGTGAGAAAACTCATCCAACACGCTTTATTTTCAAACCATACAAAGAAATGTTTTCAAGAAAAACCCATGGAAAAATAACTTCGTTCTTTGATCCTCAACAATGACGCCAAAAGATATTGTAAACCTAAGGGAAGCCTCTAGATGAAAGGAGGTTAGTGCCTAGGGCATCTATGCAGAACATGTAAAAAACCTTTGCTTATCATCATGTACATGATTTCGCAGATATTTTCTATAGATATGTAATTTATGCATAGTTCTTGGAGAAAATACAAACACTCCCAAGATGGCCACGCTACCTGTGAAAATGACTTTTTGAAGTTGCAGTAGGGGTGAAGGAGTGAAGGAGTGAAATATTTAATGTATAAGGTTGCAAAGATAGAATATTTTACAAAAAATATTAGTAAAAACCATAAAAGACTAAAGAAATGGAACGATGAAAATGTGGAGCGCAGTTTAAGGTTACTTTTAAATATACACATGTATTGTAAGCTATTTAATGTAGAAGTAAATCTATTTGATTAAAAAGAACCAACAACTTCTTTACACATTTTCAAAGGAATAACATATAATGACTTACAATAATATAAAAAAAAACATGTCATACTCATCAGATAGCTGAAATCATCCATAAATTTATATTACTCTCTCCATGAAGATCTTAAAACATTACACAACAAAAAAATGTTTTCTCTAAGGCCAAAAATCGTAACCCCAAAAGTGGTCCCTTCCTCCATTTTTAAATAAATTGTTATATTGAAAAAAATTATGAAACTGATAACAACCAACTACTTCAAACTACCTCTAAGTTATTCAGTCCTTATGAAAAATTAAAAACTAAACTATTTTTTAACTTTGAAAATTACAAAAATGACATATTTTTTGAAAATTCGAAATAAGTGAGTCGTCATCATTTAATGACTTGAGATTCTTGTGCAGGATCACTTGATTAAGATCCCTTTCCTGATGAAATCCAATGCAAATATCCTCATATGCACGAAACATGGGAGCATATAAGGAAGAATATCTGCTCCATACAATCTAATTTCTACATAATCTTCAAATAAAAACCATTCTCCAACCTTAAGATCGTTGCTAATTTGTAACAAAGATTATGCCTTTGGTAAAATCCTGGTGAATTTGCAATGAATGTGGATACATAGTCAAATTTTTTGCGGACTACAACAATTGGTTATGAAAACAACAGTTGAAATGTGTAAATTGGGAAATAACAAGGCTTTATAGAGAAACAGTGGGAAAAATAGAGTTACGACAATGTGGAAAAAGGAGTACAGATCAATGACGTGGCAGAAACCATGTCAGGTGATGTGGAAAAGGGTGGGTGTGGTGGCGTGAGGAGGAGTGACGTGGAATGCTGAGAAGGATACTCACTCAACAAATCCCGCTTGCTTGCCGCAAACTGATGGTATGGCAGAAACCACTTACCGCTATCAGGGGCATCCTTAATAGTAAGTTGCTTCACAAAGGAGTGATGTCGAGGTTGATCATAGCCGTCGATCACCTCGACAAAAGTTTTCCCAATACTGTCCATGGGAGCACTCTCCCACATAACAATCAATCCCTTTTTGATGTCGGGCTCGCTGTATGCGAAGCCTAGATACATGCAACGACATCATGTAGGAAGAGTTAGGCATTCTTTAATTCCTGCTCTGATTCACTGTGGTGGGTATGACCCACTTTGCAAATAAAACACATTATATATATTATTAACAATCTAATCTTTACTTTTCCTCCAATGCAGCGGGCCTATGCCATCTTTCAACAAAACATTAGAATTTTAAAATATTGCATAAAGAGTCTCTTGACTTCATTTTTCCTTTTTTTTTTTTTTTTCTCTTTTAGTTTCTTTTCATATATATATTTTTTGATTTTTTCATATATGATTTATATATATATATATATATAAAATTTTATTTTATTTTTTATTATTTATTATTTATTATTTAATTTAATTTAATTTTTAATTTAATTTTTATTTAATTTTGTTTTTTTATCAGAATAAAATAATACTGACTACGATATATATTACTGAGATTTTCTCCCCGCATTTGAGAAAAATCAGAAATAAAAATTTGTGTGCATATCCAAAATTAATCTTGACAACCATATAACTACAATATGAATTTCAATATAGTTTTCAAATCATTTTTCAAGAATAAGGTGACTTAAAGTAGAAAATATATACTATGAACTAATGTATTTAATGTGGATGCATTATAAAGGATAATTTGAGAAATTAATATTTCATTTTATATGGAATTAAAATTTCATATAGCTTTTAAACCAAACCGGTGCGCTTATCAGAACAAAGTGCATTGATGCGTTTAAAACATTAACAACACCTATGCGTTCAAATAATACCTACACGAGTTTCCAACATTCTAAAAAAAATATGTTATCATATCGATGCTCTTTTACAAAAACACACTGATGCATTTGAAAAAAAATAACACCACTATGCACTTGTGTCTCGATTTAAAAAAATAAAATTAATTCAACCAACTCGGTGCTCTTATAACAACTAGAGAATTGATGCTTTTAAATAGAAACTGCATCTTTGTGTTAAAAAAATTAATCGCACAGTTTCAGGATTTCGAAAAAAATTTAAAAAATTTGTATCATGTCAGTGCATTGAAAAGCTTTGCCGCCCCGACAATGTCGATGCAAGTTTTTTTGTAAACACATCGGTGCACTAGACGATAGAAAAAATCATCAAAATCAAATTTCATGAAGTCTTTTAAATAGTAAAAAATTATTCAACGTTCCATTATTTTATCCATAATTTCAAGTGAGTGATTTGCAAGAGAGACGTAGCAGGAGCACTGTGCAACAACACAATTTTTTGGAGTAGTAGAACTATTCAAAATATCAGAAACTAAAAGGTATGGCAATTCAGCCAGAAACCTACATAATAATTTTTTTAAATTTTATTGTTTATGTTAATCATAATTTTTTTAAAAATTTATGTCATGGTTTAATTAAAAGAGAGATAATTTGCAAGAGTGACATACTGAGAGCACTGTGGAGTTGCAAAACATTTTGGATTTGCAGAAAGATCATAAGTTTAAAGGTATGGTGATTCACTCAAAACCCTATATAGCAAAAATATTAAAATTTACTATTAAAATATTTTACAATTTTTGTTAGATTTATTCACAATTTAGAAAAAAATTTAAACCCTACATAATAAAAAATTTAATATAGATTTTACTAGTAAATTATTTTTTTATGATATGCTTTCCTATTTAAATTTAATTAAAATTCAGACAAAAAAACAAAAAAAAATCAATATTGACCTTAAACCCTTGCTTCTTCCTACAAAATTTCACCTTAGGGTTTAACTTCCTCTAGCACTTCACAATTAGGGTTTTTCAATTTAGGGATTTTAGATTTAATGGGTTTGTGTAATTACTATATTTAGGACGTTTGACATGTAAAGTAGGGGAATGAAATATTGAATTAGATCCAAACACTATCAACCGCCTTCGATTTTTCTTTTTAAACAACTATATGTTCCGCGGTGCGGCCTCTGTAATATAACACAATAGTGTTTCCTTTGGAATACAACGCACCGACATACTCTCTATTCTATCTAGTCTGTTAATATTTGCTCCCGGTGTAATATAACACACTGACACATCTCTTCCAAATAACACCATTAAATAATTCTGATGGGTTTATCCTTACAAATTGGACCGTAATAATTTAAACTTATTTTTAAAAATTAACTTTGGTGATGAACAATTAAACACCAGGTGTGTATAATGTTCTAAATGCATTGGTGTGTTTATTTATATCAACACACATTTTTTAGATAAACACACCAGTTACTAGAGATGTTTTGGTGGAAAATATTATTTGATTTATTTATAAAATATATTTAATGACTTCTATATTGAATGCTACAAGTTGTATAATGATAAAAAAATGTCTTAGAAGGTCTCAAGTAACAAAAATACTGATCGACACAATGATAACACATAAAAAAAACCAGAAAAGGCAAGTTCTTTGTAAATTCTTTAAAAAATTAACATGTTTGAGCTATATGTAAGTTTAACTAATATGTATTGGTTGGTGTGTGTCATGTAGAGTCGAAAAATGAACAAGATAGATAAGATGATTTCTAATCTAAGTGAAGAAGAGTGTAAAATCCTGATAGAAAAATTGCATAATGATGAATCGGGTGAATGAAAAAATAATATTCAATATGAGTTTTTATTTTTTTGTAATTTTCATTAATAATATACTTAAAAATATTGGATAATATGTTTCAAACAATCTATTGATTCATATATCTTTAATGTTCTACGGAGCAACAACGAAGGAAAAGATCAATGTCCTTCTAAGAAAAGAAAAATTATAGAACATGTAAATGATGATGAATTGGTCTTCAAGTCATTTGAAGTGGTGCTAGAGGTTAATGAATGGGGGTAAAAGTTTTACATAACTATGAGGGATTTAGTGGAACGAACATATAGACACACTTTCCACTTACAATACAAAAATCAATCCAATGATTCTAAGAACCAAATTATATTTAAACTACAAGAAGCATTTCCGTAGTATTGGTCAATGAGATATGTCAAACTTGTAATAGAAAAAACATACAACAACAAAAGGAATAATTCAAAAGGTGATATTCCTAATTGTATAAAATTATTTTCTAAAATTATATGTATATATTACTAAAAACCATTAATTTATTAATATCGATTTTGTTATGTTTATTTTTCATATATCATTATCAAAATAGTTTATTACTTTTTTCCAGAAAGATTATGAAAATCCCAAATGATTAATGCTCTAATATGAAAAACATGCCAGTAGGAATGTCCAAAAAAATGTACAGGAGATGGTCAAAGAAATTGACATAATTACATCACAGGACTGAGCCATCTCAACAAAAACGTTCTTCAAATGTATGTAATCATGATTTAATTTTTACATATAAAAAAATAATTTATCCTTAAATATTAATTTTCAAGTATGTTCTTGCAGAAAAGAAAACAAGGTGGAACTCATTCAACATATAAAACAAGACGACAATGAAGAAAATGGTTTATTTCAAAGTTTGTGAGTAATTGTTAATATTTCCTTCTAACAACTCAGGGTTTCATTTCTGTATATTTTAAGTTTTTTTATAGCAACCATCCTCAAATGTCTTTAAATATGCGCTAACATACAAAGAATAGCAACTGAAAGAATTTATTGACATTGGGTTAAATAAGGGTTGTGTAACAACTCTACTTACCCCCTTTTTTTTCTATTTATAACCTTGTACTACTTTTGTCGTCATCAGATTTATTTAATTCCATCACTGTATAACCTCTTACAACATTTCATCAAAGGTTTTAATTTCTGTCGATAGCATCTTCATTAAGACAACCATTTTCAGAACTATGCATATATTGACATCCATACTAATAGAATCCTTCTCAGATATTTCTTCCTTTAATGTATTAATAATTCCGCCTCGTCCTCATGGAATTCATACATTTATGTTAATGTATATTAAGGTGTGCCTTTAAAATAGTTTCTGTTACTATTATTTTATCCACTCTTATGTAACTTTCCTCAACTCTACACCTTATAGTTATATATTTTAACTTTAATAAATATTAAAGTTACCTATTAGACATGTATCACCAAATTCTAATTTGAGTTATACTTATTTTCCTATGTGCTACCATAGGTCTATCAATTCATAATATAATGAGGGAATTCACATCATATTATACACGACTTATTTTAATTGTCTTAAGTCTTAGATAATATTACATTTATGCATCACCACACTTAAATGGGTTTCGTTTTGATATATAAGAATAATCCCCTTGAAGGGTTTCCTCTCTATGCCACGTAGATCATCACTCGTTTTAACTACATTTAGTTATCACTAGTCTTGAAATTTGAATACGTATATGGCCCCTTACTATTAACCTTGACACTATTCCTACACAAAATTTATAATAGTAGATTTGAATTTTATGATTAAGGTATGAATCATTTAATGATTGCATGCCGTGCTCTCAATTTAATGCGTTTTCATATTTCGACCATACCTCTATGGATTTCGTATTATCCCCAATTAATGTGTTAAGACAACGTACCCTGCAATTCTTTAAATTTTCCCTTGCTTCGATGTTATCATTGATTAATTGGATGTACTACATCTTATCTTGGTCACATGGGCATATTAATTTCTTTAACAGGTGGAGCTCGTATCTCTCGTCATTCGATGGTTGAGATCAACTCGTACTCCTTCCCTCCATCGATCTTGACTAGGGTTTATTGTATTCGTTTTACTTCGTTTATTTCTTCATTTGGAATTTTGGTTTCAAGGGTTTCGGCTCTGGTTTGGTTCTGCAATTTTGGAAACATTCATGGCTTCCCTCTGCCTAACTTGCCTCGCAGTCCGAATCTCCCGCTTAGTTAACCTCACGTACCTAATTTCGTGGCTCAGCATTTTTATTATCTTACGGAGTTCGTTTTTCATTTTTATAATGTATGTGTGGTTTCAGGGTTATATGCATAAACACACCATTCACATTTCTTTCACATTGATGAACATAGGCATTTCATGTTGCTTCCACCTTGAAGGACAACATATTCTCAAGAACGTTCATCGTGGAGCCATGAGGTAATACCGAACTTTTCATAACGTAGGTAAGTTATGCATTCGTCCCACCGTTACTACACTTCCCTTCTTACACGTTTACTTAAAATTTCAACGGTTTCCTTCTTTAAATTTACTTCTCACAATTTATACCAGTCATGATATGATAAGGCCAGAATCTATGTTGTTAATGGAAATTTGTCTTCGAGAGTTTACAACGATTACACTGTTGAAATAATTTTAATGTTTTGCCCCAAATTTCATACTCTTCTACTGAGTTATGAATTCGTCTTGTTGGTTCGCAATTTTATTACTCGTTTACTTTTCCAAAAATTTCGTACTACGTCTTGATTCTATGTCTTGGATTTACCCTTCATTCTCAAGGGTTTACTTATTATTCATTTTGGAATTCATGATCTATTCCTGTATGAATAAAATTTTACAGTTTAAATTCGGCACTAAATTTATAGAGTTTGATGTTATTACAATCATTATATAATATTGTACGGAATACGTTGTTCTCTATATTATCCTATGTTTTGAAATTTAATTAAATTCTAATCTCTGTGAACGTTATTTGTCTTCGGCATACTTTCAATTCATGTAGAGGTATTTAAGCCTGTTTCAACTTGATGAATATGCTTAACCTCAATTTCATGGTTTACTTAACGCTCGTTTGCCATCAAATGATTTTGGTAATTCTGTTTCGTTTCTCAATATCACCCATAACATTGCTAAACAGATTAAAATTCGATTTCCCACTTAATCGTAATGAATTTTCATAAATATTTCACAATTGAATGTATTTATATTCTCTGTACATAACTGTCAGAAGTGCAGTGGTGCATGAATTGTGCAAGTTGTAAGTAGTTTAACTCAGTTAAGTTTATGTAATTGGCGATTGTGTTTTTAATTCCACAAAGATTTGTAGAAGTGATTCAGTATACAAATTTAGCATATTGTTATATCGGGCGAATCCAAGATATACATGCATATTGTATAATTTCTACATGGTTGACATCCAATTCCAATACACTCACTAGCCAACTATCCAACAATATCCCTCTTTGGCATTGATGGAAACATCATTATCTCCCGCTGAGGCTAAGCATGGTAGCATGGTATTCTTCACTACTTCCCTTGTAATGATGCTCAATAAATTTCTCCCCCTTTGGCATCAATGGAAAATAATACTTCTTGAATACTCCCCCTGAACCATTGCAACCTACTCATCCACCAGTCCTACATGCTGAGTAGTTACCATCATACAAACCAGAGAGGATTCATTTGGGAGGAGGAGTCACATCTCCTATATGTTCCCTAATATATTCAAAGGGTTCTCTTTCTAGTGGCTTAGTAAATATATTTGAAAGTTTATCTTTAGTGGCCACGTATTCAAGTATGACAACATTGGCTGCAACTTGTTCCCTTAAAAAATGAAAACTGATAGGAATGTGCTTAGTCTTTGAATGCATGACTGGATTTTTAGAGATACTGATGGCACTTGTATTATCAAACATGATTGGAATAAGATAAACAAACTCTACCTTAATATATTTCAAAGTCTTCTTCATCCATATAATTTGTGTGCAATAGGTGGCAGCAACAATATATTCTGCTTCAGCGGTCGATAAAGAAATGGATGCTTGTTTCTTTCTGACCCATGACACCAAGCATTTACCTAAGGTGAAAGCTGCATCTGAAGTGTTTTTTCTGTCATTAATATTTCCAGTGTTGAGATTCAACAAGATGATGAGCTTAGTGAAAATTAAGCACCTTCACTAAGTGGGGCCTGCAGGCTATTTTTAGGTGTATGTCTATTTTTAGACATGGTGAGCATATTCTATAAGTTGCATGATGCTATTTGTAGATGGTTGATAAAGTTGGAAAAATAGATGAAATTCTATTTTTATAAGATTGGGCGAAGTCTATTTATAGATCGCTAATCTAAAAATAGATGCATGTCTATTATTGTTATCCCTTAATAATAATCCGACAATAAATATCAACTTATTCTCTTGGAGCACTTTATTTCAGTCAACAGATTTGGAAAATCAGTGGGCTGAAGGAATTATGCAATTCCTAGGGTGGTTGGTGACTCATGCATGGAGGACTCAGTTAGAATTGAAGTGGCAGAGTTGTGACAGAGTTTGAAGAGTAGTTATGGGAGTTGTTATTTAGTTTAACTCAGTTAAGTGAGTTAAACTCAGTTGTGCTAGTTGTATATAGTTCTAACTGAATATACACTAGTGAGAGTTTAGTGAATTAATTAGTTAATTAATTCACAACTAATAACTCACTTGCAACTGAACAAATACAATAGTTAACTACTTGCATGTTATTTCTAGTGGAGACCCAGTGGAGAGATAGGTGAAAGGGTGAGATGGACTATCTGTTGTGACTATAGTGATGCATTCAATGCATCTGACACAAATTGGAGATTCCAATGAGGATTGTGTAGTAAAGGCAAGGCCAATTCGAATTCATTCAGAGGTATTATTCAGCAGGGATTGTGCAGTGGAGGAAGGCTGTCAAGAGGCAAGAAATTGGTGCATAGATATGCAAATTTCTGCATGACAGTGTGTAATGATTGTTGATTGTACTGAGAGCTTGATGTACTAATATTTGTATGAGATTATTACATGATTCATTTTATATACATAATATATGATAGTTGGGGTTTTTAGCTTTAATATTTCCCGTTAAACAACTGTGTTTATGTGCGATTTATTTTCTTCATGTGTTTGCAAATTGGCGATTTAATTTCCACAAAGAATTAAGTGGAAGGATTCTGTATTTAACATAAGATTAATTTGTTAGATCAGGAGAATCCAGTTTTACTATTAGTATTAATAAATTTATACATGATATCAGAGCAGTGTTAATCACCGGAGATTGCAATAGTGAAGCAGTGCTGAGTTTTGTGCTAGTGGACAATTTGAATTTGCTGCAAAAATTTCTTGGTGTGACAGTTGAGTATTCATTGAAATAGCTTTCAATGGGTTGCGGTTGGAGTATGCCCTTGAGGGTAGCTCGAACTACATATCCTAGAAGGACAGGATGGAGGTGGTGCTTGAAGATAATGGACTGAAGGAGTTCATCGATAGTGATGTTCCTAAGCCTACTTCTAGCGATGCTGCATTACTTGACGCATGGAAAAAGAAGGTACGAAGACAAGAAGAATTCTGTTGGAAGGTGTGAAAAACCATATTGTGTCAAGCCTTCATAGGAAGGCCACTCCATTTGCAATGTGGAAGGCTTTGAAATATATTTTCCAAAGCAACATCGACCATAGGAAGTTGGCGCTGAAAGATAAGCTCAGAAAAATCAAAATGGAGAAGGGCGACAGTATTCTAAAAAATCAAACAAAAATTTGTCCAATGTAGGGATGAGCTGGGGAGTGTGGGAATTATAGTTGTGGATGATGAATTGGTGAGCTTGGATCTCCTTGGGCTTCCAAAGAGTTTTCACAGCTATGAAGACTTTGTCAATAGTCGGGAGAAACTACCGGATTGGGAGCGACTTTGGTCAGATCTTGTGCAGGAGGAGATAAGGCAGAATACCAGGGATGGCTCTTCATCTAAGAATGATGATGAAGAGAATTGCACTTTGGCTGCCAAAGAAAGGAAAGGGAAGGGGAGGAAATCCAATCCAAAATTCGAGGCTAAAGTCAAGAATCTGGATTTGTCGAAGGTGAACTGTTTTCATTGTCACAAACATGGGCATCTCTCCACAAACTATCCACAGAAAAAGAAGAACAAGAGTGTTACTGGAGCTGTAGTGGGTAAGGCCTTAGCCTCAAAATTTGAACTTGATTTCTCCTTGATCGTATGCTTGGTTTCAAGCATAATGGGATCGGTGTGGTATCTTGATGGTGGTTCTTCCTTCCATATGGCGAGAGACAAGGAGTTGTTTAAGGACTTGGAAAAGAAGGATATCCAAATGCATATAGAGATGGGCGACGATGGTAGATACAGTGCGACTGACATTGGAACCATTACCTTTGAGAGGGATTTAGGTAAACCATTTCTGTTGAAAGATGTTATGCATGTTCCAGGTCTAAAGAAGAACTTGGTCTCGGTCACTATGTTGGAGGACAAAGGTTATGGCGATGTTTTCAGTGAAGGAAAATCCTTCCCGCGACATAAAATAATGGGTCAAACCAAGAGGATAAGGATTCGAGTTAAGAATCTCTACAAGCTGGAGGTAGATGGATGCACTGCAATGATGGGAAAAGTAGAATAAGTGGTGAGCCAGGATGAGGGCGAATTATGGCACAGGAGATTGGGCCATCTTCACCATCACGCCTTGAAGATTTTACAAAAGATTTATACCGACTTCCCAGGGGTACTCTTGCGCAGTCAGATCAGTGCAAGGGATGTACTATGGGTAAGTTTTTGAAGAACACCTTTCATGAGAAGGAGAACCGTGCTTCGGTGATCATGGAGAGAATTCACAAAGAAGTGTGTGGACCTTTCTCGGTTGCTTAAACATCAAAACATAGGTATTATGTTATATTTGTTGATGAATATTCTCATATATGCTGGGTCTTCTTCATGCAGAAGAAGAGAAAAACATTCTCAAAGTTCTGTGAGTTTAAAGCATTGGTGGAGAAGTAGTTGGGGAAGCAAGTGAAGGCTCTGCGGAGCGATAGTGATGGTGAATACATCTGTAACGAATTCAAAGACTTCTGTAGTGAAGAAGGAATTCAAAGAGAACTCATAGTGCCTCATAACCCACAACAGAATGGGGTCGTGGAGAGGAAGAATAGAATGGTCATGGGTGCTGCATGAGCTATGCTGCATGACCAGGGCCTACCGGTGCACTTGTGGGTGGAAGCATGCAACACTGCGGTTTATGTGCAAAATCGTTGTCCTCATAGAGTACTTGGCATGAGCACATCTGAAGAAGCTTTTACTGGTAAGAAGCCTGAGATTTCTCATTTAATTTTTTTTGGATCATATGTTTACATTCATGTGACAAAGGTCTCCAGGAAGAAGCTGGAGTCAACTGTAGAAGTTGGGATATTTTTGGGGTACACAGAAACACCCCATAATTATAGTGTGTATTTTTCAAACAGTTAGATGTATGTGGTGCGATAGGATATAAAATTCAATGAGGTGAAGGACATGAATTTGTCGCTTGAGAGGAAGCAACACTTGCACGCTAAGGAGGAGCTAATTGCTCCCAAAGATGAGCTTCTAGATGTGGATCAGCCACAGAAGGAGATTCATGGAGTGGAGGAGTCCACTCATACAGAACCAAACATCAGAACAGGTAGAAAGCATACCATAGAAGCTGAGAGACTGAAGCTTGATGCGACACAGAATGTAGGAGTCCCTACATCACAACGCAGACAGAGATAGTCGCCTCACTGATTTACTGGATACATGGCTCTTATGAGCAGGTGTATCGTGACAAAGCCATATTATTTTGAAGAAGCAGTGCAAGAGCCCACATGGGTAGATACCATGGTGGGGGAGTATGACTCCATTTTCAGAAACAGTGCTTGGGAGATTGTTCCAAGGTCGGTGGATAAATTAGTGGTAGGTTCAAGATGGATCTACAAGGTAAAGCAAGCTGCTGATGGGAGAGTCGAGAAGTATAAGGAAATATATGTTGCCCGAGGCTTCTCACAGATCGAGGGGATTGATTATGAAGAAACCTTTGCACCTGTCGCACAGTATTATTCCATAAGGACCATCCTTTCTCTCTCATTGTAGATGGGTTGGCACATTCATCAGATTGATGTGAAGACTGTGTTCCTTAATGGGATCATTGAGGAAGAAGTGTACATTGAGCAACCTGAAGGATTTGAGATCTTCAGCAGCGAGTCGCATGTGTGTAGACTCAAAAGAGCATTGTATGAGTTGAAGCAGGCACCACGTGCTTGGTACACTCAGATCGACAACTATTGCACTAGACTTGGTTTCACCAAGAGTGAGGCGGATGCAAACTTGTACCAAATTTTGGTGGAGGGTAAGCTTTTAATCATTGTGATTTATGTTGATGATTTAATACTAACGGGTGATGAGAAGTTGATACACTCATGCAAGGCAGATATTTCAAAGGAGTTTGAGATGAAGGATTTGGGCCTCCTTCATTATTTCCTTGGATTGGAAATATGGCAGCGAGAAGGTGAGCTGTTTGTGTCTCAAGGAAAGTATGCTTGGGAGATACTTGGTAAGTTTCACATGGAGGAATGCAAGCCCATGGATACTCCTCTTCTAAAAAATTAGAGGAAAGAGGATGCTACATTGGCAGAGGAAGTGGATTCCACTGTTTATCGACAATTGGTGGGTTCACTCATGTATTTAGTTAATACAAGATCGAACATATGTTATGCAGTGAACCAACTTAGTCAAGCGATGGTTAAGCCTACCAAGCTCTTTTGGAAGGCATGCAAGCATGTCCTTAGGTATCTTAGGGGCACATCTGAGTATGGCTTATGGTATAGATAGACGGATGAGGTGAAGTTGCATGGCTTCACGGATGCAGATTAGGCAGGCAACCCAACGGACAGAAAGAGCACATCAGGAGGGGTTTTCAGTATTGGATCTACAACAGTTTCTTGGTATAGCAGGAAACAAATATCCATGGCACTCAGTTTAGCGGAAGCATAATACATGGTAGCAAGTCAAGCTACATGTGAGGCTATCTGGATGAGGAAGATCCTGGTCGGTTTGTTCGGTTCTCGTTTAGATCCTACAGTGATACATTGTGATAATCAGAGTTGCATTAAACTCTCAATTAATCTCGTGTTTCATGATAGATCTAAGCATATAGATATCTGGTATCATCATATCAGATATTGTGTGCAGCAAAAGATCATGTTGCTTCAGTACTTTCCTATGGAAGATCAGGATGCAGATATTCTGACGAAGGCGCTTAGCAAGAAAAAATTAGAATACCATAGAGGCAGTATCGGGGTAAAGGATAATCCATATCTTGTTGAGAGGGAGTGTTGAGATTCAACAAGATGATGAGCTTAGTGAAAATTAAGCACCTTCACTAAGTGGGGCTCGCAAGATATTTTTAGGTGTTTGTCTATTTTTAGACATGGTGAGCATATTATATAAGTTGCAGGATGCTATTTGTAGATGGTTGATCAAGTTGGAAAAATAGTTGAAATTCTATTTTTAAAAGATTGGTCAAAGTCTATTTATAGATCGCTAATCTACAAATAGATGCATGTCGATTATTATTAGCCCTTAATAATAATCTGACAATAAATATCTACTTATTCTCTTGGATCACTTTATTTCAGTGAGCATATTTGTCAAATCAGTGGGCTAAAGGAATTATGCAATTCTTAGGGTGGTTGGTGACTCATGTATGGAGGACTTAGTTAGAACTGAAGTGGTAGAGTTGTGACAGAGTTGGAAGAGTAGTTATGGGAGTTGTTATTTAGTTTAACTCAATTAAGTGAGTTAAACTCAGTTGTGCTAGTTATATCTAGTTCTAACTGAAGATACACTAGTGAGAGTTTAGTGAATTAATTAGTTAATTAATTCACAAATAATAACTCACTTGTAACTGAACAAATACAACAATTAACTACTTGCATGTGAGTTCCAGTGGAGACCCAGTGGAGAGATAGGTGAAAGGGTGAGATGGACTATTTGTTGTGACTATAGTGATGCATTCAATGCATCTGACACACATTGGAGATACCAATGAGGATTGCGCAGTCAAGTCAAGGCTAATTAAAATTCGTTTAGAGGTCTTCTTTAGCAAGGATTGTGCAGTGGAGGTAGGCTGTTAGGAGGCAATAAATTGGTGCATAGATATGCAAATTTATGCATGATAGTGTGTAATGATTGTTGATTGTACTAAGAGCTTGATGTACTAAGCTTTGTATGAGATTATTACATGATTCCATTGATATACATAATATATGATAGTTGGGGTTTTATCTTTAAGCTTTCTTGTTAAAAAACTGTGTTTATGTGCGATTGATTTTTTCATGTGTTTGCAAATTGGCGATTTAATTTTTGCAAAGAATTAAGTAGAAGGATTCTGTATTTAACATAAGATTAATTTGTTAGATTAGAAGAATCTAGTAATACTATCAGTATTAATAAATTTCTACAGCCAGCGCAATCAACATGAGTGTAAGCCTTCAACTTAAATTATTTGCTATTAGAATACCACAACCCATACTCTACTGTTCCTTGAAGATATTTGAATATCCTTTTGAAAATACCAACATGAATTTCATGAGGGAAAGCCTGAAATCTGACCACATGTCCTGAAAACTACATGATATCTTGCCTTGAAGCTTTAAGATACAACAAGCTTCCTGATCTGAATATGGGCAGACTAGTTATTTCCATGCTAGCTCCCTCATCAGTATTAAAAATTTATGATTAGGATCGTCTCAAGCCTCCATTTGTGAAGGGGTTTATATGTCAAGTTTTATGTGTCTTTGATGATCAAATTATGAGTTATTTAAATTTTAAAAACTCATGTACAACAAATGAAATGCATAAATATAACACACAACAACCACATTATACTAGGGATGATAACATATTTCACCCCTCCATGGACCTGATTCAACTAGCTAGGCCCTCTTGGGATTACGAGTCAAATGTATGATTACAAGAACATGTAGTGATCCAATGGATTTGAGTCCTAATCCATTGGCTTAAAAGTACCCAAAAACCCTTAAAATGACTATTCAATCTCTGAAATTGGTTTCCAACTGATCTAGGCTTGACCTCCCATCCTGGTGGCCATGGGCTTGTGTAATATCCAAAGTGAAAAAAAAAACACTTTTAGAAGTGCTCCAACGCCTCTGAAAACTATACCATTCTATTTACACCATCAAATACATATAAAAATGACTATTCATTCACTCCATTTGGCCTTCAGTTGATCTGGGCATGGCCTTCCTTCCTGGTGGCCCTAGGCTTAAAAATTATTCAAGGTGAAAAAAAACTTTGTAGAATTGCTCCTCTACCTCTACAAGTTATTCCAATGGATTCAGAGCATGCCAATCTACTAAGAATGACTTTTTCTGAGCCAATTTTGGTCGAAAATTTCTTAATATAGGCCTCATTCAATTTCCCCTAGATTCTGATTCTAAATATGGAGAAAATCCAGTTAGCTGCGACAATTCTCGAGGTGGCGCCAGATTTGGAGGTGCTGCCAAAATCCTTCCAAATGTTTACCAAGATTAATTAAGATTTAAACTGAAATTAGTGTGCATAAGCGTGCATTAAGCGCGTTTTGGTTGAGCGCTTTTTGTGAGGTCATGTGGAAGGGCCACATGGGAGGAGGGCTGGCCCGCGGGGCTACCCCCCTCCTTCCCGTCATCGGAGACCTAAATGCACTTTAAAATGAGGTTATGTGCATACCTTTTCAAGAAGCATGGAAATATCCCAATGGTAAGCATTGGAAAGTGGAGCAGGGGAGGTCACGGGGTCGAGGCCCGACCTCGCCCCTCGATACACGTTTTGCCAAACCTTTATCAAACGAACTTTGGACTATAATATAGTTTTCGCTCCATCATATAATACACTCCAATAGGAATATGATACCATATGCTCGGACTATGGTTTGATTTGCCACTGTATATGTATAATCCCTCGGTCCTTAGGTTAAATAAATTCAGAATTATAGTAATAAAGTTTGGAATATACAATATATATATATATATATATATATATATATATATATATATATAAATAAATATATATATATATATATATATATATATATATATATTTATTTATTTTTTCCACAAAGGAAAAATTCGTAACTTTTGATTAAAAGATAAATTACATGTTACATATGCTGGTAGTGTATCACTACTAAAAGATTCTATGAAATATCTCATTATACTTCCACACTGGCCTCCAGTAGACTAAAACAGTCCCAAAAATAGCAGATCAAAATGTTGTCAACATTCACAAAGTAAGTTCGGTGCATAACTTACTGGAAATAGAGACAAATACATAATAAAAATAAAAATAAATATACATGCCTATAGGTGATCATGGGAGATAGAAACAAAATCCTCCCAAATGCTGTACAAATAGACAGCCTAGTATGCAGGAGCCTCATCCATAAAAGGCTGATGGAAAAATTTGTAAACCTGTTCTCCAGTCTGTTCTGTAATGTGCCATGTGCCCCAAGTCAGCTCCATAGCTTCTTTGGACAACTAGTCAGCCACTTTGTTCCGAGACCTGTAAATGTGTACCACAGAGATGGAGTCAAATAGGTTCCTAAGTAGATGAACCTCTCGCAGTAGTGCAGACAGTGTGTGTGAGTGACAGTGAGCAAGATTATTGAACCAATTGATCACAAGTTGAGAGTCCCCAAATATCTGAATGGAATTGCAATGTTTTTCCCGAGAAAATGTCAGAAGGAGTCTAAGGCATTGTAGTTCATCATAGTTGTTTGTGCCAGGTCCCAATCCCATCTGGATTTTGAAGTGGTGGTGATCATTCAAATGGAGTGTGGCGTCCCCTCCACATCCCTGTGTGTTGGATGCACCATCAAAATAGGCCCAAGGTATACTATGGTCAATGATCTCTGGTGTCCCGATTGTGGGGGGAATGTGTTGTCAATCCACAGGCAGGAGGTGATAGGTAGCAATGGTACCGGCACATATTCTGTCACAATTTATTGGTAGAACATTGAATATCAGCTTATTGCGACCGATCCAGATTTCCCAAGCCAATATCAGGGGGAGATTGCGCATTCTCGGCAGTCAACATTAATCTGCTACTAATTTTTCCATGAGTCAAGTAATGTATCACCCTGCCAGTGATGTAGATAGCCCAAACCAGTAGTAACCTGAGCTCAGATGCCCCTAATAATATTGCAATGTAGAAATAGGTGAGTAGTATCCTCGTAATTTGAGAGACAATAGCAGCATTATGAAGGTCCATGAATGGCTCGTCTGTGAAGGAAGTACATTGTGGGAATGCACTGGTTTAATATACACCAAAATAAATTTTTGTGCTTGTGCGGGGCCTTCAGTTTCCAGATGTTGTGCCACCACCATTCTTTTTGCGGAGGTTCTTTGGGCTGTATAAGAGCGAGGTATCCAAGTTTCGGGGCATATTTCCCGTCAGGTGAGCAAGCCCATATCAATTTTTCCTCCTGATCAGTGATGTGTATGTTGGATTCTTTTAGTGCCCAAATGAAGTTCTGCCATATCCGAGTGCCCTCCTGAGGGATCTCCAGATAATCTGCCTGTAGCCAGGCCTGACCCTGCCAAGTGGTATGAACAGGGTCCGCAATCTGTGCAAGGAAGTATATGTCTCTGCGAGCCAGGAGCTCAAGAATGTATGCAGGTAATTTATAAAATTCACCACTCCCTGACCAAGAATCATTGCCAATCCGAACAGATACACCAGATCCTATTTTCCAAGATAAACCCTTCTGGATGATGTGAGCCGCTTTTGTGATTGCCTTCCAGATGATGGAAGCACCAGTCGACAGCCCGATTCTGTCTCTGATCCATTCGAGAGTATTCCGTGGCTCAATATATTTAGCGACAATAACCTCCTTCCAAAGGCTTTGTCCAGTGATTAAGTGCCAGCACATTTTGGCAGCAAGAGCCCTCGAAAATAGATGGAGATATTTGATCCCCCAACCACCCCATTGCTTAGGTATGTTGATGCGGTCCCAAGCAATCCAAGCAAATGTAGAGTCCTTTCCCTGGTTGTGCCATAAAACGTGTCTACATATACATTTAATTTTGTTGGTAATACCAATAGGTATCCATGCCAGGGTCATCCAATAGACCGGGATAGCTTCGAGCATATATTTTATAAGGACCAGTCGGCCAGCCCTGGATAGCCATCAGTTATACCAAACATTGATTCTGCGTTCAATTTTAGCAATAATCCAGTTCCAGTCTTTGATTTTATAGTCATTTGGTTTGATATGATATCCCAAATATTTGAGGCCATCACTGATATTTATACAAACATAGTCAAATAGATTCAAGGCAGTGCCTTGTTCAAGGCCCAAGCATCCAGTCATGATAATAGAAGATTTGAGAGCATTAGGTACCATACCGGTGGCTCTGCAAAAAAATTTAAGTAGCAATTCAAATTGAAAAGAGTCCTGTCTAGAGCCATTGAGAAATATTAGAACATCGTCCACAAATAGAAGATGAGTGAGGTGTAGTATATCATTGATCTGGAGTCCATGTAAGGTTCCCCGAGCCTAGCATTTTTTATGAGGATAGAGAGACCCTCCATAACTAGGACAAATAATAATGGTGAGAGAGGACATCCCTGACATAGACCCCGCCCCGCATGAAAGAAATCAGATGCTGTGCCATTGAGTAATATGCTAAAAGTAGCATGACAAATGTAGCCCATAATCCAGTTTATAAATGAATGAGGAAAGCCAGAATGAATTAGGATGAGATGAAGGTAACTCCAGTTTACCTGATCAAAAGCCTTTGTAAGATCAATTTTGAGAATGGTGGATTTGAGGCGCTTAGTTTTAATGGAGTGGAGGGCTTCCTGGGCTATACCAATAGCTTCATGGATTTGCCTATGGTGCAGAAAAGAAAATTGTTCCTTTTCGATATGAGAGGATAGAAAAGGTTTGATACGATTTGCTATAATTTTTGAAATGATCTTGTAAATGAAGTTACAAAGAGATATGGGTCTGTACTCATGGAAGCTGGTGGGGTTTTCGGATTTTGGTATGAGCACAATAAAAGTAGTGTTAAACCCATCATAAATCCCGCCTCTCACCCTGCTATCCTCAATAATAATCAGAGGGTCGTTTTCCATGAGGTCAAAAAAGTGAATGAATAATTTGATGGGCTAGCCATCAGGCCCAGGGCTTTTGTCCCTTTTGAACCATTTCAAAACCCCCTCCCGTTCACCCATAGAAACCGGTGCATTGAGGTCATCAATCTGCTCCTGTTCCACAAATTGATTGAATGACTGTGTAATGTGCATGATGTCCGGGAGATCAATGTTTGGTGGCGCTCTGAATAGATTGGTGAAATTTCAGGTGCCCAGATCATGTAATTGTGCTTGTGTTCTCGCCACAAATCCATTCTGATCTAAAAATTCCTAAATAGCATTTGCAGTCTTGCGCCCATTAGCATGTTGCTGAAAAAACTTAGTGTTTTCATCCCCAACTTGTAACCATATATCGTGACTTTTAAGTCTCCAGTCCTCTTCTTTTTGTCTCAGAAGTTTTGCCTTTTCAGTCTCAAGAGCAGTAAGATGCACCTTGGTGACATCAGATCTATATCCCATGAGATCAGATTTGTTGACACTAGAAAATTTGGCGCAATTTCCGACAGCAACTTCGTCGCTATTCCGTCACATAGTCGTCGCAAGAGCGACAGTTCGAGGATGGGAAAAACGTGGTTTGCCATTATTTTGCAATTCCGACGCATTGACAAAGTGTCACACTACCGACACTTTTTCCGTCGCTTCCAAACAAGCGTCGCTCTTTCAACGTTTCCCAAACCGTCGCACTTTCGATGTTTGTAAACTGTCGCAATTCTGATGAAATGTGGTCCGAAGTTTTGAACGTCGCTCTTTCGACGTTTTTAAACTGTCACAATTCTGACAAAATGTGGTCCGACGTTTTGAGCGTCGCTCTTCCGACGTTTGTAAACTGTCGCAATTTCAAAGAAATGTGGTCCGACGTTTTGAACGTCGCTCTTCCGACATTTTTATACTGTCGCTCTTCCGACGTTTTTATGCTGTCATAAGACCGACGCGTCCCAGAAGTGTTGCAATACCGACGCATTCCAAAAGCGTCACAATACTGACTCTAGGAAGACCAACGAAAATCGTTCAAGACGTCGGAAGACCGACGCTTACAAAGAATCGGTATACCGACGACGGGTTCAATTTAAAAAAAAATAAAACGAAACTTTAAAATAAAACACTAAATCTCCAATATTTGTTATGAATTGTGGGCATTCCAATGATCGTGAAATATTAATATAATAAACCACCCCGCAGTGCTTCGACTATAAACAATCATATAAACATGGCTCTGTATTTCAAAAAACATGTTTAAAATAGAAACATGGCAACATTTTTTTTTTCCAATTGTTATGAACATAATTCGACCATGAAATATTAATATAATAAACCACCCCGCAACACTTCAACTATAAACAATCATTTTTTTTTTCACAAGAGAAAAAACGTTGTTTTGAATATATTATATGAAGTAAAACAGTCCATGAAGTCATTACATTTTCACATCTGAAGATTGGAACCCAAATATCCATCCAGAAAAGTGGAAGTCCCACCCCAGACAATGATAGAAAAATACCCCATGTCACATACGGGGACATGATATAAAACCCAGTAACGGTCCACATGGAGATTATCGACAATCTGAGAAAGCATCCAAATATGCCCGAGGCATCTATAAGAAAGTGAAATAGCAGTATGTAGAATAGTAAAGCAACAGATAGAGTACCGACGTCCATTGTTCCAAATACAAATTAAAGTACCCAAAATCCTTGAACAGAGAGAAACGCTAATCATGTGAGGAGTGTGATATGTCCAAAATATAAAAAGACCATCAGACCATATCAATAAACCAACATCGCTAGTTTTGAAGGTAGAGTGATAACCTGTCAACACATAAAATAGTATCATAAAGTGGATACAGGAAATGTGCAGAGACATGTACTGTTGATATACGCCTCACACAAAAAGCATCCATGATAGAGAAAAAATATGTATAAACCCAGGGTCGATTGTATGTTTTGGCTCACTTGTTCCCGAAAATAAAAACCATCTGCCGAAACCTAGCCTTGCTTGTAAGATCAAGCTCGCTTGATTCCAAAATTGGTAACCATTTGTTGCATCCGAGATGTAAGGTTCGAGCTTGCTTGTTTCCATTAGTAGCCCACTACAGCATCCACCCTGTTCATAGCAAAAAGGTTCCTGTAGATATACAGAGAAAGAGTATAATACGTAGACCATATAAACATGGCTCTGTATTTCAAAAAACAGGTTTAAAATAGAAACAGGGCAACATTTTTTTTTCCAATTGTTATGAACATAATTCGACTGTGAAATATTAATATAATAAACCACCCCACAGCGCTTCGACTATAAACAATCATATAAACATGGCTCTGTATTTCAAAAAACAGGTTTAAAATAGAAACAGGGCAACATTTTTTTTTTCCAATTGTTATGAACATAATTCGACCGTGAAATATTAATATAATAAACCACCCTGCAGTGCTTCGACTATAAAAAATCATATAAACATGGCTCTGTATTTCAAAAAACAGGTTTAAAATAGAAACAGGGCAACATTTTTTTTTTCTAAGTAAAGTTAATCTATTAACAGTGGGAATAAAATTACAGCATGACTTTAGTCAAAAACATTGCCCAGACTTATGGCAAATTTGTCATCAAAAAATAAAAAAAGAAGACTACCCTCATACGGGGAAACCAGTCTTGAACGTTTACAGAATTCAAAAATATTACAGAGGTCCAACATAGTAATATAATCTAAAACATGCCCAATTAAGTGGGCCTGCGAAGTAAGAAAACCAAATTAACCAAACTACTCCTCCGGTGGTTCCTCGACGATTCAGCACCATCCTTCGGAAGGTCCAAGATCGCTAGGTGCTATCTCCACATTCACGCCACTGCTCCCCTCCTGAAGGCCCGAATGCTGGCCGGATTTTTCTGAGCTCAGACCCACCAGATGGGTGCATTGTTCTTCCATTTGGGCTTCCTCACGGAAAACCACGGTGATTGAAGCTGTGATTCATGGGCGGTTCAGAGAGAAATTAAAGGAAAAAAGTGCTGTGTGCGTCGTAGGAGAAGGTGAAGCGGTGGGGAAATGAGGAGCAGGGGAGCCCATACGGTGGCCAGATCCTAGAACCTGACCCCGCCCACTTCTAGTGTTTGGATAGCGACCTGCGGAATAATCACTGGACTGGGAAGACGACTCGGTTGAGGGGATAGAGGGAGTGCGCAGGGGTTGACCTCTAGTGATCCCCCTGTGGAAATGCATCCTTTAACGCAGGTGAGGCATGGGTGCAGTCTCAGTAGTGGGCACAAGACGAGACGGAGAATCAGGATTCCAAGAAACCGAGGAAGACAGACACAGACCAGACCGAGAGAAATGCAGATATGCACCAAGGTCTAAGCAATAGTTCAGCTGGCCACTTCTCCTTCTCGTCACAGTGAGCAGGCAGTGTAACCCAACAACTGGAGAGCATCTGCAATTCAATGGTTGCGGCTCGTCTGAAAAACCATAGCGAAACGCCATTTTATCGACCCGATTGCAATCAATCGAAGAACGCCTGTCATAATTTATCTCTCATTAATGAGAGCCGAAGGCCGGATCATATTGGAGCATGCAGAATCACTAACAGGAGTGGAGGTCCGATCTTGAACAATGTTAAAACTTAATGCGATTTTATGTGAAAACCTTGGAACTTAAATATCGGCTAATTGAACAGCGTTAAAACTTAATGCGATTGATATGAAATCGCCACATCCAGGTCCCATCGCCTTAAACGCCATCGAATGCACTCGCTTCCGGGAACAGGGAAACTTTTGATTGAGGACACGTGGCATCAATTTATTGGAGCAGATCTTTGTTTGGGCTGCTTGCGCAGTGGAAATCTGGACCCGAAAAAGATTAGGGCGAATTTGATAAGAAATTCGCGTCCCAACTGTCCCTCTATACACCTGCCCAACTTTGGACCCGAAAAATATTAGGGCGGAATTCATTTGGTTTTCGCGTCACAAAATTGGCCGACGTCAGCAGGCTATTTTGGAATGCGAATTTGGTTTGAATTATGGTTTATCGCCGTTTGAAGTCCGGCGGGCTCGAATTAAGAACAATTTTGTTTGATCCCATATTATAATATTTGTGTTGGTTTTCTTTGATAATACACATATTTATAATAAATCATGGGAATACCACACTAAACATGTGGAAAAGTTATATAAATTATTGAGAACAATCAGTTTTATGTAAAAATATCCAAATGTGCTTTTGGGAAATAATAATTCGAGTATTTGGTTCATATTGTTTTAAAGGAAGGAGTGAAGTTGGAGCCTCAAAAGATGCAAGCTATTACAAAATGACCTATTCCTAAGAAAATCAAGGTTCTTAGAAGATTTTTTAGACTTACATGATATTATTGATAATTTGTTAAGAATCATGTATGCATTTCAAGTCCACTCACATTTCTCTTGAAGAAAATATCATTTATATGGAATGATGAGGCTACTTTTGCATTCTCTCTTTTAATGGATGCCATGTCTTCTACACCAACATTGGTTGCACCAACTTTTGGTAAAACATTCATAGTAGAGTGTGAGGCACTAGGACAAGGAATTTACGTAACATTAACACAATAAGGGATATCATTGGCTTTTAAAAGCAAGGAATTCAAAGAAAATATTTGGTGAAATCTACGTATGAAAAATAAATGGAAGCAATATTACATGCAATAAAAATGGGGATAGTATATCATTGGGAGGTACTTTAAATTCAAGATATACCATGATAACATAAAGTATTTTTTGAAGCTATGATTTTCATTAGAAGATTAACAAAAATGAGGAGAAAAAATGCAAAGTTTTAATTTTGAGATAATCTGCAAAAAGGGTAAGGAAAATTTAGTACATGATGCTCTTTATAAAATAGAAGAGGCCTCAAATTTATATCCAATTACATTTTCTATTCCTAGGTGGCTAGAAGAAGCTTGCCATAATGGAAAAATGACAATAGTACTAAACAAAAACTAAAATTTATAAAGGATGGGATGAACTCTATGGAGGATTGGGAGTGAAAGAGAGATATACTTTGGTGCAAATGTAGAATATTTTTATGCACGCAAGCATATTTGAATAAACAAATATTAAGGGAGTCCCATGTCTCTCTGATGGTAGGATGCAGGGTTCCTTAAAACATCTCAAAGGATCAAAAAATATATTTTTGGAAGGAATGAAGAAAGATATTCAAAATTTTGTAAGAGAAGGTCAGGTTTGCATAATAAATAAAAGAGAGAGTAAAATCTCTAGGGTTACTTCAACCATTCCACATACATATTCAATGACTAGAAGATATATCAATAGAATTTATTACAGGGTTACTGAAATATAAAGGTAAGTATTACATTTTTGTGGTCATTTATATAGACAAATTTTGTAGAGCTCAAAGTACATAAACAACAAGCCAAGTGGTAGAAGTGTCCGTGAAATAAATTCATGGTCTTCATGGTTTTCCTAAAGTAATAGTAACAAGAAACTTTTGGAAATAATTATTTAATATGAGTGGAGAAACACTAGCTGCCATGAGTTCTACATATCAAACACAATCAAATGGTCAAACAAAAATAGTTAACAAATGTTTTTAAGGTTATCTACAATGTTACTCTTTAGAAAATCAATCTTAATGGATGAAGTGGTTTCGTCAAGGAAGAATGGTAATATGATACTACCTATCACACATCTACTAAAATTTACCCATTTAAGGCCCTTTATGGATATCCAACTCCTAGTATCTCATACTTTTTGCAAGATAAGTCCAAAGTATAGAAAACAGAGTCACATATGGAAAATACTAAAGAAAATTTGAAAATTATTATGGAAAACCTTCAAATGACATGAAACATGATAAAACAACAAGGGGAACAACATTGAAGTGAAAGATAATTTGAGGAGGGTAATTGGGTATTTTTAGATTATAGCATTATAAGCAATCTTCATTCAAGAAAAAGAAGAATAAAGAATTAGCTCAAAAATGTTATGGCCCTAAATAATTATTCATAGGATTGCATAAGTGGTATAGAAGTTATATTTTCCTTCTTCTTGCATTCATAAGGTTTTTCATGTATCTTTCCTAAAAAAGGTTTTGGGAAAAAATATGCCAATGTATATAGAACTTCCAAAATTATATGAAGAATGAAAGTTGATTCTTGAACCACAAAAAGTTATAGATAAACATTCTGTATCTCTTTGACATATAACCATTATGAAGTACCTAATCAAGTGGAAGAATACTCCTCTAGAATAAGGTACATGGTAAAATGATCAATTCGTGATGAAATACCCACGGCTAAAGGGTTCGTTTGAAGTTTTGACAAAGGTTTTGTTATATGTTTTATATAACGCGCGGCGGAATAGTTTTATTGTTTGTTAAGGTCCCACACAATGATCAAATTTGAAGGGCATGTCCGAATTTCAATTAGAAGGGCATATATCTATGTCGCCCTTCCATAATGAAAAGCTTTAAAAAAAAAAACTTTTCAATTGACCACAATAAATTATTTTTACATTTCATTTTCAGAAAGACAAAACCATCAATATTTATATTAATAAAATACTGTTACATATACAACAATGAAGAAGGCTCCATCTTTCATTGCTTAAATATCTCATTGGCAATGTCAACATAAGTCTTGAAGACACTATTATAAGAATTTGGATACATACCACCGGGATATAGGAGATTTTTATGTGTCAGATTACGTAATGCAATTTTGACTTTGTCTAACAAGGAGCAGCAACATGGAGGTCTGGATTTTTCTTATAGAAATTTTTTATTATTATTTGAAACATTGTTTATAGATATGAATACAACAATGAAATTATGAGCATGGTGGACAATTAGTCAAGCTCATGATGCCAAACCATGATGATGTAAGTTTGGAATTTAACATTTTTACATGTTAAAGACAAATAGTCAAAATCACCGACAACTTAGTATGCCATAATTAATAATCATTCCCTGTTCACTTTTTTTAATAGGTTTATGTCACATGATGATCTCTCTTCTCTGGCATTTACTTGTATTGAAGATCACTATTCTAGGAATAAGGAGTTATTTTCTCCAAAAATAACCCTAGCCAAACATTGACAATGCATCAAGGATATCTTTCTATGCTTCATAAGAACATATGTTCTACTTATAAATCATGTCTTGGAAGTGGTTGTTTTGCTAGAAATTATTCACTAGTTGGTTTCATACCAAAGTCCTTTTCTCATTTTCAGCATCCAATACATGAAAAAGATAATGGTTTAAAACAACATAAATATTTGAAATTTTGCAAGAATTGTCTGGCACACTTTGAATATGAATTTTGAAGTCAAGTTCATGATGATGTATAGGATCAAGTGTCATTTTGAATACCAAATGTTTCACAAGAAAATTTTCAACATGCTACCCTGCAGTAAGGATTAAATGACAATATTGCATCAACTATTTCCATAATAAAAGTGCACCTCGGCCATAAGACTAAACAACTACAAATGTTGTAGATATAACAAGACCACACAATCAAATGTATTCCACAAGGCCAATACTGTATGAAAAATGAAAGGAGTTTGCAACCAAAAATACCTTAGGCAACTAATTCAATTAGATACACCAAACCATCGGCAAAAAGGAAAACCAGCCTACTCAAAAGGCAAGCGTTTACCTCCTTTGACAAAATTTTGAGTTCCGAAACAAGGGCCTTTATTGTCTTGTCAATGCCCCTAGTAATTTGAATGGGGTTTGCACCTGCTGCAACAACCTAAACAAAAAGGTTTCATTTCAAATTATTTTCCACAAATTTAAGATACAACCATTTTCAGTTTTGTATTTCCTAACAAGCTCATAAGTTTTGACAAAAGAACCAAAATTTTTTAATACCTGATAGCAATTTTTTCACTCAAAAACTATCTTAGACTCAATAAGCCCAACCCAAAACTAAAAAACCAAACACCATAAGACCCTACAAAAATGAATAGATGATCTTAATTCAGTACTATCAACAAAAATTTACCTTTACACCCTCACTTATTAAACCCCGTGCTGTTGAATTTTAACTTCAACTGCTGCAGCAGAAGGACGGATGCAGCAGCAACATTTTTTTTTGGAGGTTGCTTGCACGCCATCCAGAAATTTAATTCAGCATTTAAAATTCCTGCAAGTTTTTTTGTAGACGGCCGCAGCCATATTTCTGTATAGGATTGTATTTGAACACAACAACCAACATTAACACAATTCACCAACCAGAAATTAAACAAACATAAATTTACCCGCCAGTTTTGTAAATTCAAAAGGAGGACACGTGGAGCATTAATATTGGAGCATGAAATTGAAGGGAATCTGAAAACCGGACCCGATTTTCTTACAAGGCACATTGGATTGATAATTCACATTACAAATTAGGCAGACGTCAGCATCCCATTTTGGAACACGAATTTGGTTTGAAATTCAATCTATTCATACTTTTGAAGTCCGAAAGAAAGGGTTCTTTAATGTTTTGATAGTTTAATTTTATGTATGCTTTAATATATATATATATATATATATATGCGAAATGAAAGGTGGGCCATAGAATTTAGTTTTAATTTTATTTTTTTAAAAAGAGGGTTTATTATAATATGTTTTATATGTTACGTCATATAAAAATAAAAAGGACAAAAAAGCTTGGTATTTTTTTTTATAGACAGTACGTAAATTTTTTATTATACAACAGTGTGTAAAAAGTGAAAGACTGAGTGTAACTTTTTAAGTGTTTATGCACAGCAGTGCGAAAGTGAAAAACACAGCAGAGTGTTTTAGAGATAGAGTATGTTTGTTTTGAACAGACAGTGAGTTGGTGTTATGCACTGCGTTTTGTAGCAGTCATAATTTTGTAATCCCTCTCAGTGAGGAAGAAGTGTAATAGTTTTTTTTTGAGTTATTGAAGGGAATAGAAGTTTGTTTTCAAAGTATTGAAACTCTGTATATATTACGGCATATAAAAATAAAAAGGATAAAAAATCTTGGTAGTTTTTTTATAGACAGTACGTAAATTTTTTATTACACAGCAGTGTGTAAAAAGTGAAAGACTGAGTGTAACTTTTTAAGTGTGTATGCACAGCAGTGCGAAAGTGAAAAACACAGCAGAGTGTTTTAGAGACAAAGTATGTTTGTTTTGAACAGACAGTGAGTTGGTTTTATGCACTGCGTTTTGTAGCAATCATAATTTTGTAATCCCTCTCAGTGAGGAAGTAGTGTAATAGTTTTTTTTTGAGTTATTGAAGGGAATAGAAGTTTGTTTTCAAAGTATTGAAACTCTGTCTGCTGTCAAAGAAATTTTTATTTTCTCTGTGTTAGAGGAAGGGAGATTTATTCTCCATTCATTGTTCTGGAATTTTTCAATATTCCAACATGTTCAAGAACAAAAAATGTTGTGGTTCCATCCCCAGCTAAATCATTTGTCTTTTCTGCAGCTTACCTTACCAACTTGGCCCCAATATTTTCAACTGGGTCCTCTAATTCAACCAATAAAAAGGCCAAAACCATAGCATTGAGATACATTTCATTACAATGTCAATAACAATAAAATTTGACTCAGCCATAACCCTTTCCTTTTATTGTTGTGAAAAGCTTTATGCATTACTCTAATGTGGCTAGTCCATAGACCAAGTAGACCACTGGGTAACAAATATGTTTCCTTTCACCTTTGAGTTTTCAAATTATGCCTACCAAATCTAAGACATTTAAGAGGGGAACTAATACAACGTTAAAAAGAAAACCAGAGCACACATCTACAAATTACCTCCTTAGCTACTGTCACACCATCATTAACTATTTTCGGAGAACCATGCTTGCTCTTAAAGACAACATTTTTCCCTTCGCCCCAAGGGTGACTCCAACAAGATCAGCAAGTTTTTTCACACCGCCTGCAAGACAAATTGACAATGCTTTCGGTAAGTGTGCAATTGAATGCCAGACCATATGCCAAAACAACCCTCCATGAAAAATTAAAATAACACATTAAAATCGAATATAAGTGGACAAGGAAAGATCCACCGCGGTGAAGTTTCACGTGCAGGTGACCTTCCTTTAAACATAATTTTTTCTCTGACCTGCAATTTTTTTGTCACTGAGCCATCCTTGTTGAAGTACAACTCCTTTTCCATAGCTCTTGTATTAACTACCTTCTCTCTGTCACGTAATCTCAAAGTCCCTCTTCTGCTTGAGTGATTAAAGGAAATGGGTGAAAAAACTGAAAGAGAAGACAATTGTCTGCCATAATTATCAAACATTGCACCCAACTTCTTCCCCTTTCCATTGTTACCCAATGAGGTAGATGTGGCAATTGTTGTCATATTGCCCAAAGAAGAGGCCATCTTCTCTTATCTTGAATATAGAATTAAAATATCTTCATATTAGTATGAACCTTAAAAAACATGACTCCCATTGCTAAAAACCACTTTTAAGTTGTAACAGGCAAACTAAACAACTATCGCAACTTTTGGAAACTTTTGGAGCATTAAGAGAGAAACAACCAAAGAGAAATACAACCAAAATCCTCATTTTAATGAGACCGGACTATATATTTGCATTAAGATAATAGAAAGAAATCACGACTATATTAAGGCCAGCACAAAACAATCTTTAACCAGTGTCTCTCGCGGCCTTGAGGTTGCCATGCTAGAGGTTGCATATTTTTAATTTAAATTCTTGACCTCTCGTGCCCATCTATGAATGCATCCAATGGGATATCTACATCAAATGCTCCTTTATATCCCCAAAACAAATTCCCTACTACAAGAGCACCAGTATTGATGGATCACCCCACACCATCCCACCCACTAGAAACGGTGAAAAAGGAAACCCGAGAAAACTTCTGAAATATCTCAAGATGACTATATAGGTGGTTCTTATGAATCAACCAACCATTCAGAACATGCTCATCAATCCAAACCATGAGTATTATGTGACGATATTCAAGCATGCACTGAATCAGATTTCTGAAGCTATGTTAGAGAAACCCTAAACTCTCACTGAAAATAGGTGAAATGTGGCACCACTCAGAGATTGACATGTGCCAATTGGTACAAGTGGTAGACGATTGGCATGCTCAAACAACGAGGTGATGCAGGAATGACATGAGGGAGAAAATATCATAAAAGCCCCAAATCTGGAGAACTAAAGCTCATCACCAACCTGAGATTGACAACTTTACATGATGTAACCTATGAAATCGTAAATGGAGAAATCATACTAACAATAAAGTAACCTATGTAACAATAAATTCGGATTCATCTTGGGAGTGGTAATGGGAGAAATCATAGTGAACAACAGGAAACATGCAGAGTTGCTTACAATCAAATAGATGAAAAAACACATACAAAAAACCTAGATAATAATCATGAACAAGCTTAATATTGAATTATGAACTATAAAGGAACTTAAAAAATGTGACATTACGAACCTGGTCAAGCGCACAAGCAAAAATATCCTGGACATGACCCTGGTTGACAAGTTGTATTGCTCATGATACAAGAGGATTTGTACCTGCACTGCCAAGTCAATCAAAATCCATCATTATCTATACAATAAATACAAGTAATTGATGTAGTATTTTTTACTCTAATATGCATTCTTATGATAATGTTAGAACATATGTTGAAAATGTCAAAACATACCTGAATAAGCTCCTCTTCATTTCAAGAACAATTTATTGGAGTCGCATGAACTTGGAACAAGCCTCCACGATCTGAAAGAGTAGCAACTAAGTCAACAGTGACTTTTTTGTTGCTACACTGGATCGAGGGTGGTTTGCTCCAAGATTAAATCGCTCCAATAAATTATTCTCTACTAAACAGGGCCAACCACGTGAAGGTGGAAGCTCTTATGGCCCCTCCCCCCCTCACATCACTCTCAATTCCCCAATACCCAATCTATATTTCATTTTTTACTTTCATGAGCATAAAAAAAAATATTCAATAACTAATAAAAAAACAATTCAACAAAAAGTACGCAAGGAAACATTGCAATTAATGCTTGACATCAAAATAGTATGATAAATGAGTTTTTTATATAACACAAAAAACGTTCCAAGTATGGTAACGTTTGTCTTATAATAATACAATATTTTACATTATCAAATTTTCTTTTTCTTCTTCCTATTTCTAAAGCTCTTAATTACATCATCAATATCATCGTGCTCTGCTCCTGTTTCGTGCCTTTCGACCCGCACTGCTGACCTAGTTGCGTAGTCACGATGTCTGGTCTCATCCTGTGACGGGGCATCGCCTACAAAAACAGATAATATTAAATTTTAATTGTCGGTTTTTAAATATCATTGAACTAGTTCGGTAATATTAATAAAAAAAATTGCAATGAGATTATTTACCTGGTGCACCAGTTGTCGTCGTTGGGACTGTTGCCCTGTCTTCCTCTCTAGTGGTAAGATCCTCAAGGGAAACATTCTCTGTCATTTAAACAAAAAACGTTATAAGGACAACCATCAAGGTATAATTAGAAAAAATTATAAGTGGAAATTAATTACCGTCACGGCCCTCACTGATAGTAGCATTTTCGGCCTGGTCCCCACTACAATGATTAGGTTGCACGTGAGGATCATCTACATCTGGCTCTAAAACTGGGTTATTTGCCTCGTCGGTAGTGTTGCTCCCCTGATTTAAACAAAGTTTTTAGACATTAAATTTATGGACGAAAACAAACATATTGAAAGGTTAATGTTTTACCTTATCAGGCATTCTGGATCTTGGGACCTGCCCCAAGCTTCTGCGACATTCAACTACGGCTTGATAGCCGAAATGGAAAGCGATATTTTTATCTTCCTCTGTAGTTTCTGTTCCGAAGTCATCACCCTACATTACATATGATTGTGTATTTTAATCATATTTGATAGGATTACAAAAACGTTGGAAGGCGATACAATTAATTATAAGATGTTTAGCTACTTAATTACAATTCTTGCGGCTAATTTAAAGTGCCCTGGCCTAGCTTGTGATGGCCTTTTTTTTCAATCCTAGATTTGGTTGCCTTTGAGGTGTCAGGAAACCTAGCATCAAAATATTGAAGTCAGATATGACGTAGCACACTTTTATTTTATACATAGAGAAAATTAAAGCTATTGAATTAAAGTTGTAATTTACCTTGCGGGTCCAGTTGGCATTTTTCCTTATTTCTTTGCCCTTTTCTCTTTTCCGTCATGGATGAGTGCTCTCCACTCACTCTCTGGAACTGTGAGAGGATGCTCGTATCTAGGGTTAAATTGCAATTGCGTCCTATAGGTGTCCCTGGTATATTTCAAATATTTGTCGGCTACCCGAGCCACCGTTGTTCTGTCAAATGTGCCGACCCAAAAAAGGGCTTCTAGATAATCTAGAAGTTCTTTTTTCATTTTGGAATTCTGGGAATTCCACCTTGTGCATATGGCTAGGCCAAAAATTACCAACGCATGGCTCTCCAAAAACCTGTAGAACTCATTGTTTCCTACACGGAAAAAAAATATATTATCATTAATTTAAAAATAAAAATCATGATAAATATGTTTTAGATAGAGTACATGAAATAGTTAAAATATTAAAATTTACCTGGGAGTTGTACGTGCTTTATAGGGACACCTTCATCGTTCACCAACAACGTGCCATTAATGGTCCCTGTGGAGCTGACACGTGTAGCTCCAGGAAATGCAATAATGTAGTTGGCCATATCAGCCTCATCATTGCCAACACGTTCAGCGGTTGGTTGGGTGTCTGCTTGGGCAGGGTGTGTTTCTTGGCTAGCACCTAAAGGAGTAGAAGGTGTACGAGAGGGTTGTTGGGCAATCTCTTGCCCTTGTGTCCCACTACCACCAACATCGGGTTCAGAAAATGCTAGAAAATGCTACATACAAAAGAACTTTTGTTAGTTTAGTCAATGTAAAAATTAAAAATCAAACTATCACAATTCATCTCATGCAGAACAAAAAAAATATCCTTTTGACTTTTTATTATTACCTGATATCTTTCTAGATGCCTCATAAGATGTTGTATCCTCTCTTCTGTTTCAGGTGTTTGAGGCGTGTCTATCGAAGTATTAAATTTCGACCTTGCATCTCGTGCCTTTTTTTGCAACAAGAACACTGGAGATAGGGATGAAGAAAGCTCTTCCTCAAAGAGGGAATCATCAGGCGTACCATGGCTAGGTGTCTCCATATTTGAACAAAATTAATATTATTTCAATTATGTAAATAACTAAAATACCTGAAGATAGAGCAATGCTGGCACTTTACATGTTCTTCCGCTGGCCTCTTTCCGTGATCATCCCGTCTCGGGGTTGTTCCTGTACTGCCCTGATCAGTCTGCCTCATTGCAATAAAATTATAAATGTAAAAAATTGAAAACAATATCTAACTTGAAAACACAAAATGAAAAATGAAATAATTTCTAATAAGACACCGGAAGATAGAGTTAGAGTTTCAAATATGCCTTGCATTGAATTCAGTCCTGGAAACATGTCATTGCACATTAAGGCACCCAAACAAGAGACGAGTTCACAATGAAGACCTGATTGAATATATTGTTGGAGAAACTTCTAGTAAACTTGTTGTGAAGACCTTGAGGACATTTTGGAGCAACATTGTTGAAGTTGATGGTATAGCATTGTTGGAGACGATCTTGAAGGGCCTTGAAGTGAAGCTTTTGGAGCAACTATTGAAAAATCCTTAGAGCATTTAAGTAAGGCACTTTCTATCTTCCATCACCTTTTTCCTTTCAATATCCTTCAAACGATTTTTTTGATATTTAATGTTTGAAATCACGTTATAATTCCTTGATTATATGTGTTTGGGGACTTTCCCTTTGAAATTACCCAAAAATACCCTGGCAATTTTATCTTCAGGATGCATGTCTGACCCTATTGTTCAATATTTTGATTGATAGTAGTAAACATAGAGAATTAGGGGGCTCTTGACTTGGTTTGGTTGGGCCATTAGATCCCTAACATCTACTAGGGAGAACCCCCCTTGAGTTGGAGGAGAGCTAGCCCGAAGTGAAAAGAGGTTGGTGAGGTGACAATGGGGCTATTGAATTAAACATGGTATCACACTTTAGCTTTAGGACTTTATCTTGAGAAGTGCGAGATTTTGCTATATCAATTCTCAAATTGTTTACAACACTATTGTTAAGAACTAATAAGAAGTGATGTTGAGGGTTTTTTGGGTATAAGAAACAATACCATTTAAAAACTAGGGTTCTTAGTCCTTGGCATTCCTTCACCTGGGCCTAGGGGCACACTAGAATAATTTCACACTAAACCATGCAAACTTAAAAGTAACTTAACAGATCCATAAAGTAATAATAATCTTAATTCCTAATTTCCTATTGTACGATATGATGCAAATTATTCAAACATGAAGCAATGAAGACATGCAATGTCTGAATTTCAAGATTGATGAACCAATACAAGAAGTTAGAAACTACAACTTTGATTCAATACTTTGTGTCCTAACTCCAGGAAGGAATCTAGTTTGTAGTACAGAACATGCATCGTGTATTATCAATTATTAATTGACAACAACTAAAGGTCATCTACCTCATCAATTCCTTCCCATTTTGTGTTTTTATGTTATATTCCTTATAAAAGTGTCAAATTTCTCTCAAAGTAAGCAACCCTTGAATAAAATAAAAAATAGTTGAGATATGATTGAGAAATGGTCATTTATTTCTTGAAAGGATCTTCACAATTTCTTTGGTTGTTTTTCATCTCAAGAAATAAGAAATGACCTAAGAAATTATCGTGATGTAATATAAGAAACAACACGGTGCAATGGCCATTTTCAAAGCCAAATGATGTCCATTGAGGACATGGCCTTTATTTGGTTCCTGTTTCATAGGAGTTTCGGGTAGAAATGGAACTTTGTTGTACCATTTCCAGTATTAAAAAGGGAAAACCTTCTTTTTCCATGGGAAATAATTTACCTTTCCTTTTTCAAGATAATCTAAATCACAAAAAATATGAACTATACTGTACACATTCTTGGATAATGTGAAAGTGGAAAAGGAATACCCTACACAAGTGATGCACACATGTACATTTGAACACTAATAGATTTTTGTAGTTGAAATGTAATGCTTGTTTTCATTTAAATGTAGGGTTTTTAAAGCAGGGAGAAATAATGGCTGCCAATTTAATAAGCGTTTCTTTGGGAAAAATTTAAATCTTGTATTGGTTGATGAAGATAATAGAGGGTATTGAATCTTGATTCTTGACATTGTGTTTAACTTGAATAACTCAAATGATTATAAATATCAGTGGATGAGTTATTTTTCAAGTATGTCACTCAAAACTCTTATGTCAAAGCATTGTATGATGGCTAGCATTTTCTTGTTTCCCTTTCTTCAGTTCAATGTAAAAAGTATATTAATATATTGGAGCACGAATGATAACTAAAATTGTTTTCTCTGCAGTATAT
This sequence comes from Pinus albicaulis, assembly GCA_034641835.2. Lineage (NCBI taxonomy): Eukaryota > Viridiplantae > Streptophyta > Pinopsida > Pinales > Pinaceae > Pinus > Pinus albicaulis. The sequence continues at coordinate 1,222,812,642 of CM076572.1, read as the reverse complement.
CCAGCCCCAAGATTATGAAAAGTTTTCTCAAGTGGAGCTATTGGTTATTGATGAAGCAACTGCAATTCCATTGCCTATTGTAAAGGCTCTGCTCGGGCCATATTTAGTGTTTTTGTGCTCTACTGTAAATGGGTAATAATTATAAATGAGCCAACCACAATCACAAATTTTGTAACCATTCGGTTTCCATGGATAGTGATGATGATATTAACCCTATATATCAGTGACCTATATCTATATGACAATGATCTCAACATTGACCTTGATATGGTTGTATGGATGTGACCTTTGGTATGTCATCAGAAAATCCCCAAATCTGGAGAACTAAAGCTCATCAATTTTGATCTGGAGTACTACCATTGTGATAAATTTGATGACTTTCGATCTCCCATTCTCTACTGTGCTCTACTGTAAATGCGTAATAATTATAAATGAGCCAACCACAATCACATATTTTGTAACCATTCGGTTTCCATGGATAGTGATGATGATATTAACCCTATATATCAGTGACCTATATCTATATGAGAATGATCTCAACATTGACCTTGATATGGTTGTATGGATGTGACCTTTGGTATGTCATCAAAAAATCCCCAAATATCAGAAAATCCCCAAATCTAGAGAACTAAAGCTCATCACTTTCGATCTGGAGTACTAACCTTGTGATAAAGTTGATGACTTTCGATCTCCCATTCTCTACCACTTTGCACTTCACCTTCAATATAGATCAAACAAAGGGAAATTCATTATTGGGTGTTGGGATGGATGAGTTTTTCGAACTAAAATCCATAGCTTAAACTTCATGAAACTGGTGGAGTCAAATTCATGCAAGCACAAACACATCTTACACATATTCTTTGACACTCATACGAAAGAACATTGGAATACATCTAGAGAGAACCCTATAGCCTAACACAATCCAATGGAATTGACCAAAAAAACCCAAATAGAGTCAACCCTACTATAGGAGGAAGGGCCTGCAGTAAGAACTTACCATTTTACAAGAGCTGAGGGTGAATGCTGAGGGCGAATGCTGTTCTACAAGAGCTAAGGGCGAATGTTGTTCTGCAAGAGCTGAGGGAGAATGTTGTTCTGCAAGAGCTAAGGGCGAATGCTAAGGGCGAATGTTGTTCTACAAGAGCTGAGGGGGAATGCTGAGGGCGAAAGTTGTTCTGCAAGAGCTGAGGGCGAATGCTGAAGGTGAATGCTATTCTACAAGAGCTGAGGGTGAATGCTGAGGGCAAATGTTGTTCTGCAAGAGCTGAGGGTGAATGCAGGGCGAATGCTGTTCTGCAAGAGCTGAGGGCGAATGCTGTTCTGCAAGAGCTGAGGGCGAATGCTGAGGGTGAATGCTATTCTTCAAGAGCTGAGGGCGAATGATAAGGGTGAATTCTGAGGGTGAATGATGTTCTTCAAGAGCTGAGGGCGAACGCTAAGGGTGAATGTTGAGGGCGAATGCTGCTCTGCAAGAGCTAAGGGCGAATGCGTGCGTGATATCAGACATTAATGTAGTTTTTAAGAAAATCATTTTTATGTAGCACCCATATAAGTGTCGTAGTTTTTAATAAAATCATTTTTATGTAGCGCGCATATAAGTGTCGTTATACCGACAGTGGCCAAAGTGTCGCTATTGTGAAGGATGCCTCCAAACGTCGCAATTGCGACACTTATACATTGTGTCGCACTTGCGACGTTTGGAGGCAGTCGTCGCAATAGCGACGCTTTAGGGCATAGTGTCACAATTGCGACGTCTTCCTCCAAGCGTCGCAATTGCGACACTTTGTCTAAGTGTCAGTATTGCGACACTTTTCTCTAAACGTCGGTATAGCGACGCTTTCGGGCAGGATTGAAAAAATTTGGGGAAATTTCCGACATTTGATCAAAAGCATCGGAACCAAGTGTCGGAATTTCCTCCAAATGTACTAGTGAATGTACCATCTACCACCCCCACAGCAGAAATATGACAAAGAATATTTGCATAATTTTAGAGGAGAACATCCAGATCTTGTTAAAGTCATTCAAGAATGGAAGGATAATGAGGGGAAATTGAAGCAAGATAAGTTTGGTACATACCCAACTTCCCAAATTCCTAATCCTTACTATTGTGCTGCTGGTATGTTATGTAGATTATTTTCCAAACCCGATAGCACTAGATTCTCAAGAGATTGGGTTCCCCTGATTAACGCAATCATCAATTCATAAATTTTTAATTGGGCAGACATCTTATCTAATAACCTAGCCAAGCACATAACCAAATATAGAAATAAAAGAAGCACTTCATTAAGAGAAATACCTCCCTTTTATATGTTTGCGTATGTCATGGATGCTATTTGTTTTACTTCCAGTTTTCCTACCATGGGATGGAAATGGACTACCAAGGACCATACCCTAATTCACATTTACCACAGAGAACTCTGGGATTCAGATTTCCACTTACACTTCTATAAAATATGTTATAGAGTCATAATGCCTATACATCAAATGATTTTTAACAAAAGGTCTCCTAGGGTTTCTGAAGAAGCCAATGCAGACATTCTTCCAGTAGGTAGATGGTTTTTCGAAGAGAATTTTACATATATTAGAGTATTCGGGAGTTATGATTCTCCCCATGTTTTACCCTATTATGTTCCCGATAAGTTACTTGCAAAAGAAATAGCCTATTAGCTTGTTAATGATGTTACGAAACAGCTGAAGGATGCTAAAAAGGCTATTTGGCCTAATTTCCCTGTACAATGTGGCACCTTTGCATTGTCTAACATCGGCCATACTTACAAGGAAGTTTCAAAAATTCATTTATTAAGATTGGCAGTAATGCCGAAAATATTATATGATCCAAATGATGTAATTAAAAATTACATCACAGAGATTAAGATGAAGCCTTTTGTAAAGGAGGAATATGGATTTGATAATCTCTTCTAGGGCATGCAAAAATTTTAAGATATTATTAATTATGTATCTAGTCAACTAATTGAAGAGGATGTTGAAGCCTTTCAAGCATATAGAAACAAAAGACTAGATAAATTCCCTCTCAATTTTTTAATTATTGAAGATAACAACAAACAAACTCCAAGTGTCAGCCTGGATGATGAAATAAAAGATATTTTTGAAGATGAATCAGGTCAGTCACAGCAGCAATCTGATAATTCAAATCACTCCAAAAATGAATCCGAATCTAAAAAGGAAAACTCATAAAATACAATTGACCGAGTCATTAATGAGATAGAGATGCTAGAGGAAACAAGAAATAATGGGACAGAATCAAATTCTCAAGCAGTTCAACACAGTAACAACATGCTATATCAGTCTAGTTTACCACAAGCAAAAGATCCTATAAATGAATGGGAGGAGTTTTCTGAAGCCATAAAAACTCCTAAATAAAATCCCAATACTGATCAAGCAACAAGTTTACAAACACCTGAACACTCATAGAAGATAGTGGAAACTGTTAATCCACTACAAAGAGTTCCAACAATGCATGATAAAGAAATCATGCAGGCCTACCCCACAGATCAGATAGTTCTACAAATTGAAGATATTCCTTCATTAGATATTTTCTTCAGTCCTAGTTACAAGGTTGTAGTTAAAAGAAACAAAAGAAGGAGAATTGATGAAACAACTCTAAATCCTACTTATGAATCAGTTGATGTACTATGGAAATATTGCTCAGATGATCCTACTAAACATCTAACCAAATTATCACAGTATGCAGCGGCATATGCTACTGCTACTGTTGATAAAGCTACTGAGGTTAGAGTATTGTTAAAATAAAAGGAAGCCATAGTACAAGAACTAGAGAAGTTTTTGAATGAAGAGAAATCCAATTCCAGTGAGCAAGTCAAAGTAAACACAACCCAATTTCATAAAGATATTGAAAGCCTCAAATTGCAACATTAGACAGAGATTAATGAAAAACAAGCACAACTGGAAATAGTAATGACTAAGTTACATAGTCAACCACAATTAGAGAAATTTATCAAAGAAGCAATTGATTTAAACACTAAGTTAAAGAAATAATAAGAAGTATTTTGTAATCAAGCTTCTATGATTGATTCTTATTGTGATTCAAGTAAAATAATGATCCAGCAGATAGCAATTCAGAAAATTGAATGCAAAATACTTGAGAAGAAAATTGAAGAGCACATTCAATGGCAAGTTTCAGATTCAGGAAAACAAGCTAATCTACCTCAAGTAGATAAGGTTCACAAAGAAATTCTATTCACAGAATGGGAAGCGCAAATCAAACAGACAGAGAAAGCAGTGGCAAAGACATCCAAGATATCAAGTGTGAATAATGAATCTATGTGTGAGCAACTGTCTAAAGCAGAAATTCTTAAGGAAAACACGTCTAATGTGTTTTTAGAAACAAGACAGGTAGAAACACAGTGGAAGAAGAGAGCAGATACATAGGAGGAAATGATTAAAAAGGTAAATAAGTTTGATCAGGAAAATTACTAGAATTTTCTTATCAAACCTTATCATCAACATGAAACTCTGTAGTCTCTTACAGATTCAGCAAAGAGATCCCAGTCAGCAATCTCAAATTTTATTTTCAAGGGACAGATCCAATCAAGGATATCATAGCCAGCTCAGCTCAAAGAAATGTTAGATATTTTCCAACTTCAGGACCACATTCAAAAAGAAGGGCAGGACTCATAAAATCATAATTGTTAGTTTTATTTCCTAGATTGTAGTTTAAGTTAGCTTTATGAGGAAGATTGTTTGAAACCTCCTCTATATTTTCATAATAATCTATTTTAGTTTATAGTTAGTTTAGTATTTAAACCCTTCTCATGCATTTAGAGAAGGGTCCAGAAATTTGTCAAAAAAATTGCAAAGAATGCACTATTGTAAGTTTGTGAGTGCTTTGATGAATTAATGGAACACATTCTATTATCTTTTAACAATAAAAGTTGTTTAATTGATGTTGCATTATTGTACTCTTTAAATTTCTGGAAAGTGAGAAGGATCAGATTCATTGCTGTCAGTTTACATGAGTAGAACTTCATACATATGGTACTTCTATTCACTTGTATTAAGTCTTACTTCATATATTGACAGTTATCTTTTTATTGCATTATATATTTGAAATGTCATCATATATAAATATTACATGCACTTCTGTTCTAATATTTAGCTATGGTTTCTTTTTGAATATGTAATCACACTGATAAATGCGATATTTCTTTCACAATTCTTCTATGAAAAATACTTTGTTAGAAGAATAATTTTACATAATTTTCATCTCTTTTGAGTGTTAAATTATCTATATTACTGATAGTTGAAAGATATCATTTTATATCGCATAAAGGAAAAACACCCCGGGTATATATTAGATTAAATAGTTTATATAGATGCATATAAATTAAAACCATTATCCATTTGCATGCTATATTCACAACACCCTCAAAATCATCCTTATTGGGAAACAAGTCCCATTATCCCCAGTCGGAGCCACTATACCAAATGATAAAGGAGCTGATTTAAGGTCCGGACCGGGTGGTTTTCCCCATGTTTTGGCAACAGAATTCCGAGGCCTCAATAGAGCTACAAAATATTTTTGGCGTCGTTGTCGGGGAACAAATTAGGAAATATTTTCCCTGGGATACGACATTATCTTCACCCTTTAATCAAGTGAGCACGAAGGGTTGAGAGTTGCATAGCCCTCACCTTGGCGACTCCACTATTATCAAAGTTCAAATCAGTTGTAATCCTGGCTTACACAACGCCTCATACTTGATCAGATACTTCCCAGTAGAGAACCCCTTCTATATCTGATCTCGAAAATATCATATTTAAAAGAATCTGGAAGGAGAAGCAACCCAACTAGGCTGACCTACCTTAATTTTATCTAAAATATTTGCCTTCCTCATCTCAGAACGCTGACATCTATGGTCTTTGCTCCACATCCCATGTACTTGGGTATTCTCCATAAGCCTTTGCTTTAGCTAGTTCAACCATAAAAGATAAAGCCGAATCCACTGATATTTCTCTACCTCCCTTGCATCCTACTCCTGAGGTAGAGTTAAAGAAGTTGTAGTACTCCAAATCGTTTTACAGACAAATATCCAAACCTCTATTTAGAACACACTTCTTATACCCTAGCCAACTCATCCTCATAACCCACCACCACCGCCCCTCATGGATGTACCTGGTTTCCTCCTCAACAAGTATGCTTTATTGGCTCTACCTCAAGTACTGAATGACATGCCACAATATTATCTAAAGCTCTTGCCTCGATTCGCTGGGGAAGATAATAATTCTGCACAGAAACATATTGAAAACTTCCGCGCCTTTGCTAAACATGTGAATGTAGAGCACTTAGATGTGGTGTTAAGGCTTTTTGTCCAATCCTTTGATGGAGAAGCCTGGAAATGGTTCAAGTCTCTAGCCGACAACACAGTCAACACTTGGGAAGAAATGTAAAATTTATTCACATTGAAATGGGGAGAAAAGAGGGACCATGGATACGTATCACAGAGGTCGATGCTCTAAAGAAGAGACACAATGAGGATGTAACAGAATTCATAAAGAGGTTCAATAATCTCTATAATAATCTTCCTTATGAAATAAAGCCTTCCCAAGCAACTGCTAAGGTGGTCTTCGCAGGAGATTTCGAACCGGATTTTGGGTTCACCCTAAGAGAAAGAAAATCCACATCTCTGGATCAGATCCAGACTGATGCATTGGATGTAGAAGTAAAATTTTCTTCTATTGGTAAATTAAAGGAGAAGACAAAACATGAAGCCAGAAGAAATAATAGGGAGGAGGCTTCTACTTCAAATCAGGAGAGGGAATCACAAGAGTATAGAATAGAAGAAATGAATAAGCTAATCAATAACCTTTCAAATAATTTGATTAAGCTTGAATTGGAGGCCAAGAATTCCCCTCCTTGTCCAAACCAAATGATTCCTAACCAAGGGTTTAATCCTAAATATCAAAAGCCCCCTCTGCAGCTATTGGAGCGGGAGAGGAGGGAACAACAAGACCACATTCAACCCCCTCTATACTTGGAAGGAGAAGTGGAGGGATAGGCTGAGGAAGTCACAGATGGCCACAAAGATCAATTCCTTGCCTACTCTGATGATGAGGAGGGTGACCTCATCTTGCAAGGGGAGAAAAACGAGATGGAAGTCCCTCCAAAGGATCAAGATATTGACAGTTACTGTAGACAGTTCGTGGATTTTATGTAAGCTCAACTCCACAATAAGTATGACCTTGGGTCCTCTAGGAAGAGAACCCGAGTGCAAGAAAAAAATGAAGAGTCGATATCAAGAGAAAAAACTCCTCCTAGTCTTGCCAGTAAAGGGAAAAATCCATTAGAAGAGTTAACCCCTCATAAGGCCACAACATCCACTTCCACAAAGGAAGAAGCTGATCCTCCCAAAAATGAGAAGTCCTCATCTATAACCTTAAAGATGCCCGAACTTCCTAAAGAGAAGTTCAAATAAGCCACTACAGAAAAAGGGCCCACACCCTTTAATCTACAAAAATAACTAGAGAAGGTCAAGATCCTTGTTCCCCTGATTGAGCTCCTGAAACATCCTTCATACAAAGCTCAAGTGTCCCAATTCATGCAACCCCATGGTGTAAGCTCTCTGCCTGACAGCCTTAATCTCTAGGAAGAGCGACCTATGGTAGTTTTTAGACCTCATGTAGAAGAGCAGGACTCAACTACTCCCCATTGTATGTGACTTTGGTGATACATGACTTACTATTGCACAATTTTATGCTGGATTCTGGGGCTTCACATAGCCTATTGCCTTTTTCTGTAATGAAAAAATTGGGATTGCAGATTACAAGGCCTTATAAAGACCTGTATTCTTTTGAATCCAAAAGGGTAAAGTGATTGTGTATGATAAAAGACTTGGTAGTGAACTTAGCCCAAATTCTGGCCAAAAGTGTGGTAATGGATATTTTCGTAGCTGATATCCTAACTCGGTTTGGAATGTTGTTGTCCAGATCCTGGGGTTCTAAGATTGGAGGGTCAATAAAACTCGACCTCACTTACACCACTATCCCAGTGTTTGGTGGGGAAGAGAGAAGATTATACCATGAGTCCAAGTTTGTAAAGACGGTCACCAAATTTTACGGTTCGACCAACTCTCGAGTGTATGGCAAGGAGGGTGAATTTTCCTGTCTTATGCTCGAGGGGGATGCAAATTTCCTTCAAGAAACGAAGATCTGTCCTCTCAGATAGGGGGATCCTATAAGTAGAGAGGAAAACAAGATTTGGACCTTGCAGTTTGATGGGGCTTATTCATGAGAAGGAAATGAGGCTGGGGTACTCTTGATATCACCTGAAGGTTGCTTAGTTCCCCTCTCCTTCAAGTTGGAATTTGAATCCACAAACAACGTGGATGAGTATGAAGCCCTGCTATTGGGATTGCAGACAGCACAGAACATTATCATATAGAACCTCACGGTGTTTGGAGATTCAGAGCTAGTAGTGAGGCAAGTCAGGAGCCAATGCCAAACTAAGCACCTGTGGCTCAGAGCTTATAGGAATGAGGTATGGGATTTGGTTGAGAAATTCTTCTCTTCTTTTAACATTCTGTTCATACTTAGGGATAAGAACAGAATGAATGACTCACTAGCTATGGCTGCTCGCAATTTTTTCCCTCTGCAGAATCTATTGCTTAGATATGAGGTGGAAGTGAGATATCGCCCCTCTATTCTGGACAACATAAAACATTGGTAGGTCTTCGAGGATGAAGATAAAGTCAAGAATTTTATGGATATGGTGGGAAAATTATCAAATTTGATGATCGAATCAGTGACCGAGGATGATAGTGAAGAGACGAAAACCAGATGGGAGGAGACACTGGCTGGCCATCGAGTTTTAAAATTAAAGGGAAATGTTATTCCCAGGGGTCTTGTGCCATTGGAGATATTGTTCGATAAAAAAGATATCCTGGTGAATCCTAGAAAACTGACCCCTGATGAGCCAGTCAGGGATTTGAATATCGGGACAGAGGAAGACACGAAGGTGGTGAAGCTGTCGAAAGGAGTCCCCAGAGAATATCAAGGACAATACCTGAAGCTCTTTCGATCATACAAAAACGTCTTCGCCTGATCATACCAGGACTTGAAGACCTTTGATATTGATGTCATACAACATAAGATACCAATAAAAGAGAATGCTAAGCCTCATAAGCATAATCTGAGGCAGATCAACCCTCTTCTTCTCCTAGATATTGAAAAATAAATAAAGAAGTTTTTGCAGGAAAAAATCATTGTCCCTCTCAGGTACTCTGAATGGGTGGCGAACCTGGTGCCTGTAAGGAAGAAAAAAAATGAGATTAGGCTTTGCATGGATTTCCATAATATGAATAGAGCCTCACTCAAATACAACTATCCCCTCGTGAATATGGATGGTTTCTCAGGATATAATCAGGTGGTGGTGCTCCTGAAAGACCAGAAGAAGACAATGTTCACTACACCTTGGGGAGCCTTCATGTATGCCTGAATGCCTTTCAGCCTGATAAACGTTGGTGCCATATTCCAACGTGCGATGTACATCGCTTTCATAGGATACCAGGATAAGTTTGTGGTGATTTACCTGGATGACATCACCATCTTCTCAAAGAGTGACGCTAAGCATATAAAGCATCTTCGACGAACTTTTGACAAATGTTGAAGGTATGGTCTGTCTCTTAACCCCCAAAAATCCATGTTTTCCCTGGAAGAAGGAAAGATATTAAGGAACATAGTAACCAAAGAAGGGGTAAAGATTGACTCAAAGCGGGTGGAGGTGATAAATGGAATTTCCCTACGAAGAAACAAAAATTAAGTACATGTATTCATGGCAAGAATAAATTTCCTCAAAAGGTACATCCCAAATTATGCCGAGATCGTCTGAAACATCACTGAAATGCTGAAGAATAATAGTGAAGTGAAATGGACTCCTCAATCTAGGGATTCTTTCAACAAGATCAAGAAGGCCTTTGCGGAAGATCTAGTGCTGGTAGGTCCTGATTATGGAAAGCCATTCATGATTTTTTCTTTCGCCTCTCCTCAAAAAATAGTTGTGGTGCTGCTACAAAAAAATGATGAAGGGCATGGGAAACCTATTGCATTCTTCAGCCAAGTCCTCTGAGATGTAGAACTAAAATATAACATTCTAGAAAAGTGAGCATATGCTTTGGTCAAATCTCTTAAGGCATTTCCTTTGTACGTGCTATAGTATGTCATAACAACTTACGTACCCACTGCAGCAGTGAAGGAAAAAGAGGCAAATTTATAGTTGAGATTCAAGAGTACGAGATGGAGATAAAGCCCACAAAACTCATCAAAGGCCAAGGGTTAGAAAAAATTCTCTCTGAATCCAACTGTCAAGCTCTAGGGATAAATTTGTCTATGACAGGAGGAAAAGTGCAAGAGGACAGTGGTGTACAACAGGGCATATAATATTCCAAAAAAAAGACACATGTAAAGTACCTTCTATCATTATGGTATAAAGATATAGTCGAGTACCTTTTGATCCTGAGGTGTCCCCCTAACTATGGCAAGACCAAGTATCACACTTTAAGGTTAAGATCTCAAAAGTATACTGTGGCAAACGAGTGACTGTATTGGAAGGATCCAGTTGGGATTTTACTACTATTTTTAACAGAGCAAGAGGTTGACGAATTGATGATAGAGTTCCATGAAGGAATATGTGAGGGGAATTACAGCTAGCGATCCACTGCTCACAAGATCCTAAGAGCGGGCCTCTTCTGGCCCAAGCTGTTTGGTGACGTGGATGCTCGCGTTCGGGCCTGCGAAAAGTGTCAGAAATTCGTTGAAAAAAAAAAGTTCGCACCTCTCCCCTTGATCCCATTTCATGTTGAAGAGCCATTTAAACAATAGGGAATTGACTTCATAGGTGAGATTCATCCGGCTTCTAGCAACCAACATCGATGGATCCTCACCACCACATATTACTTCACTAAATGGGTTGAGGCCGTGCTCACAAGGTGTTATCACAAAATTTCTTCTGATAGGCTGCTAATTAGAGAATCTCATGTAACTTTTTCAAACCAATATTTTGACTGAGTTTTAGCCTCCTCAGCCTGAGAGGGCTCTCTCAATTTTTAATGATATTGAATAAAGATGCATATGGCTAACTCTATTTAGGAAAAAGCTTATTTATGATGAGTATAGGTTGAAAATAATATTAGTAAGTAAAAATTGGGCTTATGGAGTCAACATTTTAGTGACTCAGTGAGTTCACTTGACATGGATTTTTTAGTGGTAGGACACACACATGATACAGGAAACTACATAGTCAATTCATATATAAAGGAAGTCAGAGCATTGAAATAATGAATTCTGAGTATTATAAATGAAAACCACCGTAAATGAGATACATAAAAGGTATAGATAAGATAGGAAAGCACTAAAAAATCATTCAAAATCTCAGGTTGGTCAAGTAACAGATCTCTGTATTGCTGAAACAGTCAATTTACAATAAGCTACAATTTTGCCAAAAATCTCTAACCCTTAACAAATTTGACCAAATGGCCTTTAATAGAATTATTAAATCATGAGATGATATTCCTCCTAGCTAGATTCATAAATTTTTTTCCTAATGACACCTTGCATAACCATAAAACATCAAATTAATGACAAACAGACACCTATCCTACTTGACTGTCATATTCGTACTAGGACTCAAACTACTCCTTATTGCCTTTAACAAACTTATCTACTAAAAAATTACATTCTTTCACATATATGTTGTCACAGTTTGAATTTAGATGATGGGATTCATCACTTTATGACCACTTAACTGACCTCCTCAAAACTAGCAAACAAAACCCTATTTTTTAGGCAAATGGTCTTCTTCTTCCACGAATACTTTGGCTATCAGTTTATCTTCAATTCGTAGTCCTTGAGTGTTGAATATTTTTTTTTCATGGTATTTAACCCTTCCATAATCTCCAGATGTCCAAAGGTGCTCTGAAACTTTCTAAAAAGGCTGAAATACATTGTGCTACAAAAGTAAGGCAGTTTCGTAGCGTACTTTCGTAGCGCTGCAAAACATGCCTTAAACCTCAAAGTTCTTGATTCTTTCCTTTGACATAGAGTTAATCATCATTAAACACATCTCATATACCAATTACACCTCTTGATAGCATTCAAAACTGGTCCAAAAAGTCAAAAGAGCAGTTACAGTAGTTTCATAGTGTTTTGCTGCCCTTTAAGCCCAGAGGCGCTACGAAACTACTGAAAAGTGTTGAAAATGCAGATTTTTGTATAATTTTTAAATATGAAACCTGTAAGTGCCAAAAACTTGTATCTATCATTTCATTAGCCTCAATCAACCATAACAAACTCACCTTATTCTCCTTGAGGAATTTCTTCCTCATTTACAATTGGTTGGGCTATTGGTTCTTCAATCACTATCATTTTAATACCTTTGTTCTGCAATTCATCATGAATTAATTCTAGTTTCTCTTGAAGGTCCTTAACCTAGTATTTAAGTCTTCTATTAGTAGCATTTAGATTTATGTTCATCCTACTGAGATGTTTGGCTTCTTTCCTTGCTGGAATTGTCCATTTGATGAGCTGTTGTGTGTTGTCCAAAGTTTTTGAAACAGTGTCAACTTGTTCTTCCCAAACTACCTTCATATTTTCAAATTAAATTTTCTCAATGTTGGGTAGTGAAAAAGGTATGAAATTATTGTGTATTTTCTCATTATTTTACTATAGACATACTCCTTTTTACCTTGGGAAGGTAATTTATTATAAGAATTATGGTAGAATTGGAAAGGTTTATGTTTATTGTAAAAAGATGACTAAAGATTGCTTTTTATTGATAAAACAGGAATTAGACGAAGCGAACAACTGTACCAAAGGTGGGGCTGAGATCAATGCAACTGCTGCTCCACCAGCGTTAAACCACATCCAGCCAAAGACAAGGAAATCCGAACGCATTGCCAAGAAAAGGCAAGAGATAGCTCGGCTTCAGTCAAAGTAAACCATGTGATAACCAAATGAAGAGAAGCAAATCCCTCAGGATCCTTTGATTCTGAGGGATCGTTGTTCAAACTCATCTTATTCCTCATCTTTTCCATCAGGGTCTGTTATATAAGGCAATGCCTTTGATGATTAAGGGGTCAGAAGTTCCCATTATCAAAACATTTCCACTGTAATATTGTTTATTAACTCTCGGTTTTGAGAGAGCAGTCTCTGTAACACTTTATGTTTGATTAATATTAAAGACGCATTTCGTTTCATCTCTTAAGTTCTGAAGTAGCCCAACAGTATTTCACTGGTGCTAAGGGCCTGACTCTGGTGGAATTACCTTGATTTTTGTATTTCTAATCTTTGCTTACTATTGTGTGAAGTTGTGTTTAAATTTTATTTCAATTGCAGAGTTGATTGACTGTTGTTGGATTGAATACAAATTCATTGTGATCATTAACGAAATGCATTACTATTTTACCATCTGCAGGAAGTGCATTCACTGTTTTTTTACCTTGCCATCATTATAAAGCTTTGCTGTGCTATATTCAATTCTAAGTTGTTGTTCTATTAGTTTATCATTCTTTATGATTGATTGTTTCATGGTATTGTTTGTCGACAGGGTTGAAGTATTGAGATTAGTTAAGTTTATAATTGTTGTTCCATTCATATTGCTGTTCCATTTCTATTTATTGTTTATTTCTGATTCATAGCTTTAGATTAGCAGATAGATTGGTTGTGGTTGTTGTGTATGCATAGGAGTTACAAGTTGGTGTTCCTTTCTAGCCTTTGAAGTTCCTTTCAGTTATTTTCATCAACAAATAGTTTGAGTTTGATTTCATTTCGATTGCTTTAAGAACAAGGTCACCAATTGTAGAGGACACTGTTTATTGCTTCCAAGTTCCCAGATTGGTTATCTTGCATCGATTTCTAAGGGAAGGAGTTACTGCTACTGTATCCCTGATCGATGTTTAGCAGATTGATTTAATTAAGGTTTCAGAGCATTTCCATTTATGTTCCTCTAATTAGATCTCTTTGCAAGCATCCGTTTACTCTTGTATTCATAATTTTGTACTACATATTCATAGCATTACTCCTAATTAATTGCAGCCTTAGATAGAGTACACTCTTGAAATAAAAATTCGCTCTCGGATTGATAATTAATGTAGGCTAATTAGGTGTTTGAAAGATACCTTTTTATGACTCAACTTCTATATCTCTATACTTTATATATCTCTATTTAAATATCAAATTAAAGTATGAATCCTTAATCTTTGATTTTGAACCTATTATACTTGAAAATCATTACAAATCGATCATATTAGGTTGAAGTGAGTTATAAACACATATGTACTTATGTTTATCTTAAGTTGTCCCTTCTCCTTATATTTGAATCATTACAAACGATTTTATATCTATTAACGATGTATCACATGCATGGATTTTAGTAATTGCTATAATTTGATTGAATGTATCATAATTATGCCTTCAAGGGGGGCATGGATGTCTCCATGCAGTTCAAATCCCGATATTTCCTTACCTGTATGCGAACCAAATCCCTTCATTCTAGGGAATAACAAAAATTTAACGACATTATTCCAATTTTTCATGTTGTGATGTTCCATTGTGATCACTGTGTGTTTGGGAAGAACTAAAAAAGTGCAAAGACAATGGGAGAACGACCAATTCGGAGTGAGCCGCAGGTGCTAGTAGTTTCTGATGTTGCGCAAGAGATTTTGGAAAGACTGGGATGGATTACATATTTCACGAGGATGCAACAACCCCATGAAGTAGTGGCCACTAAGTTCTTACAGTACTTGTAGGAAGGACAGTCCATGGTTAGAGGAAGACAAATAGTTGTATCCGATGAAATAATTGCAGAGGTGTCTGGCATTCCGGCGCAAGGAACTATATGGACTCAGAAGAAGATCAGGATTCGAGAAGCCATGAAGATTTTTCAGGATGACAGATAGAAATTGGTTGTCAAAGAGAAAGGAGTTCAGTTAGCATCATTGGGAGAACCATGGATGGAATTGGCCAAAATAGTGCAGGCCTACATAATGTGTGACGGAAGGAAAGACATGGTAATACCCCGCCACCTTAAGTTACTGGCTGTATTAAAACAGAAATGCACTGTAAATTTTCCTACATTTTTAAATTCCTTACTTCACGATATCGCCCATATTATAATAAAAGCTCAGCATACAGACATGGTGGTCAGCCACCATTGCCTAATCCGATTAATATTAAGTCGTAGCCTTGCCCAGCAACAGACCAGCTGGGAAGAGTTGATATTCTCCATTGATGGAGGGTTAGCCTTACCGGCCCTGAACCGAAAGAGAATGGCTAGCTCAATAGTTGAGCCATCAATTCATAGACAGTCCCTTCGTTCAAAACAAAGCACGGGAATGATAGAAGGATTTCCGGGCAGCAGTAGCCAGCCCCTGGAATTGCACAGCTCAGAGGATGAACAAACTCCACAATTGGAAGGAGGAAGTCCTCGTAATGATGAAGAAGAGGAAACGGAAGGAGAAATTTGCTACTCAGATGAAGAAGGAATAAGTCACCACACCAGTGGTGAGAAACAATCCAGTGCAGAGGAAGGAAATACTGAGGAAGAGGAAATTGAAGGAGAAATTCGATATTCGGATGAGGAAGAAGGAAGCTATCATACCTGTGAGGAGGACGAAGATAATCATAGTAGCAACAAAGAAGGAATAGAGCCTCCCGAAAATGCTACCTTAAGCCCTTTACAGAAAGACCAATTAGCCCAAATCCTGGCCAATATGAGTGACTATGTGCATCCTCATAGCCCTTTGGACCTTAACATTGATATTAATCAGTTGCAGGAGCACTCTGCAGTTAACAAAAAAACAGCTGAAGAAATGCTAGATGAAACAGCAAACCCTATCGAAGCTAGGGTTGTTTCCCCTGAAAGGCATGAACAAGAAAAAGAGAATACTTAAGCAATATCTCAATCGAACAGCCCTCAAGGGATTGCAAAGTCAACAGAGGGTATGATTCCCAAAGAATTTAGCCAAGGGCATATGAGTGTTGAAGAAGAACCCCAAGCAGAAGACCAAGAATAGAACCTAACTAAAGGCATGGATGATATGGAGCAAAACTCTATCGAGCAAATGGGTTCAGATAAAGGAACAGCTGTTCCATTAAAAAAGAGGAGGGAAGCAACTGAGATCGAAAAGCTTCGGAGGGAACAAATGAAGCTTCACAGACTCGTGGAATAGCTTAGGCAAACCATTAGGGTTCTGAGAATGAAACAAATGCCTAAGCGAGCCCCTAAGAGAAGGAGCATAGCTACTAAGCGAACTTTGAAAAAAGAGAAAAATGGCCGCTAAGAGGAACCCCCAAGTTGCAAAGGCCATGCTTGAGCCTAATTATGGAGATACGGAATAGCAAACAGCTGTTCCAACACAAGCTATTCCAGAGGGACCCGCTTCAAGTGAAAACATGCAAGCTAGTAGTCAGCATACCTTTAGTGACCCAACATTAGCCAAACTCCAAGAGGAGTTGGCACAAGCCCGACTAGAAGGGAAAAGGTTGGAAGAAGACACTGTCCCTAGGAAGAGATATCAGGAGTTGCAGCAATAGATGAATATTATCCATGAGGCGGAAGCTAAAGCTTACGAAAAGTGTCGAAAAGCAGAGGAAAAGGCTGACAAGGTAATGAACCAATTAAAACTAGCCTACAATCAAATGAACACTCTCTGCTCATTGTACACTGATGTCTTAGCCTATAGATTCCCGGCCAAAAACTATGCTTTATTTTTACTAGAAATATATTTACAGCTAAAGATTAAGGTAGTTAGGGCAGGGAAATCTGTAGAGCTAAAAACTATAGATGACTTTGTATCATACTGCAAACTTCATGGGATCAAAGTACAACGCCTTTTGTGTGAATTTTATTTGCATAATTTAATACTTGAAAATGATTGTGAGTCAAACCCTAGCCATTTTGTGGGAGATGTCCAGCATCAAGCATTCATTTCATTTGTTGTAAATCAATTAAAATGGCTTAAAGCCTATAATGCTTTTCAAAGGAAGGAAAATGAATTAGATTTATGGGTTAGGAGTGAACCTTAGGACCCATTTCAATTTTGGGCTAGGCAGAAAAGTTTGATGACAAAGAAAGGCATTATCCAAGCATTGGGGCCTGTCCACAAATTGGTTATCTTGAATGGCACAGATTATTTCTTATCTATTAGAAACCAAGCTTATATAGCAGCTAAGGTCCAATGGAGAATTTCTAATCAAAATGTACAAAATAGATAACCATTTAATTATAAAAACTTTGGGCTAGCTGCAGACCGCTTGGTTTCCTATAGTCATCTCATTTTAAAAGAAGAACCATTCTAGCTAGGGTGTAGGTTCCGAAGCCCCATTGCATGGTATCCTGCTTCAGACTACAAAGCCATTTACGAACTCCCTGAAGGACAGACAGAGCATGTTTTTGAGGAATTAGCTGCACTACATGGTTTTAGGCCTTTTGATGACAAACCTTATCCGGCTTATTCTTTGACTTCTCTCCAAGTGAACTATAGTTTTCATGAGGACATGAAAAAGATTAAGTAGGGGGGTATGTTGGGCAGTGAAAAAGGTATGAAATTATTGTGTATTTTCTCATTATTTTACTATAGACATACTCCTTTTTACCTTGGGAAGGTAATTTATTATAAGAATTATGGTAGAATTGGAAAGGTTTATGTTTATTGTAAAAAGATGACTAAAGATTGCTTTTTATTGATAAAATAGGAATTAGAGGAAGTGAACAGTTGTACCAAAGGCGGGGCTAAGATCAATGCAACTGCTGCTCCACCAGCGTTAAACCACATCCAGCCAAAGATAAGGAAATTCGAACGTATTGCCAAGAAAAGGCAAGAGATAGCTCGGCTTCAGTCAAAGTAAACCATGTGATAACCAAATGAAGAGAAGCGAATCCCTCAGGATCCTTCGATCCTGAGGTATCGCTGTTCAAACTCATCTTATTCCTCGTCTTATCCGTCAAGGTCTGTTATATAAGGCAATGCCTTTGATGATTAAGGGGTCGGAAGTTCTCATTATCAAAACATTTCCTCTGTAATATTGTTTATTAACCCTAGGGGTTGAGAGAGCAGTCTCTGTAACACTTTATGTTTGATTAATATTAAAGACGTGTTTTGTTTCATCTCTTAAGTTCTAAAGTAGCCCAGCAGTATTTCACTGGCGCCAAGGGCCCGGCTCTGGTGGAATTACCTTGTTGTTTGTATTTCTAATCTTTGTTTACCATTGTGTGAAGTTGCGTTTAAAGTTTATTACAATTGCAGAGTTGATTGACTGCTGTTGGATTGAATACAAATTCATTGTTATCATTAACGAATTGCATTGCTATTTTATCATATGCAGGAAGTGCATTTGCTGTTTTTTTACCTTGCCATCATTATAAAGCTTTGCTGTGCTATATTCAATTCTAAGTTGTTGTTCTATTAGTTTACGATTCTTTATGATTGATTGTTTCATGGTATTGTTTGTCGACAGGGTTGAAGTATTGAGATTAGTTAAGTTTATAATTGTTGTTCCATTTCTATTTATTTTTTATTTCTGATTCATAGCTTTAGATTAGCAGATATATTGGTTGCGATTGCTGTGTATGCATAGGAGTTACAAGTTGTTGTTCCTTTCTAGCCTTTGAAGTTCCTTTCAGTTATTTTCATCAGCAAATAGTTTGAGTTTGATTTCATTTCGATTGCTTTAAGAACAAGGTCACCAGCTATAGAGGACACTGGTTATTGCTTCCAAGTTCCCAGATTGGTTATCTTGCATCGATTTCTAAGGGAATGAGTCACTGCTATTGTACCCCTGATCGATGTTTTGCAGATTGATTCAATTAAGGTTTCAGAGCATTTCCATTTATTTTCCTGTAATCAGATCTCTTTACAAGCATCCATTTACTCTTGTATTCAGAATTTTGTACATCTTCATAGCATTACTCCTAATTAATTGCAGCCTCAGACAGAGTATACTCTTGAAATAAAAAGTCGCTCTTGGATTGATTATTAATGTAGGCTAATTAGGTGTTTGAAAGATATATTTTTATGACTCAACACTCAACACTATGTTTCCTTGCTTCTCTTTTCATGACATAAATTTCATGATTGGCTAATTTCAATTTTTCTTCAAGGAGCTGCAACTCTGTTTTTTCCATCACCTTCTCTTTTCCCTTCTTTGATTTGTTGACTGTATCTTTCTCTAGAGGTGATGATAGGTCAATAACTTCTTGAGGTGGGTGAGCTATGTCAGTGAGTGATTGAACCTCTTTACTTATCTCTAATAGCTTCCTAGCATGCCTTGTCATAGGATTTATTTCTTGGAACATGAAACCTGCATCTTCTCCCTCAAATTGTAATTTCTTTGCAGATTTAGCCTTCTTTAACTTCTACCCACCTTCCTCTATAAACTCAGCTTGGACAATAGGAGTTTCTTCTATGTCAATGGCATGCAGAATAACCTCTATATTTCCCTTAACTTCTGCTTTGTCTTCTACAGCCACTGTCTTCTCTTCTAAAACCATTGTTTAGCTCCTAGTCATCCTTTTGGTTCCTTGTTTACTAAAAACTTTTTTCTATTTTGCAGGTTTGACCACCTTTGACTTCTGTTTTGAAGGTTGGACATTTGGTGTGTCAAGACTCTACATTTTCTCTAGCTCCTTCATAGTTTTATTACTTGGTTCTACTCTTGCAGGTTCATTTGGTTCTGCTACCAATGGTTGGCTCTGTTCTTCTACTAGTGGTGATCGAATTTTCCTAGGTTTAGGAGTTTTTGAAGGAGTTAGAGCATCCAACTCAAAACAACTGAAAAACAAGAATGAGGGCCAATATTTGCCTAACCTTTGAAGTTCATCTAAAACCAATAACTTCATTAAGCCATGATGAAATAATGATGTCTCACTCCCCTCAGACTTTTCTTAGACCTTATCATCCATCTTTGATAGAATTCTATGTGGAGAGAAAGGTAGATCAAGGGAAATCTTACCAGTGAAGTGCAGAAGTAATTTGAAATGATATGAGTAGACTTTGTGATATCTACCTTCAAAAGTAAAGTACTTTTGGATGATGAGCATCAATTTTGAATAGTTGTCTTTAATTCAGCTTCTTGGAATAGCATTGGTGAGATCCATTTCAAAATGTTCTGGCTTCATGAATTCTTTGCATTGTTCCATATTAAACTTGAAAACTTTGAAGCAATTCTCTTGACCTCTTGGAATATCTGTAGCAACAGCAATACCCTCTGGTGTGATGGAAAAATTTAGCATTCCCACTTTATTGGTTGTTCCATTGAAATTCAAAGGAAATTCCTTGGATACCTGTGTATGACAGTCCTGCAATTTCTCACAAAATTGTAGGCAACCTGCCCTTCTGAAGGCTTCCATTACTGTTGGATCTTCATTGATCACTTTCATGTCTGCAGGTTCATATCTCCGACATTGTCCACCCTTGTGTGTTTTTCTTTTCTCTTCCATAATTTCTCTAAGAATTTCTCAGCCTCACTTGATGATGTTCAGCCTCGCTTGATGAGTTTGTTGGCTCGCTTGATGATGTTCAAAGTAAATCTTTGAAGAAACAAGCCACAAATTTGGCTTAGTACAATAGCTCTCGAGAGCTCAAATATTATGCAAGGAGGAAAAAGAAATGAGAATGACTTAATTAGGAAAGGATTTGAAGTTTTAATGTCTTCTCATGACTCAATAATGACTTCTACATTACCTAAACTGACCACGATGACTGCAGACCTCAACATGTACCTTGATTTTATCCCTCCATGAATCAAAAGCATCTAACTTACCCTTTCCCAAATGATTTCTGACACCTAACAGCTAGACTGATGAGACAGACACAAAACTGCGCTTTGGTAGCGATTTTAGTGTTAATTTGGCTATTTTCGCTATGAAACTATCAGTAGTTTCATAGCGAAAAGTGACTTTTTGCAATGAATTACACTATTAAACTGTGGTTTCTTGGCTAATTTGGAATTTTCGGTACAAAAACTTTGGAAAATTAAAGAAGTCAGAGAATGATGAATGATGTGACATGAAGGAGTTTGAACATTGGTGGGTTTATACCTTAGGGTAAACTTAAACCATAAAAATTTAATATTTCCCTTGACCAAACTTAAAAATGAATCCTACAACCCTAAATTTTTGACACATGAACCTAATCGACCTTGTCAAATGATGCTTCATTTTTTTGGGTGATAATAGTGGATCCACTTGGGATGTGTGCCCCAGTGGTACACCAAAGAACCAATAGTTCCAGTGCTGCTATCCATCTTATTGAAAAACAGAAAAACTTTGAAACTGCCAAGCTTTCTCTTCAAACTATAATGGCCTTCACGTTGGGCTCAAGCTTGATGATTCAGCTTGTCATTATTAGCAGAAAAAACACATAAAATGGAATATTTACAATGGAATGAGTGCTTTGCATATTTTTAAGAAGAGTAGTGCGTTAAAAACCTACCATTGATAGGCCCTCCAACACATGGTTTTCCATCCATTTCCTGAAGAATGTAAGTGTTGTTCCCATGGAAAGCAACTACTTTGAATGGACCCTTCCATATGTTCTCAAACTTACCATGTTTTCCCTTCTCTTCAATCCTGGCTTCCCATTTCAAAACCAAATCTTGGATTTGAAAATTTTCTTCCTTGACCTTCTTGTCAAATGTCCTCTTTATTCTATTTTGAGATTGTTGATTATTGTTGTAGACTTCCTCCCTCTTCTCTTGCAAAGCTATCAGCTGATTGATTCTTCTCTGAATTGCATTTGGCTCCTCCTCCAATCCTTGCAACAACTTCATGATAGGCATCCCTAAAGATGTATGAAAAATAGCCTCAGCTTCATACACCAGTTCATAAGGTGAAGTTCCAATTGACCTCTTTGTGCACACTCTATTAGCCCACAGAGCATACTTCAGCTTTAAATTCCATGACTTCTTATTTTCCTACAACACCTTCTTAATAATCCTCACAATGCTCTTGTTAGAAGATTCAACAAGACCATTCCCTTGTGGATAATATACAGTAGAATTCCCAAGAGAAATATGATATTGATGACAGAAATTAATCAGCTTCTTAGACTTAAATTCTTGAGCATTATCAGTAATGATCTTCATAGGACAGCCAAATCTAGACAAAATATTATTTTCCAAAAATGAAATGATAACAGAATCATTTGCTTGACTAGTTTGGATTGCTTCAATCCATTTTTGTCAGAATCCAGTGATACTGACCTAATTATGATGGATGAATCTCACCAATAAAATCTAGCCCTCACTGCTGAAATGGCACATCAACATAGATAGGCATCAAAGTTAAAGGTACAAGCTTCTTCTTACCATAAAAAATCTGGCATTCATGGCAAGAAAAAATATTTTTGTAAACATCTTTAAACATTGTAAGCCAATAGTACCCTGCTCTAAGAATCTTGTTCACTGTATCCTTCCAATAATGATGACCTCCACAATATCCTTTGTGGAACTCCTCAATAACTTTATCAGCCTCCTCTTCCAGCAAGAAATTCCACAAAATACCACCGGTATCCTTCTAGTACAGATTTTTGTTAATGATGCAATACCTCAAGTATTTTAGCTTCACAAATCTTGCTTTGGACTTTTCCAGCTTAGCAGGTGCTCTATGATGATGTAGGACAAAAACAATATCCTTATACCACTCTGAAATGATATAATTCTCTTCAATGGGGATTAGTTCTTCTTCTTCATCTGAAATTTCTGATATTTCTCCAATTAAATTCATGTCAAGACAGTCAAAGTTTGACTGTGCCATCATCTTTTCTAGACCTTGTCCTTTAACCAGTTTTGTTGGCTTGATCTCTATGTCATATTCTAGCAAGTTAGTAGTCCATTTCCCCCTCTTAGCATCAGGGTCAGCTTGAGTTAGGATGTCTTTCACAACATCATTAGGAACAAAAGTTATAATATGAGAATGCATAATGTAAATTCTGAAATATTTGATGGCCTTAACCAAGGCATAAGCTTGCTTCTCTAAGATGTTGTACTTCAGCTCTAAATTAGCTAATGTCCTACTAAAAAATGAAATGGGTTGCTCAGTACCTTGTTGTCCTTTCTGCAACAAAACTCCAGGAACTGTGTTTTCTGATGCAAAAGTAAAAACCAGAAATTCTTTTGATAAATCCGGGTTGATCAACACTAGTGCTTGGGTAAGTGCCTTTTTTATTTCCTCAAATGAGTGATTTTCCTCTGTTGTCCACTTGATTTCAACTCATTTCTTCAGCATCCTTGTTATGTCCTTCACAATCTCAACAAAATTTACCTTTCCAAGGAAAGACTGAATCTCATTTATGCTCCTAAGAAAATCCACTTTCTAAATTGCATTGACCCTATTTGGATCAATCTTAATCCCATCTTTAGAAATAATGTGTCCAAGTAATTTACCTGAATTTAAAGCAAAAATGATTTTGGTGGGATTGAGAGAAATACCAAACCTTCTACACTTCAGCAGAATTCTTTCTAGGTACTTCAAGTGATCTTCTTCCCTCCTTAAGAAAATTGTTATGTCATCAAGGTAAACAACCACCATCTTATCCTTCTCTTCAGCAAAATCAATATCCATTGCCCTCTAAAAAGTAGCTCCTGCATTCATGAGACCAAATGGCATCTTGGCATACATGAAAGTGCCCCATGGTGTAGTAAAAGTTATTTTTTCCTGATCATTCGGATGCACAAGGATCTGATTGTATCCTGAAAAACCATCAAGCATAGACATCCTTTGGGAACCAACAATGTTCTACAAAATTTGGTCCATCTTCGGGAGGGGATAGTTATCCTTCAGAGAGGATTTGTTCAAGTTTCTGAAGTCAATGCATATTCTAATTTCTCCACTCTTTTTTCTGACTGGAACCAAGTTTGCAAGCCACTTTGAGAATTTGATTGGAACAGAGATTTTGGCATCAAAGAGCTTCTTGATTTCCTTCTCAATTTCTACTTGAAAGGCTTTTCATTTTTCTTTAATGGGAATAGTATCTTGAATGATAGTAGGATCATACTTCTTAAAATCAACATAAATCCAAGCAAAAACATCCATGAACCTTTTCATCATCTCAATATATTTATGCTTCATATCAACTGAAAGAAACTTTGAAAGTTTAATCAGTTTTGGCATAGCTATTGTACCAAGGTTACAACTCTCTACCTCTTCATCATCAGCTTGTATCCTAAGAGATTTGAACACATCATTCTGATCAAAAAGATTCTCAAGGGGTATGAGACCTTTGGGTATAGAGTTATTATTCAGCTATAATACTTCAGAATTTCCCTTAGATTCAGCAAGCATGTTTTGCTGATCTACTTGTATATTTTCAAGCTCTTCTTTCAACTCAATAAATTTCTTAACTTGTTGGACATCCTCAAAGACTTGCCAATGGATAATTTTATCAGGGATAGCTGGTCTATGGAAAATATCAACCTCATATTTTTCAATGGAATGTATGGGAATGATGAAAAGACATAGAGAGACAGCTAGGGAGTCAACAATGGATTTTTGGTCCCTAGTCTTAACAATGAATGAATGTTATTGGAAATTTTCCAATGTGTCCATAACTAAGTTTCTGTATGTCCTCATTATTACATCTTTTTTTTTATACACCCCTCAACTTGTTTAATGACTAATTCATAATCTCCACAAACATAAACCTTTTGAGCACCCATTATTTTCAAAAATTTTAAGCCCAAAATCAAGAATTCATACTCAGCCATGTTATTTGTGCAATCAAAATTTAATTGTAGGAAAATAACTTGCTTTCATCATTTGGACTTGTGATCCAAAACCCTGCTCCTGCCCCCTCTCTTCCAGCTAATCCATCAAAGTGCAAGAACCACCAACCTTCCGCCTTCTCATCATTGATCTGTTGATCTTCCGCTTGCTGATTTTCTGACTGTTGAATTGAAGATTACTGATTTTATGACTTTTTCTCATCTTCTGCTTCATCAGTCAACTCATTGAAAAGAATGGCATATCCAAATTCAGTATCAAGAGAATAAATTAGAAAGTTTTGAGGTTTATATTTAATACTCACCATGTAAGCCACTCTTGTCTCTCTATATAGTCTCTTTTCTTCACCAAAAACAGGAATGGTGGCATAATTAAGGTCCATCTGCATTGTACCTTTGATTTTTTCTGCCCATGACCTTGATAATAGCATGTCAAACTTCGGTGGAATGTATGCTACCACAGTGTCCATGACCATTGTCTTGGCAGGGACTTGTGTAAGACCAACAACAACATATTTAATGAAACAAATGCACTAAATGTTGGGAAAATTACTGAGAGGGGGGGTGAATTATTATTTATATCTGACTGATAAATTTTTAGTTTTTCTTTCTCAAAAACCCATACGCTACTTTACTGAACCCAACTCGCGTATATACATGGACATCCTTAACAAAACTTGCGTATTACCAGAGATCTCATCATTGCATCATTCATTCATTAGATGTTTAGTAAGCAGTAAAAATGTGCAGTAAGAATAGAGTAAATCATCACACATGAACACCAGGATTTAAGGTGGAAACCCAATTCGGGAGAAAACCACCGCTGTCGTCATCTCAGTCTTCAATATTTATTATAAAGAAAACTTCTTACAACATTGTACTGGCGCAGATTCATACCAGCACGCAGGCACCCACCTGCAGAAGGCTACAACCTTCTCTCGTTTACCAGCCTCTCCTGGAACGGAGCTACAACCCCCTGCTCTCGTTTACCAGCCTCTCCTGGAAGGGAGCTACAACCCCCTGCTCTCGTTTACCAGCCTCCCCTGGAAGGGAGCTACTACCCCCTGCTCTCGTTTACCATCTATCACTGGAAGGGAGCTACTACCCCCTCACTGAAGGCTTCGACCCTCAGCACTACTGCAGACCATGTTTCATCAATTTTTCATACTAGATCAAACAGCTTCAACACAACCCTTCACTAATCATCAACAAACATACTTTGCCCAATACTTCAAACAGAACAGTGAGACCACTGTAACCAGAATATCAGAAATGACCCAGAATTCAGAATAGATATGCAGATGTAAACACAACCCTGAACATTTATTGAATCAAATATCATACGCTACTTCTCTTTACTGAAACTGCATGTATACGCGCTTCCCTACTTACCAACCTGCGTATGCCTTTCTGCATAACATGGAATGCATACACTACTTCTATTTACTGAAGACGTGTGTATATGCGCTTCTCTTCGTATCAACCTACGTATACTTCTGAGAACGCTGATTTTTCAGAATGTGATCAAACTCAGATTCAGATCTGAAATCAGATTTCTGTTCAGACAATCTATCAACCATGCAAAGCTGTTTAGACAGTCATTCTTCCTTCATTGAATCATCAACCAACAACTTGATCATAATTAGCAGCACAATCAACATTCAAACAACCCAGATCTGTATGAATACCTCCTTGACAGATAGCAGTAAAACAACATAACAGATCAGATATTTCATTCCACATATTTCAGCAAAACCCTAGATTCCATACGTGCTTTTACTTCACTGAACCTGCGTATATACACGCTTTCACAGAGACAAACCTGCGTATACTTCAGTGCATTTTAATTTTCAGAAAATTTGACTGCCATACGCTCTTTTCTTTAAGCGGACCCACGTATATATGCGTTTTTACCAAGACAAACTAGCGTATAGATCTATAAAAGATAAACTTTGCAGAATAGTCTAGATCTATAAACTTACCCAGATTTCATCAATTTCTTCATCAGAGTTGCGCCAGGTCTTCATCATTTATTTTCCAGATCATCCTAGAGATTCATTATTTCTAGATTTAGAGATCTTGAACCTTCATCATATCCATAGGTGCATCGTAGATTCAGATCTATCAATTAAGAACAGAGTTCAACCATGCAGATATACTTCAGAGTGAAGTATTCATTAAAACCCATACATATGCTCACCTTGCACTATTATTCTCTTCTCCTTATATAGGTTTAGCCTTTATCAATACCATGAGTCAAAACCACTCAACCTCCGATGGTATTCCTGGACGGAATCAAATAGATAATCCAGCTCTCAATACTATGGGCCAATACCATGGTTATGTCCCCTAGTTTTATAAATTTAGAGCGCAAATAGGCATACGCTACTTGGCACGTACTTTTCCGCATCGCCTTTACAAACCCGCGTATGCATTGTGACATATCATTTCTCTGGCCCTTATAGGAATTCCTTTCTCCATTACATCTGAACTGCTCGATAGATTACAACATTAACAAACTCATCAAGTTAGTTTTCATCAAGGACAAATTTATCAAGTAGGTTGCCATCAAGGACAACACATTGCATCATATTTCCAACACTAAACTCTTTTTTAATCAAAATAAAACAAGTCCTTATATGGTCTAGTTATTTCTAACCCCATCCTCTCCATGATTACTTTGGGCATAAGATTGTAAGAAGCCCCTGAATCCAACATAGCATTATGCAATGCCATATCATGAATGCTAAGGCTAACATAAAAAGGAGGCACCTCCTCATTATGTTCATCTTCTAATATTGGGCCTAAGTATATGGTTGGGTGATCCTATTGAATATTTAAGATATCAGTAGCTCCTGGTTGTGAATTCAACATTTTCACAATCTTTCTTCTATATTCATTTACCTTGAGAATCTCTCCAAAAGGTACTGGTATTTTGGTCTTAGAAATTTCACTCTCCAAATTGAAAACATAAGCATATTTTTCAGTTTCTTTGATAGGAGGAGGAGGTGGTGTATCTTTCTTACCTTTAGTAGCCTTGTCGGTATCTTTCTTGGCTTTAGCAGCTTTAGGAGTATATTTTTTAGGTTGTGTTTTGTTTGCAATGATTGGCACATTCCTATTTCTGATATTGTATTGTTTCTGCATCTCAAAAATTGCATGTTGATACCCCTTAAAATAATCATATGGTTCTTCTTCATGATTACTTTGGTCTGACTCATCATGTTCCTCCTTAGTCAAGAAAATTCGAGACATGTCTTCATCAAGACAATGAATGGACTCTTATGGAATTTCAAGTTCATCATCTTCATCAACTAAGTTCTGCTGAAAAGGAGGTCTCACTGGAGGGTTAGGCTGCTGATTTCTGTTTTCCCTTGGCATTTGATAATTCTGAGGTATTCTGAATTGAGGATTTCTAAATTTAGGCTCATGTTATGTAGGAGGAGCAAAAATATTCCCAAGGGCCAGCCTATCCAACAAATTTTCCATTGTCTTCATCATTGAATCAAATTTGTCATCAGAGGTAGAAGACTTATCTTCTTTTTTCAACTTATTCTTACCAATATTTGACTTTTTTGTTTCTATCATATTAACCTTCACCTTCACTGCATCAATATGCATTTTAGTAAGTGAAGGGGATTCTCTCTCTCTCAGCAGTATTGAAAAGTCATAATCAAAGGCTTCAGCATCTCTCATTTGAGATAAGGCTTGTGGAGGTTTTAAATGGGAAGGAATAGAGTCATAAACCTTGTTAAATATTTTTGAAAAGTTTTGGACTATTTCATCAATAGCTCTTCTCAAACTATTGTACTCAGTGAGGACTTATATAGGATTAGTTCTATTTCCCCACTTCCTCAAGAAACTATCTTCAAGTTCATTCCAATTATGAATACTTCCAGGAGTAAGGGCTTTGAACCACTTCCTAACATCACTAGTAAAGCTTTGAGAAAAAAATATCATCTTTGAATCCTCATGGTCAACCTCCTCCCTGTCTATAAAATCATTAAATTGGTCCACATGTTCTTCTGATGTAATCTCTTCATCACTTCCCCAAGTTTTTATTCTAGTAGAGTATTCGCTGGGTAGGGCATGTAGGACAGCTGGAAGAATAAGAGGGGCATATCTAGCAGGTGCAGCAGGTGGAGGTACATTTCTGGCCATGGTAAATGGGACTGTGGTAGTTTTAGGGACAACAACAATGGAGGAAGAGGCACTGTTAGGAGGAGGATTGTTTGGTCTTTGTTATCCACTGACAATTAAACTCCAATTAGGAAGAGGAAAACTAGTTTTACTTCTCAACAAGATTTCAAAAGGGTCAAGCTCCTTCAACCTATCTAAAGGCTCTCTTTCTAACAGCAACTCAGAAGTAAATGCTTCCCAAAACTCTTCTTTATCTTTCTGTTACTAAAGTTGAGGTATCAATAAATCTTCTATGTAGGTCTAAGAAAATTTCAGTTAATTCTTTTTCACTTTTAGACCTAAGAAATACTTCCTGAATTTTATCATCAAATCTTTTATCTTTAGAACTTCTTAAAAATTCAGAGGACAAGGATTTTGTATGTAATGGAGTACCTAATATTTCAGAAATGCCTTGACTGCCTCTGGAGATGGTTTTTGGATTATCCACGATGGTAGGTGGATCTAGGTTAGGATTACTCCTCGTGTATCTCCTTCTTGAAGCCACCTTTTATCATATGAATTTTTAATGGATTCACCAAGGTAGATGTAGCATCGATTAGCTTCTAAGCTCCTGCTACCTTCAGAAGTTCAGCATCAAAATTTTGGGAAAAGTATATCTTCAGGCTCCCGGCAGATGCACCAAAATGTTATCACAAAATTTCTTCTGATAGGCTACTAATATGAGAATCTCATGTAACTATGTCAAACCAATATTTTGATTGAGGCTTAGCCTCCTCAGTCTCAGAGGGATCTCTCAAGGTTTAATGATATTGAATAAAGATGTAGATGGTGTTAACAACCTATAATATACGGGTCATAATTTTGACTTGACTATTTATAATCTTGTAAATCTGTACATACTTTGCCTTCTGCAAGTTGTATTCACATATTTTGTAAAAAATCAAAAAAATAAAAAAATCAAAAAGAGGGTAAAAGGTCCTAAAAGAATAATCAAAGGACTTAGAAAAATAAAAGACCCCAAAAGAAAAATGAAAAAAAACATGAAAGTGTGCAAGCATAAATGCCACTACTTTTTACTTTTTGACTATGGCAGAGTATCAATAAATGCCATAGTCCATGATGAGTTAAACAGTTTAATCTTAACTTATCATTTTTCAATTTCACTTGTTGTAGATAGAGAATAATGAGTTGTCATATAGTTTAATCATGACAATTCAGTAGTTAGGTAGAGAAATAAAATGAATCCAACAGTTTAATTTGGATTCATGGATGAAATAAGTGTAGAATTAGATAGTTTACTTGCTTTCAGAAAGAATAAATGCTATGAAGGTTGCTAGCACAAATGCACCTTACTACAAAGGAAGAAAAATCGTTAGCATGGTAAGCTGAGTAGGTAGAAGAAGGTGAAAAGTTTCAATGTAAATACCATTCATCATGGGCTGCAAAATAACTAACTTCCCCTTCCCATAGTCATGAAACATTCTAAACTATCAGTCAGAAAGGCTCAAGTCATTTCCTTGAATTTTGTTGGGACCGAACCCAAGGCTCTATCACTGATTAGTTGAAAGTGTAAAATGTCTATATTAAATCCCAAAACTCACATCATTTACCATTCATGGTTTCACTCCCCTTGAATAATCCTAAGTAAAACTCCATTTTTACTTAAAGGCATTATAATTCCCATTTAATTAACTTCCTACATCATTTGAAAACATTAAGCCCTCAAAATAACATTATATCATAAGTTAAGTGATAAGATCAATGCAAATTATCTTTTAAACCTCACTTTACTTGTTATGTTTATGTGTTTTGAGTATACCTTGTCCTATTTTCAAATTAAACTTTAATTTATATATTAACTCCCTATAGAAATGACCTTTTCCTATAATATATAACTCCTTTTTATATAATAAACCCAAAAGCCCACTAATTATAACTTTAGCCAAAGTTATTTAATCCCCACATGTTTAAATAAAAAACCCACATTATACCCCCTTTGGCTAAAATATATCTTTATATAATATCCCGCCCCCTATGGTAAGGAAATTGCTTTGGTTTAACTAACCATATAATAAAAAATATATGAAAAACCTTTAAACATGTTTTATATATGTTTAAAGCAAAAATTTCCCGACGTTTCATTTAAACTAAACTTCAAAAGAAATAACCCTATCCCCTTGTATATTTTCCCTTGCCCGACTCCCAAACATAAGGTTAAAACCCTAATCTGAGTTAAAATCCGCCATACATACCCCATATCCCCTAACTGCAAGTCTTAACCTCGGTTAAATCCTAGTTTCAAACCTCTCCCAATCATTTTTCCATTGATTCTGTATAAAACTTAACAAAGTCCCTTTTATTATTGAGGTTTATTGCAGCCCTCCAATCTCCTCCATTCATTTAATCCAACGGTTATAGATCAACGTGACAGTTTATTACATTCCCATCCCTTCCCCTATCGCGTAGCATGACCACCGTTGGATTTTCCATCAGGTCCATATCAGATGATCCATATGCAACCCAATGACTTTCATTTCCCTGCTCCTTTCCTTTTAAATCGTGACCCTTCGCTTGTCAAAGCCAGATCCGACTGCGCCAATGCATTTTCGCGCCCATAAAGTAATCGATGGATGTTTTAGAAAAGTTGCGCGAAATGGGTGGTTTTTCCAAACCACCCTGCGTCGACGTGTCATAGTTCTATTGGATCGCGTTCGAAAAGCTATTTACCACTTACAGCCTTTGAGCCACGCGAATACCACCCAGCAGTATTCCAAAACCACTCCCGCTTAACCTTGATTTAATGTAATTTAACTATATTTTAACTATGGTTTAATACGTTAAAATCATAATTTTCATTGAACATTTCACCTTTTGGCGCTTTAAACTTGTGAAACCTTCGCAGAGCCTATTTTCATCTAATTTTCACCATTGTGCGCCATTACACCCTAAGAGCCTGTGTAGAGCACTTTTCACCATTTTCAAACCTTGCAGTGCCATTTTCGAGCCAGTTGCCATTTTAAGAGCCATTTCCTCTAAAATTCATCCTCAGAGAATCTCCACGACTTTTTCCAACTGAATACAACTGAATTGAAGATTGTTACAGACCAAAAAGCCCTGTCTTCGACTATGAACCTTTTTAAAGCCAATTTCCTCAATTTTCACAGTTTAGAGATTAAAATCAAGGATCTAAACAACTAAAACCTCTGAATTACCTTGATATTCCCTCTTTTCAATCAAACCAATTCAGAAAACCTAATTGAGAAAAAAATCCCAAAAATAAAGCCATCCTTTGCCTACATTACTCAGTTTCATCTTTGTTAAAGTGAATAACTTCTGCAAACAATCTAATCTTGCAGTAGTTCCCCAAAATGCCTAAAAAATAGATTTAAACCTTCACAGAATGATCTCATTCCATAGGTCTTTCAAAAATCCTACAATCACCTCCCTGCAGACTTGAATTTCATTAACAAATTGTTTAATTTTTGCAGGTTACTATCAGAATATGGATTTGGACCAACAGTTTCAATACTAGTTGAAAAAATTGTTTGCTCCAAATTCTCATATTTTAACTCAATATCTTCATCCAACAAACCGTTTGTATACAAATTCAGAAAGAGATTAGAATGATGAAATGTGCACAGTGAATGGTAAAAGTGAAATGAGAATTTACAGGGATAGTAAAAGCATAACAGTTAAAGAGTATCAGTGGTTAAAGTGTATCAGGTAAAAGTCAGAGTGAAAGTTAAAATGAAATACAGAGGCAGTAAAATGGTAAAAATAAATGAAAATACTTTCACCAACATTGAATTTTGTCTAAAGTGAAAGTAAAATAGCCAAAAGAACAAAAAAGTGAAAAGATTAAAAACACAACAAGAAGGAACATTTTTGCAGAAATTTCATGTTTTAGTCATTGTTTTGCAGAAACTATTGTGATCAATCCAAGATGAATTTTGCAAAAATGAAGGAGATTTATGTTCTTAAGAGGACCATCTACAAAAACCTCTCTCACTTTTCTAAAAGCTATTATGGTTTTGGAAATATTAAACAATGTTGGAAAACACTTTTTTCAAAAAATTCCAGTTAAGTCATCATTTTGTAGAGAATATTGTGGCCAATACAAAATAAATCATACAAAACTAAAGGTGTTTTTTGTTCCTAAGAGACCCATCTACAAAAACCTATCTCACTTTTTGCACAGTGATTTCAAAATCAAAGATACATGCACATCTTTACAGGCTATTTTTCAGACTCTATAAAACTATGTTTTACACATATTGTTGCAGAGCCTATTATGCACAGCTGGAGAGGAATTTTAGGAAACGGAAAGAGGTTTATATCACTAACATATTAATACACAATAACCATTTTCATTTTTTACATATCTATTACGGATTTAAAAATAAAAATATATCATTGGACCCCAAGTTTGCATAATTGTTGGAGCATAATGCACAAAGAAAGGAAGCAGTTAGTGACTTGGATGCCTCATCATAAACTAAGAGTTGGATCAAATTTGAATTCTCCTCTTTGTCATCACCCATCCATAAAAAGTAGTGCCAAATATATGCATTAGTTTGAGTTTCCTTTACTTAAGTTCTATTTATGTAAAACAGTTGGAGAGATTTGTGAACCAATCTTGATATTTTTTCAAGATATTTTAGTTTAGAATTTGTATAAATACTTCACTCTTGGAAGTATTTTGTGTGGAATAAAATTTATCAAGACAATTATAGTCTTTTTTCTGGATATATTGAAGTTGGTGAGTCAATTAGCGAAGTAGCAGACTGGAAACGAGATTAGAGACATCATAGCTAAGGATTCTCGTGGTGACAAGATAAGTCTCATTTTTTCCTATTTTCAATGTATTTCTTTTAAAGTTTACATTCATTCATACTATGTGTTTCTATTCTGTAATGATCAATTAAGGAGAAATTAAACAGGATTAGTGATAATAAGCTCCCTATTTTAACCGGACCATAGAATTCTTAATTGCTCTAAGTCCCAATTAGATCCCCTTCTTCAATCTTCTTATCTGTAGCTTAAGGATTCTTAATTGCCCTTTTGCTCAGATCTCACCCACTCCATCAAATCAAGCCTATACAAAGCCTTAGAAGGTCACCTATATTGCCCTTAGCACATTTGTATCTCTAAGCCTTATTTCTTAGTTCTGCTTGCCTAGAGAGTTGACTCCATTGCCCAATGTTCTAGTAGATCCTTCTGGTTTACCTTGAAATCTCTTTATTCCCACCAATCTTTCAAAACAATTCCTATTGCTCACTCATAGCTAGCCTAAAACCCTTTACCTTAACAAAGCTAAATCTTTAGGAGAGATCCCTCTCCGAAGCTCAGGAAGGCTAGATCCTGAATTCCCAAAGCGGTTCTTGGTTACCCCTGGTGTTCTTAACTACAAAAATACCCATCCCACAACCTGTGAATTACTAGGGTGATAACATAATGGCGACCATACTGGGGACTTAACCACTCTCCAGTTTTAAGTTTAATCTTGGAGGAAGATTTTTAAAACATATCTTTTCTACTTTAAGATTAAGTTTAAAGGTTGTGGATAACATATTGGTGACAACGCTGGGGAAGACTAACCTTTTTCTTCAGAAATATTTTATAGGTTCAGATCTGATCTATGATGGTGTACAATGATCAGACACAAAAAGGTTAAAATCATCCACCTGGCGACTCCAAATGCATTTCACAATCAAGACTCCACTAGAGAAATGAACCTAGAAGAACAATATGGAAAGATCAGCTTGGATCTTAATCCAAGACATTATGTTATTTCTCGTTAAGAACGTTTTTCAATATGTATTGTATTTTATATAAGGATCTAACTTGGTTGTACATATACCGTGGCCTTTCATTATGGCTGATTTTCAAGATGATCCAAGAATAAAACGAAGATATGCTCCCATGAGCAGAGATCACATACCTGGATTTCCACACAAACTACCAAAGGTAAATTGGAGTGAAAATCTGCCTATGTTTCAAGATGAGAACATTGATAATTCTTTACTACATCTCATTAAATTTCATATACACTCATCCAGATTGAAGGATGATTGGCATGAGGATTGCCTCATGAAAATATTCATGGTAACCTTAAAAGGAAAAGCAATGAAATGGTATGAAGCTCTCAAACCTGCTAGTTTATTTTCTTTAAAAGATTTTCATAAGGTATTTTATGAGCATTACAAAGAAGATTTTCCATCTTTAGCATTAGCTGAAAATTGTTGTGATGAAGCTGAAGATCTTATACATTACCTTAAAAATATTGATGAAGATTTTGGAAATTGGTTTCTTGAATATTTATTAGAAGAAATCCAGAACTTTCATTCTCAAGTTAAATGTCATAATAATCAAGAGGAGTTAAACAAAGATGAAATAGATCAGGAGATGAATCAAGATCCAAAAAACCCCTCTGTATTAACAAATGATGTTTCATTTAATGTTTTGAATGGAGTTAAAGAAAATATTCAACCTCATGATCAATTTTTAGATAAGAGAAAAAACAATTGTTATTCAAATCTAAGAATTCAGAGATTCCCACCACCCCTCACTGAAGAAGAAATCAATTTTCTTCTAAACATGCAACCATCCTCAAAATATTTACATAATGAAGAAATTGTTTCTACTTCTTCTAATGTTGATGAATGTGCAAAAATTTTTATCCATGAAGGGACAGAAGAACAAGTTGATGCTCATGTTATTCTACCTTCCCAAAAAGGCCCATTGCTTGATATCATGCCTATTGAACAAAACAATGATTTTAGAACAGAATGCAACCAATCTAATCAAGATATATTAGGATTTTTGGAAGAAAAATCTGTTGATCCATTGTTTATAATTGATGAAATTCCTTCTTCTAAATATTTGCCTAAATATGATCAGTATGATGATAATTATGTTCTCCCAATTCAAGATAATTTCCCAGAACAATCACTAGCTATTTTGAGGGATGAGATATTAGAACTTCAGCTTGATCAGAATTTTCTAAGAGCTTTCTTTCTTCTTTTGAAATCAAGAAAATATTCTCCTAAATTGAAAATATGTGTTCTCAAGATAATTTCTGAAAATTATGAAAATGAAATCAAACTTTTGCATTCTCAAATTCAGTCATACAATTTCCAAAATCCTAAAGAATTCTTCGAAAATCTTCCTTCTCCAAAGCAAGAAGAAATTATAATATCTTTTGACTTGCATATTGAATATGATTATTCTTTCAAACATAAGACTGAAGAAATAGTTTCATGGTCTAATATTCATAATTCAACTGAACAATTAGTCATTGAAGGCCTAGAAGTAAATAACATACATCATGTTTTTATTGATCCTATATTAGATTATATGGAGAATATTTTTAGCCGAAATCTGCAAACATGTTTTCTCTATAAAGATCAAATACATCAAAAGTGGCCTTTACACATCATATCATTTATTATGGAGGCACATGATCATAATATACTTCCGATTTTGGTCACAAGCAATCAAGTTATCCATTTATTTTTACAACTACTGGATTGGCTTCATTGTAATTTTTGTATTACCTGATTCAACAAGATTTTTAGTAGATTAGAGTAGGTAGATGAGTGCCAATAAGCTCAGAATTTTGAGAATTTTTTTTGGTTTTTAATTTTCAGCTAGTTTTTCATTAAGATTTAAAGCCAAGGATAAGGTCCTAAAGATGTTTAAGATCTATAAGTTGGTTTGAAAATTGTGGTTTGTTGTTTTAGTTTCAGATCATAATTCAGTTTGCAGAAGACAAAAAACACTTACTAAGATCATCAAAGGTCAAAGATGAAGGCTACTAATCTCAAAGTTCTTGACATTTCACCAGGAAATGCCATCCCCAAGTGAAGCCGATGTTAGCAACCTATAATATAAGGGTCATAATTTTGACTTGACTGTTTATAATCTTGTAAATCTGTATATACTTTGCCTTCTACAAGTTGTATTCACATATTTTGTAAAAAAATCAAAAAAATCAAAAAGAGGGTAAAAAGTCCTAAAAGTATAATCAAAGGACTTAGAAAAAATAAAATACCCCAAAAGAAAAATGAATAAAACATGAAAGTGTGCAAGAATAAATGCCACTACTTTTTACTTTTTTACTATGGCAGAGTATCAATAAATGCCATAGTCCATGATGAGTTAAACAGTTTAATCTTAACTTATCATTTTTCAATTTCACTTGATGTAGATAGAGAATAATGAGTTGTCATACAGTTTAATCTTGACAATTCAGTAGTTAGGTAGAGAAATAAAATGAATCCAATAGTTTAATGGATGAAATAAGTGTAGAATTAGATAGTTTACTTGCTTTCAGAAAGAATAAATGCTGTGAAGGTTGCTAGCTCAAATGCACCTTACTACAAAGGAAGAAAAAATGTTAGCATGGTAAGCTGGGTAGGTAGAAGAAGGTGAAAAGTTTCAATGTAAATATCATTCATCATGGGCTGCAAAATAACTAACTTCCCCTTCCCATAGTCATGAAACATTCTAAACTATCAGTTAGAAAGGCTTAAGGCATTTCCTTGACTTTTTTTGGGACCGGACCCAAGACTCTATCACTAATCAGTTGAAAGTGTAAAATGTCTATATTAAATCTCTAAACTCACATCATTTAGCATTCATGGTTTCATCCCCCTGAATAATCCTAAGTAAAACTCCATTTTTACTTAAAGGCATTATAATTCCCATTTAATTAACTTCCTACATCATTTGAAAACATTAAGCCCTCAAAATAACATTATATCATAAGTTAAGTGATAAGATCAATGCAAATTATCTTTTAAACCTCACTTTACTTGCTATGTTTATGTGTTTTGAGTATACCTTGTCCTATTTTCATATTAAACTTTAATTTATATATTAACTCCCTATAGAAATGACCTTTTCCTATAATATATAACTCCTTTCTATATAATAAACCCAAAAACCCACTAATTATAACTTTAGCCAAAGCTATTTAATCCCCACATGTTTAAATAAAAAACCCACATTATACCCCCTTTGGCTAAAATATATCTTTATATAATATCCCGCCCCCTATGGTAAGGAAATCGCTTTGGTTTAATTAACCATATAATAAAAAATATATGAAAAACCTTTAAACATGTTTTATATATGTTTAAAGCAAAAATTTCCCGAAGTTTCATTTAAACTAAACTTCAAAAGAAATAACCCTATCCCCTTGTATATTTTCCCTTGCTCGACTCCCTAACCTAAGGTTAAAACCCTAATCTGAGTTAAAATTTGCCATACATACCCCATATCCCCTAACTGCAAGTCTTAACCTCGGTTAAATCCTAGTTTCAAACCTCTCCCGATCATTTTTCCATTGATTTTGTATAAATCTTAACCAATTCCCTTTTATTATCAAGGTTTATTGCAGCCCTCCGATCCCCTCCATTCATTTAATCCAACGGTTATAGATCAACATGAAAGTTTATTACATTCCCATCCCTTCCCCTATTGCATAGCATGACCAGTGTTGGATTTTCCATTAGCTCCATATCGGACGATCCATATGCAACCCGATGACTTTCATTTCCCCACTCCTTTCCTTTTAAATCGTGACCCTTCGCTTGTCAAAGCCAGATCCGATGGCACCAATGCATTTTCGCGCCCATAAAGTAAACGATGGATGTTTTAGAAAAGTCGCGCGAAATGGGTGGTTTTTCCAAACCACCCCGCATCGACGTGTCACAGTTCTATTGGATCGTGTTCGAAAAGCTATTTACCACTTATAGCTTTTGAGCCGCGTGAATACCACCCAACGGTATTCCAAAACCACTCCTGCTTAACCTTGATTTAATGTAATTTAACTATAGTTTAACTATGGTTTAATACGTTAAAATCATAATTTTCATTAAAAATTTCACCTTTTGGCGCTTTAAACTTGTGAAACCTTCGCAAAGCCTATTTTTGTCTAATTTTCACCATTGTGTGCCATTACACCCTAAGAGCCTGTGTAGAGCCCTTTTCACCATCTTCAAACCTAACAGCACCATTTTTGAGCTAGTTGCCATTTTAAGAGCCATTTCCTCTGAAATTCTTCCTTAGAGAATCTCCACGACTTTTTCCAACTGAATACAACTGAATTGAAGACTGTTACAGACCAAAAAGCCCTGTCTTCGATTGTGAACCTTTTTAAAGCCAATTTCCTCAATTTTCACAGTTTATAGATTAAAATCAAGGATCTGAACAACTAAAACCTTTGAATTACCTTGATATTCCCTGTTTTCAATCAAACCAAATCTAAAAACCTAATCGAGCAAAAAATGCAAAAAATAAAGCCATCCTTTGCCGACATTACTCAGTTTCATCTCTATTAAAGTGAATAACTCCTGTAAACAATCTAATCTTGTAGTAGTTCCCAAAAATGCCTCAAAAATAGAGTTAAACCTTCACAGATTGATCTCATTCCACAGGTCCTTCAAAAATCCTACAATCACCTCCCTGCAAACCTGGATTTCATTAACAAATTGTTTGATTTTTGCAGGTTACTATCAGAATATGGATTTGGACCAACAATTTCAATACTAGTTGACAAAATTGTTTGCTCCAAATTCTCAGATTTTAACTCAATATCTTCATTCAACAAATATTTTGTATACAAAGTCAAAAATATATTAGAATGATGAAATGTGCACAGTGAATGGTAAAAGTGAAATGAGAATTTACAGGGATAGTAAAAGCATAACAGTTAAAGAGTATCAGTGGTTAAATTGTATCAGGTAAAAGTCAGAGTGAAAGTTAAAATGAAATACAGAGGCAGTAAAATGGTAAAAATAAATGAAAATACTTTCACCAACATTGAATTTCATCTAAAGTGAAAGTAAAACAGTCAAAAGAACAAAAAAGTGAAAAGATGAAAAACACAACAAGAAGGAACATTTTTGCAGAAATTTCATGTTTTAGTCATTGTTTTGCAGAAACTATTATGATCAATACAAGCTGAATTTTTTAAAAATGAAGGATTTTTATGTTCTTAAGAGGACCATCTAGAAAAACCTCTCTCACTTTTCTAACAGCTATTATGGTTTTGGAAACATTAAACAATTTTGGAAAGCACTTTTTGCAGAAAATTCCAGTTAAGTCATCATTTTGCAGAGAATATTGTGGCCAATCCGAAATACATCATACAAAAATGAAAGAAATTTTTGTTCCTAAGAGACCCATCTACAAAAACCTATCTCACTTTTTTCACAGTGATTTCAGAATCAGAGATACATTCTCATCTTTACAGGCTATTTTTCAGACTCTATAAAACTATGTTTTACACATATGTTTTTAGAGCCTATTGTGCATAGATGGAGAGGAATTTTAGGAAACTGAAAGAGGTTTATCTCACCAACATATTAATACAAAATAACCTTTTTCACTTTTTACATATATAGTACGGATTGAGAAATACAAATATAGCATTGGACCCCAAGTTTCCCGAATTGTTGGAGCAAAATGCACAAAGAAAGGAAGCAGTTAATGACTTGGAAGCCTCATCATCAACTAAGAGTTGGATAAAATTCAAATTCTCCTCTTTTTCATCACCCATCCATAAAAAATAGTGTCAAATAGATGCATTAGTTTGAGTGTCCTTTACTTAAGTTCTATTTATGTAAAACAGTTGGAGAGATTTGTGAACCAATCTTGATATTTTTTCAAGATATTTTAGTTTAGAATTTGTATAAATACTTCACTCTTGGAAGTATTTTTTGTGGAATAAAATTTATCAAGACAATTATAGTCTTTTTGTTGGATATATTGAAGTTGGTGAGTCAATTAGCGAAGTAGCGGACTGGAAACGAGATTAGAGACATCATAGCTAAGGATTATCGTGGTGACAAGATAAGTCTCGTATTTTCATGTTTTCAGTGTATTTATTTTAAAGTTTAAATTCCTTCATATTATGTGTCTCTATTCTGTAATGATCAATTAAGGAGAAATTAAACAGGATTAGTGATAATAAGCTCCCTGTTAATCTTTTTGGCATTTTGATGTTTTCTACTTGATAATCGAACCATAGAATTCTTAATTGCTCTAGGTCCCAGTTAGATCCCCTTCTTCAATCTTCTTATATGTAGCTTAAGGATTCTTAATTTCCCTTTTTCTTAGATCCCATCCACTCCATCAAATCAAGCCTATACAAAGCCTTAGAAGGTCACCTATCTTGCCCTTAACACATTTTCATCTCTAAGCCTTATTTCTTAGTTCTGCCTGCCTAGAGAGTTGACTCCATTGCCCAATGTTCTAGTAGATCCTTCTAGTTTACCTTGAAATCTCTTTATTCCCACCAATATTTCAAAACAAGTCCTACTGTTCACTCATAGCTAGCCTAAAACCCTTTACCAAAACAAAGCTAAATATTTAGGAGAGATCCCTCTCCGGAGCTTAGGAAGGCTAGATCCTGAATTCCCAAAGCGGTTCTTGGTTACCCCTGGTGTTCTTAACTACAAAAATCCCCATCCCACAACCTGAGAATTACTAGGGTGATAACAGATGGTTAACTCTATTTAAGAAAAAACTTGTTTATGATGAGTATAGGTTGAAAATAATATCAGTAAGTAAACATTGGGCTTATGGAGTAAACATTTCAATGATTCAGTGAGTTCACTTGACATGGAAGCTGAGGCAAGTATGAGTTTTTAGTAGTAAGACACACACACATGATACATGAAACTACACAGTCAATTCATATATAAAGGAAGTCAGAGCATTGAAATAATGAATTCTGAGTATTATAAATGAAAACCATTGTAAATGAGATACATAAAAGGTATATATAAGATAGGAAAGCACTAAAAACTCATTCATAATCTCAGGTTGGTCAAGTAATAGATCTTTGTATTGCTGAAATAGTCAATTTACAATAAGCTATAATTTTGCCAAAAATCTCCAACCCTTGACAAATTCGACCAACTAGCCTTTAATAGACTTATTACATCATGAGATGATATGCCTCTTGGCTAGATTCATCGAATTTTTGCCTAATGACACCTTGCATAACCATAAAATATCAAATTAATGACAAACAAAAACTTATCCTACTTAACAGTCATATTCCTACTAGGACTCAAACTACTCCTTATTGCCTTTAACAACCTTATCTACTAAAAAATTACATTCTTTGACAGGTATGTTGTCACATGTTTGAATTTAGATGATGGGATTCATCACTTTATGACCACTTAACTGACCTCCTCAAAACTAGGAAACAAAACCCTATTTTTTAGGCAAATGGTCTTCTTCTTC
Source organism: Pinus albicaulis (assembly GCA_034641835.2). Classification (NCBI taxonomy): domain Eukaryota; kingdom Viridiplantae; phylum Streptophyta; class Pinopsida; order Pinales; family Pinaceae; genus Pinus; species Pinus albicaulis. The sequence continues at coordinate 1,222,770,495 of CM076572.1, read as the reverse complement.
CACGAATACTTTAGCTGTCAGTTTATCTTCAATTCATGGTCCTTGAGTGTTGAATAACTGCTTTTCATGGTCTTTAACCCTTCCATAATCTCCAAATGTCCAAAGGTGCTCCAAAACCTACAAAAAATGTTGAAATACAGTGCACTAAGAAAGAAAGGCAGTTTCGTAGCGTACTTTTGTAGTGCTACAAAACATGCCTTAAACCTCAAATTTCTTGATTCTTTCCTTTGGCATAGTGTTCATCATCATTAAACACATTTCCTATACCAATTAAACCTCTTGATAGCATTCAAAACTGGTCCAAAAATTCAAAAGAGCAGTTACAGTAGTTTCGTAGCATTTTGCTACCCTTCAAGCCCAGAGGCGCTACAAAACTGCTGAAGAGTGCTAAAAATGTAGATTTTTGTATAATTTTGAAATATGAAAACTGTAAGTGCCAAAAACTTGTATCTAACATGTCATTAGCCTCAATCAATAATAACCAACTCACCTTATGCTCCTTGAGGCATTTCTTCCTCATTTACAATTGGTTGGGCTATTGGTTCTTCAACCACTATCATTTTAAAACCTTTGTTCTGCAATTCATCATGAATTAATTCTAGTTTATCCTGAAGGTCCTTAACCTGATCTTTAAGTCTTCTATTAGTAGCATTCAGATTTATGTTCATCCTCCTGAGATGTTTTGCCTCTTTCCTTGTTGGAATTGTCCATTTGATGAGTTTTTGTGTGTTGTCCAAAGTTTTTGAATCAGTGTCAACCTGTTCTTCCCAAACTGCCTTCATCTTTTCAAATTGAATTTTCTCAACATTGTGTTTCCTTGCTTCTCTTTTCATGACAACAATTTCATGATTGGCTAATTTCAATTTTTCTTCAAGGAGGTGCAACTCTGTTTTTTCCATCACCTTGTCTTTTCCCTTCTTTGATTTGCTGACTGTATCTTTCTCTAGAGGTGATGATAGGTCAATAAATTCTTGAGGTGGCTGAGCTATGCCAGTGAGTGATTGAACCTCTTTACTACTCTCTACTAGCTTCCTAGCATGCCTTGTCATAGGCTTTCTTGCTTGGAACATGAAACCTGCATCTTCTCCCTCAAATTGTAATTTCTTTGCAGATTTATCCTTCTTTAACTTCTGCCCACCTTCCTCTATAAACTCAGCTTAGACAATAGGAGTTTCTTCTATATCAATAGCATGTAGAATATCCTTTATATTTCCCTTAGCTTTTGCTCCGTCTTCTACAACGACTGTCTTCTCTTCTAAAACCATTGTTTGGCTCCTAGTCATCCTTTTGGTTCCTTGTTTACTAACATCTTGTTTCTGTTTTGTAGGTTTGACCACCTTTGACTTCTGTTTTGCAGGTGGGACATTTGGTGTGTCAAGACTCTACATTTGATCTAGCTCCTTCATATTTTTCTTACTTGGTTCTGCTCTTGCAGGTTCATTTGGTTCTGATACCAATGGTTGGCTCTGTTCCGCTGCTAGTGGTGATGGAATTTTCCTAGGTTTAGGAGTTTTTGAAGGATTTAAAGCATCCAACTCAAAACCACTGAAAAACAAGAATGAGGGCCAGTCTCTGCCTAACCTTTCAAGTTCATCTAAAACCAATAACTTCATTAATCCATGATGAAATAATGATGTATCACTCCCCTCAGACTTTTCTTGGACCTTATCAGCCATCTTTGACAGACTTCTATGTAGATAGAAAGGTAGATCAATGGAAATATTACCACTGAAGTGTAGAAGTAATTTGAAATGATATGAGTAGACTTTGTGATCTACCTTCAAAAGTAAAGTACTTTTGGATGATGAGCAACAATTTTGAATAGTTTTCTTTAATGCAACTTCTTGGAATAGCGTTGGTGAGGTCCATTTCAAAATGTTATGGCTTCATGAATTCTTTATATTGTTCCATATTAAACTTGCAACCTTTGAACCAATTCTCTTGATCTCTTGGAATCTCTGTAGTGCAACAATAACCTCTGGTGTGATGGAAAAATTGAGCATTCCCACTTTAGTGTTTGTTCCACTGAAATTCAAAGAAAACTCCTTGGATACTTGTGTATGACAACACTGCAATTTCTCACAAAACTGTACACAACCTGCCCTTCTGAAGGCTTCCATTACTGCTAGATCTTCATTGATCACTTTCATGTCTCCAGGTTCATATCTCAGACATTGTCCACCCTTGTGTGTTTTTCTTTTCTCTGCAATAGTTTCTCTAAGAATTTCTCAGCCTCGCTTGATGATGTTCAACCTCACTTGATGAGTTTGCAAGCTCGCTTGATGATGTTCAAAGTAAATCTTTGAAGAAACCAGCCACAACTTTGGCTTAGTACAATAGCTCTCAAGAGCTCAAATATTACGCAAGGAGGAAAAAGAAATGAAAATGACTGAATTAGGAAAGGATTTGAAGTTTAAATGTCTTCTCATGACTCAAATGATGACTTCTACATTACCTAAACTAAACATGATGACTGCAAACCTGAGCATGTACCTTGATTTTATCCCTCCATGACTCGAAAGCATCTAACTTACCCTTTCCCAAATGATTTCTAACACCTAACAGCTAGACTGAAAATAAAGACATGAAATCGCACTTTCATAGCGCTTTTAGTGTTAATTTGACTGTTTTCGCTACAAAACTATCAGTGGTTTTGTAGCGAAAAGTGAATTTTTGCAGTGCATTACGCTACAAAACTGTGGTTTCATGGCTAATTTGGTATTTTCGGTAAAAAAAATTTGGAAAATGAAATAATTCAGAGAATGATGAAATATGTGACATGAAAGAGTTTGAACATGGGTGGGTTTAGACCTTAGGGTAAACTTAAACCATAAAAATTGAATATTTCCCCTGACCAAAATTAAAAATGAATCCTACAACCCTAATTTTTTGACACATGAACCTAATTGACCTTGGCAAATGATGCTTCATTTTTTTTGGGTGATAACACAAGGAATGCCACAAATTTGGTGATGATCAAGTTCTTGGAGGAAAACATAATAGGCAGGTTTGGATGCCCTGCTAAAATCATAACAGATAACGACTAGGATTTTAAGTCGGCTAGGTTTGTGAAATTATGTTAGCATTATAATATTAGTCTGGGGCACTCCACTGTATATTACCCACAGGGGAACTGGTTGGCAGAGTCATCTAACAAGACATTAGTGAGGATATGAAAAATACCATCAACAAAAATCAAAAGAACTGGGATTCCTAGCTCAAGTTTGCACTCTGGGTGAATCGCATCACCACTAAAATATCCACAAGGAAGTCCCTTTATGAGCTTGTGTATGGAAGAGTAGTAGTCTTCCCTATTCAGATCGCATTACCCATGCCCCGATTCTTACAACAAAGCGAGGAGGAACCAAACAATCTTATCAGAAGAATGAACCAATTGGTCGAACCAAATGAAACATGGGAACATGTAAGCCTCGGACTAGCAGAGTAACAGGAAAAAATGAAAGGCTTTTTTGACCAAAGAGCTAAAGACAAGGAAATCCAAGTAGGGGATTTGGTACTGTGATGGGATGTCAGGTGGTCAGACAAAGGGAAACATGGGAAGTTCGACCCCCTTTGGTTTGGTCCATTCAGGGTGGTAGAGGTAAGAGGCAACAATACATTTGCGCTATAGAATTTGAAAGGAGACACACTCGAGATGCCTATTAATGGACAGTTTCTCAAGCCTTACTTCCTGCACTGATAACGGGCTACGATGGTCCATTGTACATATACTCAAAGTGTATATATGTCGTTTGTTATTTCTGCATGAATTCCTGTTTTATTTTTGGTTAAATATACTTGAAAATGTTTCTAACGATGATCCCAAGCACATTAAGAAGAACACAAGCAAGTGGTCTATGAGGTTCTCGACACACACAAATGAGTGCGTCATCCCCAATGGACCCAATGTTGGCTTCTGATTTCTAGGAGTGATAAGGCAGCATGGGAAGCTAAGCAAATGAAGAGCGGGAATGGCCAAAGTGTAAGCTAAACACTCCAAGCGCGGGTCAGGTGAACACCTCGTAGTCAAAAGAAGAAAGAGCTCTTACCACTTACCCTTTTGCATCACCAACCTCTCCACTTGTCGCAAATTGCACATCGCAGATCTTAACATTTACCCTCCATTCCTCATAACAAAACTCCCTATTACACAGCAATTTGTCACCGTCCCTGCAATTCCCCGTCCCACACATTGGAGGGCTCATTCCGTGACCTGTGAGCAGTGACATAACTTGAAAACACTTACATGGCATTCCCCTGAACATGTACTTTCATTTCCCTAAAGACATCTCCTTGTGAAAAACCCTAAAAATAGCCCTTTTTGCATTGGCGCAGGTACATAGTTCAGCCCTCGCGCCAAGGGGGAAAATCCTCCAAAGAGGGCGCGCCAATTGGTGCTCTGTCTCAGAGCCGCACCCATGCCAGGCTTAATAAGGGGTGTTTTTTAAAAATAAATGGCAGAAGATTGACCCCAACCAATTCCTAAACTAGTCTCTAATTTGAGTTGGGAGGTTGGCTCCAGATTTACACGTAGAGGAAGTAGTTTTACACCTCTCATGGAAGCTTCCTTGAGGATAGGGCCAATCCCATGATTGTAGGGATCCCAACTCCCCTTCCTCCATCTATATAAGCTTTCCATTTCCCTTTGCAAGCTAATCTCCAAGAGCCTTAATAGCCTAAAGAATGTTGCAATTTCCCTCATAGTGTCAAATCTATAGCAAGAAGATTGATGATCGAAGAGAGAGGCTTGTCCCCATTCCTGACAAGCTTTACTGAGACGTATTCCGTTGACGACCCGCCAAAGGAGGATTTCAGCGTCAGAGCCAGGTTGTATCATCCTTTGTTTCATTAATGATAAGCGACTACGATTATAGTTCCACTTGTATTGTTCATGTTTTACAATTATGAGTTGTGCCCTCTCTGATTGACACATAATTGCAAATATTTGGTTTTATGCTTGTATGTTCGTCGTGTTTCTTGTATGTGCAGGTGTTTGATCGCGTCAAGTGAGAGAATTGTGACCTGCCAGAGCAAGGGATCAGGAGCATTATCCTCTCCGCAACGACAATAGTGTTGGACCCAAGGTAAGCCTCGTATCGCACCTTGGTTATTGCAATTAGGAGCTTGCATTGTAGCGTGATTTGATTGTTGCTAGACTCGATCTGGGCTAGTAGGGATCACCTCTATCCGCAGAGGGGATTTACCTCTACAACAAATTGGCGACTTCGCTGGGGAGTTAGCTTGTTGTTTTCTTTATAAACTACAGACGAAGCCTGAAGTTAGCCAGATAGCCTTCAAAATGCTCTTGCTCTGCATTAGCAAAGTAGATCAATGCTGCTTCAGTAAATCTCCGGTCTAGTTTATAAACTGAACACTTGGAGTATTATCTTGTCTTTCGGTCGATTCTTGACTTTGCTTGCTTGATCAGCTCTTTTGGGCTACCTATTGCTGTGTGTTTGGCTTTTGTTTAAGCTTTAACATTACTGGTCTGCTTCTTGGATTGCTCTTTTTTCTTTTTTCCTTAGTAAACTCGGCCGGTACGCTTTTCAGTGTGACAGCCGCACCCACTGGCGCATGTTGTCAAGGTATTACTTCCTCCAATTCTGTTCTGGCGCTAGTTTCAGCCTTACAGTCGCTCCAATCCTATAAGGTGCTAGGGTTTACTGTGTTTTGAGCCTTCTGAGACTGATCTGGGTGTTTGGTCTTATTTTTACGACTCCTTGAGTGTTCTAGAGCCTTTCTTGACTGACTGCAACCTTTATCCTTTGGTTGTTTGCTCGTTTCTATCGATTTTACATTCTAGGCCTAGGGCATCTAGGTGCTATTGTGCGTCGAGCCTCCCTTGGGAGTTTGTGGTTTCTATCTGTTCATTCAACCTTGTGATTTCTTCTCTGCGTTCGTTTGGTGGTTGTCTATCGTTTTATTGCATTATTTTAGTGATTGGCTTCTTCTTCATTCGAATTCCGCTTTGTCTCGCTTTGAGCCTAGATTACATGGTTCATTTGAGTCTTGGAGATTCTGCTTGAAGTGGTGAGTCTGGTCTTGGTTGGGAGAAATTATTTATTTTTTCATTTTCAAACATTGGCGCTAGTTTTCAGTGAGAAAGTCGCGCCAGTTGGCGCTAGTTGTCAGTGAGAAAGTTGTGCCAATTTCAAGGTGTGTGAAAATTGAGATTTTTTCCCTAAATCCTTCACCAGTGTGTCTTTCCCTTCCAGTCTTTTCACTGCATGAGCATAGATTACATTGCTCATTGTTTGAAATGTCTTATTTCCATGATTGTTTGATGTAAAAGGGAATGAATGCCTTGTTTTGATCTCTTTCTTTGGAAGTCCTCTTTGTGTTTGACCTCATATGTCTTGTCGCCTTTTGAGGGATTTCGTGACAAAATGTTTGAAACAACGATTGCATTCTTAGTGTTTTTTTACATCTCTTTTGCATTCATCCGTCATTAAGGAGATTTGCATTCTTTTAGTTTTCATCTTATAGTTTTCTTTTCGTTAAAATGCATTAGATCACATTGCATTGAAAAGTATTTTTTGATATCCATCATTGAACTTAGATTACATTGTTTAATGATTGAAAACTAGAAATTGCTTTGATTGCATTCTCTTTTATTAAAATCATGCATTAAGTAGATTTTCATTTCATTGAAAAATGCATTGAGTGCATTCTTGTAATTTGAAAAGGAAAAGGAAACTGCGCATAGATTACAATTGCATAGTTTTCGAAAAAGAGGATTTTGCATAGATTACATTGCATTATTCACATCGTTGAATGTTTGGAATTAATTTTGGATAGTGAAGGTCATCTAGTTTGGAAAAAGTTTGTTTTCAATGTTGTCGTTTATTGCATCATTGTTTGAAGCTCTTCCCTTAACTAGATAGCATTCATCGAATTGGAAGATTTCTTTTATCATATAGTTGCATATAGGCGATTTTGAGACATAACACTCGCTAGGGCTTGAAAACTGCAACATAATTGAAGATAAATATTAAAATTCATTCAATTTACACTAAGGCAGCATTGAAACATTAACGAAATATTTAGAGGTCTAGGCTAGAGACGTGTTCCGGCGTCTTTAAACCTAGTTGCTGTCGTTTTCCTCTTGGCTTTAAACAGCACTAGTATGGACTTGTGCTCCCCATACTGTCGCGTATATAAAGGGAGACCCCACTAGGTTGCTATCCTTTATCCATAGGAAGATGAGTCTGCCACCCTATACCCATGATACACCGAACACAGCATTCGAAGAGATTGCCTACACGTACGTTAAGTCCTTGGTTGATTTCTCTTTCATTTTGAAACCAAGGTGTATATTGAGGTTCACGGTTATTTGGTACACCCTTTGCCTAGTATTCCTGAGCAGTCATTTTGATCTTATCTGACTCCTTAAATTTGAAAAGATCACCAAGCGCTTGTCCTTTCATGCTTGCTTCAAAAATGAAAGAGATAGAGTCATCTTTCATCCATTTCTCGACTCTTGAAACATGAAACGGTGAAGTTTCTAAGTTTCAATGTCGTAAAATAAATCACCCGTGATCACACGCCCTGTTAGATTTTGCTTGTTGGCTGTTTGATAGTGTGCCTTGGTTTTTAGCCCGTGTGTGGTTTTGAGTTGTTGATGGCCACTTTTCCAGAGTTCACCAACCAAGGAATCCCCTCTGATGGGAATCCTGGTCATTTTCCTCCTTTTGGAAATGTTGGTGCTCCTTATATGGCAACGTTGTCCCTTCCTGGGTTAACTGTTGGGTTGCCTGTTTGGTTGTTTTCAACCTTTGTGGTCCCAAATGTCTCAGCTAATGTTCAATCAATTCCTCCACCTAAAAAACATCATGTTGATTCTAAGGTGGACCTCTCCCCTTCTTCGCCTATTTCTGTGTCCTCCTCTTCTACTTCACCTAGTGAAAGTTTGGATTCGAGTAACTGGGTGGCTAAGAAGAAGAAGAAGAAGTCTAATAAGCGAGAGGCTAAGAGTGAAGCTAATGCTTCTAAAACATATCCTCTTAATAAAGCTTCCAACCCTTCGCGGAAAGTCAAGTTCCCTTGCATGTTGTGCACGGGAGACCATCTTCTTCGAGACTGCCCTGGCATTCCCAAGGTCCTCGAAGCATGTTCCAACGGTCGTCTACTGTTGCCTTTGGCTTCCGAGAGTCAAGTTGGGGGCACATCTTCAACTGGTGTTGGTAAGGCTCCTAAGAAGCAGGGTAAGATTACCAATCCCTGTAAGTTGTGTGAAGGGCACCATGCCATTCACCTTTTTCCTTATATGGATGAAGCCAAGCGAGTGTTGGAAAACTCAACTACTTCTGCACCGTGCCTTCTGGCTGGTTACAAGAAGCTGTCTTTGAGTCCTCCACTAGTTGATCCTACAGTTGGTCAAGAGTCATCCTTGGTCAATCCCGCTCCCCCGGAAATTCCCATTCAGGAATCCGTTCCCGACCAACAATTGGTCGTGGGATCAGTTGAGCTAGCCCCGTCTACGGTGCACCAAGTCTTTTCCATTGAGAGTGGACCTCACACCCCTCAGGTTCTTCTTGTTTCTTCAGATTCTTCGGATTTGGAGAAATATTCTCCTATCCCTATATCTCAAGAAGTTGCTTCTCCGCCTCCCATGATGGTGGTCCCGGAGGATACTTCTCCTGCCTTCGAGATGGAGGTCATGGAGGATGCTCCTTCTTCGGTCGTAACACCAGGGGAAGACCATATCGGTTCGATGGTAGCCCCTCCGAGTAGTTTAGTCGCTTCCTTTGATTGGAGTCGATTTGCAGGATACTGCCTTCTGTCTTATGTGCCTTTCGAGATCACAGTACAGGCTTTTGGTCTGGTCGTACCCAGCACCATTATAGATGAAGGTGCGTCTGTTAGTGTTTTATCTTCAACTACTTGGAAATATTTTGTCTCACCGCTGCTTGTGCCTGTTACGCAGAATCTGTTGGCATTTAACAGAAGAACGAGTCAACCGTTAGGGATCCTTCCAAGGTTACCTGTTACTTTGGGAGGTAAAATCATCCATATGGATGTGATGGTTGTTCCAGGCCCCTTGGATTTCAATCTACTTTTGGGGCACGATTACACCTATGCCATGGGAGCGCTTGTCTCCTCCCTTTTTCGTGTGGTCTGTTTTCCGCATGAAGGATGGATCGTGACCATTGATCAACTTTCGTTCTTTGGTCCTGATGTGGCAACTGGCCCGCCATCATCCCTTCCTGTTTTTTATCCACCCATTGTATCTTCCCCACCACAGGTCAACTATGTGGCTACCTACCTCGTGCCTATATTCAGTGATAGTGCCGTTGTGCGTCAGGTGCTGGGGGCATTGGGTCCTGACTTCCAGGATGTTTTCCTTCCATCGGGAGTGGAAATCTTGGAAGCCATGACTTCTTGTTCATTATTATGAAGTTTGTCGGAGCATAGTTCGTTTTCTTGTGTCAAGCTCCTTAAAAAATTAAACAATCTTGTCGAAGCATGGTTCCTTTCCTGTGTCAAGCTCCCTAAAAATTGAAACAAGGTTACCGGAGCAGAGTTCATTTTCTTGTGTCAAGCTCCTTAAAAAATGAAACAAGGTTGTCAGAGCAGAGTTCCTTGTCTTGTGTCAAGATCCTTAAAAAATGAAACAAGGTTGTCAGAGCATGGTTCATCTACTTGTGTCAAGCTCCTTAAACCATGAAACAAGGTGTCTTGAGGATAGTTCTTTTAATATGTCAACCTCGTTAAAATAATGAAACACTTTCCTGTTCAATTCGAGTCTTTGTTAAGATCTCATAAAATCCCAATCGAGTCTTTCTCTTGATCTCATAAATTGAACCTTCACTCCATCTGCCTTTCATATGGATTGAAGCTTGGGGGCATGTACCTCGAATTGAGTCACCATGCTGGGGGCATGCTTAATTTTTCAAGCATAGTTTGTTTCCGTTTCAAGCTTGTGTAAAAATGAAACCGGTTTCAAGCATATTTTATCTTTGTTTCAAGCTTGTGTAAAAATGAAACCAACTTCAAGCAGAGTTTCCTGATTTCCAGCTTGTGTAAAAATGAAAGCTTTCCCATTTTACCCCTTGTGATTGTCATTTTTTCAGCCTGTTTTGCCAGATGAGCCTTGGTTTTCTCACTCCATCGTCACTATCTGCTTGGCCAATCATATGCCTTCACTTGGTTGTTTTAACCATTCCTGAGGAACCGCTACAATGAGTGGCTGTGAAATGACATCTACCCAGTATATGTTTACCCCTTTTTCGGGCTGGGATAGATTATTTACGAAAAAGGAATACCCTAGCCTATCGCGACTAGGAGGTTTTCTCAGACATAGTTTTCTACCTTTTCGGATCTGAGGAACTATTTACGAAAAGGGACCATTGGAGTTTAATTTTCTGCTATCTTTTCAAACTCTCTAAACATGAAAAGACGCTGAGTTCTCCCTTTGTCAGGCTCGTTAAACCCTGATGACATTGGATTCAGTCGTAATGACGATACTTGAGTTCCTCCTTCATAGGGATCATTAAATGTACTAGGATGGATTCGTCTGAAGGACGGACTTATATGACAAGCATATGGTATCCTCTTCAAGCTTGTGTAAAAATAAAGAGGTACTCACTAGAAATGGTGGGGAAAAATGGAACCAGCATCATTTTCGTGTCAGCAGTATGTCGCTCTTGAACATGGCACTTGTCTGCATTCGTGTCGAGTTGGGGATATCTCATCTCGTTTTTCACTTGTCTCCATGGGTTTGGGCGATCCCTTTTGACCTCTCATCTGCTCTTTGCCTCATCACCATGACCTTTGATATTTTGATGTCAAATACTGCCAATCCACTGTCGTGCCGCCAATATGTTCAAGAGAAGTTTACCTCTGCAAGTTTCAACCTTCCTCTGATTCTCATCTGATCTAGATTCACAAAGACATTATGTTCCTCTGTCTCATGTCGATGATGTGGGAAACACTATGGCCCACCTTCAATCAAGGTCACTTCCTATTGACTCCAGCTCATTATCCAGGAAGCTGATCTAGAGACTCCCTTCCGGTACCTTGGAGCCTGTATGCCTCAATGGCAGGTTCTTCGCGTTTGACGTGAGGTTTTCATCATTGGCCTCTGATCGAGTGATTCTACAGGTGTTCGATCGCGTCAAGTGGGAGAATTGTGACCTGCCAGAGCAAGGGATCAGGAGCATTATCCTCTCTGCAACGACAACAGCGTTGGACCCAAGGTGAGCCTCGTATCACACCTTGGTTATTGCAATTAGGAGCTTGCGTTGTAGCATGATTTGATTGTTGCTAGACCCGATCTGGGCTAGTAGGGATCGCCTCTATCCATAGAGGGGATTTACCTCTACAACACTTCCTGACTTATGATTTGTGATATAAGTTGGGTCCCACCTCCACCATGCCACGTCACCACCTCTCATCGCACTTCGCACTTCGCAAGTTTTAACACTTACCTTCCCACTGATCATAAAAAAAACACCGATTTTCAATCTGCGAGCAGGCCCACCTCCTTGCCACATCACCATCGCTCATCGCACTTTGCACTTCAAAATTTTTGACACTTACATCCCCGTTGCTCGTAACAAAAACGCCAATTTGTGATCTGCGGGCGGGCCCACCCCCTTGCCACGTCACTACTTCTCATCGTACTTCGCACTTCACAATTTTTAACACTTACCTCCCCGCTGCTTATAACAAAAATGTTTATTTGCGATCTGCGAGCAGGCCCACCTCCTTTCCATGTCACCACTGCTCATCGCACTTCGCAAGTTTTAACATTTACCCCCACTTCTCATAACTAAACTCCCCGACTTGTGATTTGCAATGTAATTTGAGCCCCACCTCTTCCATGCAATGTCGCCTTCTGCCCATTGCACTTCGCAAAGCACAATTTATAACCTTTATCCCCCGTATCTCATAACAAAAATATCCCTCTTGCGATTTGCGAGCGACCCACTTCCGTCATGGCACGTCGCCTTTCCACCATCGCACATCGCACTTCGCCAACCATAACCTTTACTCCCAATTTCTCATAATAAAAAATCTTGATTGCGATATGCGATATTAGTTTGGGCCCCACCTCCCTACCACGTCATCAATAGCCCTTCCATGACCTTTGTCTTTCCCTTTTCAGTGTTAAACCGTCACTCTGTGTGTTAATGTCGCAAGCCCCATTCTGAAGCCCGGTCTCTGGTTTTTCAAGTTAAGCACAACATGGGTTTTTAGGTAGAACAAGTGCAACTATGGTTCATTTAGTTTGTCCAGGAAACTTCTGCTAAAGACCCAGACATGCGCGACACGACTGGCCGTTTCATAATAATTAATGTGAATCATGAAAATGAGGGAGTGGAGGCTTCCCACAGCAGGTGGAATCATGTGATGGAAGACAGACACCCCACCTATTCATAGCCACTCCTCGCCACCCCATTTTTAAGATTCCAGGATTTGGCCTCCGTGGCTAACTATATTTTTTCTTTTACTGTTTGATTATGATGTTTTGTTGGTGAAATCTTGATTTCACCCGATTCTGTTTTTATTTCTGATTACGGGAGTGATTGCTTGATGCTCACTTTGTGGGTTAGTTAGGATATTTTGATTTTCACATGGGTGGGCCAATCATGAATTTTTATTCGATCGCAAACCCTCAAGGAGAACTCTATATGTATAGAGTTCAGAGATGAAAGAAAGGTTCAAAATTTTGGAGAATTTTTTCTGTAGTTCTGTATGACTGTGCTCTTTGTTCTCTGAGATACATATTTGGGAGAGCCGTTTTGAACATAATATGATATACAACGCTATTTATTTGGATTCTAGATGGAGCAATGAGTAGTATGTATCTGTGTTCTCTTGTTTATTATAAATCTCTGGTTTATATATAATCATCTTTCCATGCTCTGCTGCTTTGATGATTCGTGTAATGTAGCTGTCGGTGGTATGCATTTTTATTCATGAATTCATGTATGAATAATTATCGTATATTAAACTTGTTGTGCCCCCTTAATTCGCGCTCCATGAATCTCTCTTGTTGGTCACATTCCACCTACAATCGCTTCCTCTGAGTTCACGAGAGACAGATTCTTAAGACTTTTAAGCCTGTCTCTCGTGGGTTTTTCCTCTGTTTCTTCTCAGCACCTCTGCATATTTTGAAAGCCTCTGCTGATTGTTTCATACTTGGCCCATTTTAAAAGCTATCGAGCCATACAACCTCCTGAGCCCTCTTGTCGTATAGGGTAATTCACATGAATCAAACTCCAAAGTCTTCACCATTCTTAAACCACCACGATCATTATTATCCTTATCAATATTATGTCAGAAGCACCCTTATAATCGCCTACATCTAACCTTTGATTTCAAGATGTCCTACGCACTGGTCTTTTGCAACTCAAGGTTGTCTCTAGGAGCTACAACAATTCTCATGATCATCACCCTTATTATCTTCCAGCTCACTTGGCATGATAACACTATCTTTCTCAAAAATATGTTTTGATCTAGGGTCATGTCTCAATATGAACCACCAATCCCTATCTAACACATCTGGGAAAAAAAACACCTAGTTGCAGTGTTTGGGGAAAACATAGGGCTCCTTAGCTTCATCCCAAATATTTCAAGAGTTGATGCATATCAACCTACTATCGTGATCTTCATTTACATTATTCCGATCAAAGGTGTCCCACCATTTGCACCTAAAAATAACACATTGGAAAGAAGATAAATCCACTTCAATGATATCTTGTATCTTTTCGATGTCACCTAACATCCCTCATACTAGGTTTTGATCATGGTGGCTAGATCGACTAGATTGATTGAACTCAACTTCCACTCCACAGTCTTGTGTCATGTGTCCATCATCGACATTTTCTGTGTGAAAATGGTGTCCATATGCCCACATAGATGGGAACAAATGCACCTATAAAAAGTTAAAAAATCATAGCGTCATGTGTCTTATAATAACCCAACATTAAAAATATGAAATACAGATGTAATTAAATTCAAAGGTGAATTATTAAGTTTAAAGTGTAAATAAATAGATAATTACCGATTTGGTGCACCCAATCCCTACATTTTGCGCATCCTCTTCAGCACATGGGTAATGACCAGTTACAACGTATTTCTCTCTGACTTGGTCAACAGCCCAACTATTGGGGCATATTTTTGGCATATTTTCTTTTAAATGATCAGGATAAGGAACACTTCTACGATTAAACCATTTGAATTATTTCCTGTCACTATCCCATTTCATCCTCTTTTGTTTGTACAATGCGACCCACAGTTGCATCGCTTCAGAATTGTAAAGAACGAATTTATTGATTGTTTCAATTTCTACGTTCGCTAATGAAATCAAATCGACATAAGCCTGGATAATCATGAGTCGAGTAAGCATATATGCCACACAACATAAAACTCCTCTCTACTATGATGGGTCTTGATAAATTGTATACATTTATCCCATCCCATAATTCCTTCAATTCATCTGCCAGTGGTTGTAAGTTGTAATATTCCAAATTTAGCATGCAGCTAATTGGAATATTGATTTTTGTTTTATCACCTAGCAGTTGAATAAATGGGTAAGGAGGCCCATGCATATTAAAAATATGAATAAAATCCCTCATAATGTAAAAAGGGATCATCATAGGAGCTAGATTTCACACCCTCATGTGTGAAAAGGGGCATTTGCATGTGGACAAGGTCAAGTTTGACCAAGTCAATAGTGCTGGGATATGAGGTGGAGATCATCTATGGAGACAACACAGAGATAGTGGGAGGAATATTCCTTGGTGGAGGAAACCCTAATGAGTGGGACCCAAAGTGAGAGGGCTTCCAATTGTATAAAAGGAGGGCAAGGTAGCCATATGAAGAGAGGTGATGGATTATTGAATTTGTGGTCTATTAGACTATTGTGCTTTCTTCAACTGTTTAGTTGAGATTGCTGTGCTGCTTAGCACAAGGCATTCCTGTTTAGGAATTCCCTCTCCTTTCTTGAGAGGCCTCTTGAGGGAGCTTGCACTTCATTTCTCCACATCCAGGCTTGAGGCCAAGAATCCTCCTTGTGCAGCAGTATAACTTTGTGTTGCAGGGTGTTGCAGTGGAGGTTTCTCAACACCACTTCCTGAGCTTATTTTTCAGAGGAGGAAGCTTTCTTTCCTTTGGGAGATCAATTAGGAAGCCCTTGGAGAATATTTCAAATCTTGGCACTTGGCCAACCCATTTTCTTGCACCTACATCGCAGTATCCCTCAGTGGCTGCATTATTTTCAGTGAGTATTTGCAGTGAAGGTTTGCAGTGATTGTTCGAGGGTGAGATCTTCAGTGTTAGGATCAAACTTTAACTTGGAAGATCCATTCGAGGAGGTCTATTTATCTAATGCAACATCTTCAACCATCTCCATCCAGTTCTTGAGTTACATCTGCTACTCAGTCCTAGGACTGCAACTCTGACATTTTTGCCATTTTGCATATTTCAGCCAATCATTCCATGATTGTCTTGAAATTGTATTTGGGAGCTTATATCTTCTCTCCCAAGGTTGTATGAGCCATATATTTGCAGATTTGTGTTATTTCACATCTCCATGTAGCAGTGTACAATCTATGATTGCATTGTACATGTTCATGAACATTCTGCAATATAGCAGCATCTCTCTTTTGGCATATGTATTCATGGGAGGCTCATTTGCCTTGATTATTTGAGTTATGCACACTTCTATTGTACTCATTTGCTGCTGATATGTATAATAGAATGGCTCCATGGTTTCCATACATTTTGGTATGATGTTATTCACTGCTATTTCCAATTTTGTGTTCATGTATTGCTACCTCCCCATTTTGGGATATTACAGTGGTATTGGAGCATAATCTTGGCTCAGCCTGTGGAATCTCAACCAATATTCTATCAAGAAGACAAGAAGAAGAAAAGATTAGCAGAAAAGACAAAAAGAAGACTCCATCCTTTGGAGGAAGAAAAGAGGAGAGACTTCCAAAGTTTCTTTCTCAAACTTTGCAGAGCATTCATGAAGATCTCAAGAAGATGAGAAGGGAGATGTGTATAGAATCTCCAAGAGAGTTTGGATCTGAATCAAACTATAGATTTTCATATGATGAGTGTGAGCATGCAGCCACACACTATGATGCACAGCGCAGTCATATGCCCAGATTTTCCATGAGAGAGAGGGAAGAAGAAGGAATGACTAGGAGGGAAACTCTTAGTAATTTTCTGCAAGAGTATGAATCTCAAACTCAAAAGTTTAGAGATCATATTACCATTCCAGAGTTTTGCAAGATCAAGGTGAATAGGAGCAAGCAACATGATAGGGGTAGATTCCTTCTATCTACTTTTGATGGTTCACCTACATGTTCAGCTAGAGCTTGGGTGGAGGAGCTAGACTCCTATTTGCAGCAACATCACATTTCTGAAGATGAGGCCATCAAAGTTGCAGTGCTACATTTTGGAGGTAAGGCCCGTGCATGGTGGATATTTGAGTATTTTTCTTTGAAAAATGCAAATAATTCTTCGTATGCAAGGTTCACTAAGACATTAGTGAAAATATTTGATGGAAAACTTTTTGCAACACATGTGGTGGAGTTAAACAAACATGAACAAACAAAAACCTTGCTTGTGATGGAGGAAACCACAAACTCAACTCCACTTGATAAAACCATTGAGGAGGCTAATATCTTGCATCATACCTTGCTAGAGGCAAGACCATTATCTTATATTCTTGAAAAAGAGGGTATGGATATCCCTTTTTCAAAAGAGGATCCAGTCATTGGGAGGTTGCCCATACATATTGATGAGGATGAGGGAAACAACGTTGTCATGTCTAGAGTCTATCTAGCACCTCATGCAGAGGAAGAGGGAGCTCTTTCTCCAACAAGAGGGATTATTGCATCATTGCAAGGAATTCCCTAGGATCTCATATGTGGAGATCAAGGCACAACTCATGATCTACATGTGCCATTAATGATATGGTGTGAAACTATGGAGATAAAAGGAGGAGGTAGGGAGGATGACTGACATCATGTGATGAGGAGCACACACCCCTATCTATTTCAGGAGGTTGATGCACCTGAGAGAGAGACTGGATTGCGCAGTGAGGGAAAGGACAAGTCTTTCCATCCATATATACAATATACTCTTGATGATGATGTCTCATTGCATGGAGACATTTCACCGGGGAGACCACTAGATCAGCAGATGATGAGGGATGCTTCACATTTTGAGGCATTACTCATTGATTTCAGAGGAGTGGAGACCTTGGGAGAGCTTGGTACAGCGTTGGGAGTCTTGGGTAGACTCAAGAAGGGAAGGAGCATTCTCTCAACATCATCATTACCCACTCACATTTCAGACTCTGCGTTGTGGCAGAAGTAGCATGGGAAGGATAACAACCTTCCAACTTGCATCTTTGGCATGGGAGATATCAAAGAATAAGACAACCATATGACAGATGTTCTTCATGATAGTTCATCAACGCTATCACTATGGAGGATAGACCCATATTGGAATTCCCAGCTATTGGTGGAGTATTCCAAGGATCTTTTTACTTGTATGATATTGGATGACCAGTTGCATGAGGAGGGATATTCAGTGTAAGATGGGTTCATCTAATATCATAATAGGATCTTCTTATCTAGAGCTTCCAAGCTCAAGGAGAAGTTGCTACAAGCAGCTCATGAAGATTTCCTTTTCAGCGACATTTATTCTATGAGAGCATACCACACCATCATGGAGGGGTATTTTTGGGAAGCCTTTGAGGAGGAGATATATCAGCATATGAGGAGATGCATGGATCATATGGGGATGGAGGAGATACATAACTCTTTGGAAGAGTTAACACAACCACCTCTTTTCTCTTTGAGGATGAGAGGAGACTCATCTATGGGCCACTCCATTTTCATGGGCAAAACATATGGTAAGGGTACTGTTTGTTTGCATAATGATTTGTATAATGTATATGTGCAACCCTTAACCATATATGTGCAGGATATTGCTCAAGGAGGGAGAATTATTCCTTATAGACTTCATGGTCTACTTGAGGCCATAAGAAGTATTGGTGATGGCCACTTCCTAGGAGGACTTGGGGAGATTGTACCTTTTGCATAGCATGCTCACTTTGCACCATACACCATACATTTTCTCCACACTTGTGAGGAGATTGGGGCAGCAAGAAAGTGGTGGGAAGGCCACCCATCATTTCATTTTCTATTGTAGTTGAGAGTCAAACTGCATTGGTTGCATTTGAGGGACCACTGTCCTTCTCCCTTGCTCCATATGGTAGCAAGTATTATTCTCATTATTGTTCCCTATATTGTTGTTCTTATTTTTATAGGGACCATGATTGTGGGAGAGACACATTGGTTGGATGTGTCCTTTGGGGAAGAGGATTCCCACACTTTTTGCATTAAATGTTCTAGTGGGAGCATGGGAGGTGATATGGCCACCACAACAAAACACTTGTTTCTTTATGAGGTGGGCCATGAGATTGATTGGAGCACTTGGGCTATGACTCTCCTAAATTATTGGGAGAAACTCTTCTATGAGTTGCGATGTCATGTTGTGCAACAATAGTTAGGAAAACTGCGTTGTGACCACTTGGGAAACTGTTGGTACCTTTCAGCTCTACATGAAACCTTTAGTATTACCCTCATTTGGATGCCATATGATGGTAATTTTCTATTCATCATATATGGGATGGTTTGGGCCAGCATGATTCACAATGTTGGAGGGAAGATATTTGGAGATCCAGTTTCCTTCTTGCCACTTAGAGGTAACACTTTTGCAGCCCAAGAGTAGCAAATACTCTAAACTTATCATAAGTGGAGAGGAGGAAAATGTGGGGTAGGCTATTTTGTCTACCATGATCAGATTTTTAGCCCACCTACATTGCAGGAGCTCAAGGTGGAAGAGGATTTTCAGGAGTTGCCATATTGGGAGGTAACTCATTTTGTATGGATGATTGCTTGGGGATGGAGGATCCACATGGGAATGATAGTTCCCAACACTTTTCAGATTCCATTCCTCAAGGGGACCTCTGGATAGCACCTTATTTCCTTCTTGAGTACTCTACTTGTTCATGATGATAGCTATTTAGCTAACTTGCATGCTTGGGAGGGGCAATATGGAGATTTATTGATGAGACAACATCTCATTCTTTGGATGAGAATATCACATGTGGATGTTACAGTAGGAGGAGGAAAGACTTCTCAGTTCTATCCTTGCAGTTGCTTGAGGACAAGCAACATTTGGGAGGGGAGTACTGTAATATTCCAAATTTAGCATGCAGCTAATTGGAATATTGATTTTTGTTTTTATCACCTAGAAGTTGAATAAATGGGTAAGGAGTCCCATGCATATTAAAAATATGAATAAAATCCCTCATAATGTAAAAAGGGATCATCATAGGAGTTGTATTTCACACCCTCGTGTGTGAAAAGGGGAATTTGCATGTGGACAAGGTCAAGTTTGACCAAGTCAACAACGCAGGGATAAGAGGTGGAGATCATATATGGAGACAATGCAGAGATAGTAGGAGGAATATTCCTTGGTGGAGGAAACCCTAATGAGTGGGACCCAAGGTGAGAGGGCTTCCAATTGTATAAAAGGAGGTCAAGGCAGCCATATGAAGAGAGGTGATGGATTATTGAATTTGTGGTCTATTAGACTATTGTGCTTTCTTCAACTATTTATTTGAGATTTTTGTGCTGCTTAGCACAAGGCATTCTTGTTTAGGAATTACTTATCCTTTATTGAGAGGCCTCTTGAGGGAGCTTGCACTTCATTTCTCCATATCCGGGCTTGAGGCCAAGCATCCTCCTTATGTAGCAGTATAACGTTGTGTTGCAGGGTGTTGCAGTGGAGGTTTCTCAACACCACTTCCTGAGCTTATTTTTCAGAGGATGAAGCTTTCTTTCCTTTGGAAGATTAGTTAGGAAGCCCTTGGAGAATATTTCAGATCTTAGCTCTTGGCCAAACCATTTTCTTGCACCTACATCGCAGTATCCCTCAGTGACTGCGTTATTTTCAGTGAGTATTTGCAGTGAGGGTTTTCAGTGATTGTTGGAGGGTGAGATATTCAGTGTTAGGATCAGACTTTCACTTGGAAGATCCATTGGAGGAGGTCTATTTATCTGGTGCAACATCTTCAACCATCTCCATCCAGTTCTTGAGTTGCATCTGCTACTCAGTCCTAGGACTGCAACTCTGACATTTTTTCCATTTTGCATATTTTAGCCAATCCTTCCAGGATTGCCTTGAAATTGTGTTTGGGAGCTTAGATCTTCTCTCCAAATGTTATATGAGCCATATGTTTGCATATTTGTGTTATTTCACATCTCCATGTAGTAGTGTACCATCTATGACTGCGCTGTACATGTTCATGAACATTCTGCAATATAGCAACATCTCTCTTTTGGCATATGTATTCATGGGAGGCTCATTTGCCTTGATTATTTGAGTTATGCACACTTCTATTGTACTCATTTGCTACTGATATGTATAATAAAATGGCTCCATGGTTTCCATACATTTTGGTATGATGTTATTCACTTCTATTTCCATTTTTGTGTTCATGTATTGTTGCCTCCCCATTTTGGGATATTACATAAGTAGACATCCATATTCTTCACTTTTCTTCTACCCAGGACTATGAGAGCCAACATAAGATGTTCATTATTCATGGAAAACCATGGGGGGATATTGTTATTGATCACTATTATAGGCCAAACAAAATAGTTGGTGTTCTGGAGGGAATATGGGCTGACGCCATCCATGGCTATGCTGAGTCACAAACTTTGTACTTCATCCTTGAATTTTTTGGGCCATGTATCCTCTATATGCTTCATGGCTATTGAATATGTTAGGATTCACATAACTCCCAACTCACTTCTATGTGAGGCATGTCATCCCTGCAACATATCTAATTCTTTGCAACGAAAGAGCCTTTGAATCCTTGGGATTATAGGCATGTGCCTCAATATTTTAAAAGGAGGACCACGTGATTTACCCTTGTTTTTTGATTTATCATTCCTGTCATGCCTCCATTTCGGAAATATCTCTTTGTCTTCTTATTCTCCTCTATATAGAATACATTCATTTGGACATGCATGATATGATATGTACTCAACACCCAACATTTTCAACAATTTATTTTCCTCTTCACAGCTACTGGGCAAGACATTATCACTCGAAAGAACCTTATCTTTGAATAACCTATAGTTGGTGATCATGGAAAATATTAAATGTAGATTAATGCCAATATAATTATTAATGACATAAAAATCACTGTCCAAAGATTAATGTGGCTAGAAAATGCAATGTTACAATTAGCAAGGTGAAGCAGTTGTCTATTTTCATCTACCAAATGCACCTTGTGGTATGCTGCTCCTGATAAGAGCTTCCGAGGTTTTGGAGCTGTTTGAATATTTTTTGCACCTAAACTCGATTCTAAATCTGCATGAACCTGCAAATTTGTATACATTAATTTTATTAAGTTGATTGACATGGATTAAAAAATAAATTCAATTAGATAATATAAATATAAATAAAATATGAATTAAATATTACATCTTGATATGGATAGGGAGAACTCTGTGATGGACTTTGATAAATATTATGGAACAAGCTGGATTTTGAAGAATTGTTCATTTGATATAATTATGATATTTTCTCCCCGCATTTGAGCAAAATTAACAATACATTTTGGTGTACACACCTAAAAATAATTTCGTTGCCTTAAAATTGGACTTATTGTTATCGATGTTAATGTACAGATAACCGCACCAGTTTGTTTTAGTTACTGCACACCGGTGTAGTGTTATTAATTGACGTACGGGTGCCGAATAGCTACAAATAAAAAAAAGTGCAACTTTATTTTTTTTAAGTTGAAAAAAGTGGTAAATTGAAAAATGGGCGGAAAAATATTTTTGAAAACCTAATTTCATAAAACTATTCTTTAAATAGTAAAAAAAAATCATTATTTCATTATTTTTGCAAAAATTTTCAGGGAGAGATTTTCACGAGACATACCCGGAGCAAGAGAGCACAGGAGCACTGTGGAGCAACAAAATGCTTTCAAAAAAAAACTATTCATACAATCATAATTCCAAACCTATGGTGATTCAAACCCTGTAACATAGTATTTCAAACCATCTGGTGATTAAATTTTATTGTTTTTTTTACATTTTCTGTAGTATTTTTTACGCAGTAAGTAAAAAATTTAAATTTGCTGTTCATTTTCAGAAAAATAAAAAAATAAAATAAAATAAAATAAATAAATCCATTCTTACACTAAACCCTTGATTCTTTTAGTTTCTGCCCTTACTTCTTCCTATTTCTATGACTTCAAAATTAAGGATTTTCATTTTAGATTTATAGGGTTTGTATTGCTATATATATAGGCCTATGGCATCTAACCCGCAGGATGACTTGCATAGTCGGATCCCAATCCATGTCGACCCTTGCGTGAATTTAAAAAAACCTGAAGTTTTTTAATCAGTGTGCCCTGTTTAAAATAGTGCACTGGTGCGCTATTTTATCACAGCGCATCCTGGAAGTACTGTTTGATAAAATCAATTTAAAAACATATATTTTTTAATTCGTGCGCCCTATGTAAATTAACACATCGGTGTGCTATTTCATTATAGCGCACCGCACACATACTATTTGATAAAACCAATTTTTTATTTTGTATTAATCGGTGCACCGATTAACATATAACTCACCGGGTCTCCTTGTTGAAAGAGAGCACCGTATGGTGGTCCCTTGTTTTCTCAGTGTGTTTGTAAGAACATGCCGCACCGCCCCCTCCATGACATCATATGCTACAAAAACTAACACTAGAGAATTTTTATTAACTTTTCTGTATTAATTGGTGTAGTGGTTAACATATAACACACCGGTTCTCCTTATTGACAGAGAGCACCATACAATATTTATACGGTTTTGGTGGTGCATTTATAAGAACACATCACACTGAAGTCGATGCTTACTTCTTGAAAGATGCACCGTTTTCTTGTTTTTTATTTTTATTTTTTATCTGAAAATTTGTGATTTATTTATAAATATATTAATGAATGGTATGATACATGTTTCATATTGATAAATAAATCGCTGCCAAGAGATCAAGTAACAAAAATAATGATAGCACATCGAGAAAAGAAAAAAAGGTAATTTCTTTGTAAATTCTTTAAAAAAATTATTATTTTTGAACTATATGTAAGTTTAACTAATATGTATTGTTTACTGTGTATCATGTAGAGCCAAAAAATAACAAAGCTCGATAAGATTATTTCTAATCTAGGACCAGAAGAGCGTAAAAGCTTAATAAAAAAATGCAGAAGGATGAATCAGGTGAATGAAAAATTACTATCGATCCGATATGAGTTTCTTTTTTTTAATTTTCATTAATAATATACTTAAAAATATTAGATAACATGTTTCAAACAATCTATTAATTCACATATGTTTAATACTATACAAGGACCAACAACTCAGAAAATGAATGTTGTTCTAAGAAAAGAAAAAAATAAAACATGCAAATGAAAATGAATTGATTCTTAGCTCATCTGGAGTGGTGTTGGAGGTTAATGAAAGGGGGGAATTTTTTTCAAAATTTTGAGGGATCAAGTGGAACGAATGTATAGACGTTTTTTCCACTTAAAATACAAAAATCAATCCCATGATTCCAAGAACCAAATTTTATCTAAACTACAAGATGGCTTTCCAGAAAATTAGTTAATGAGGCATGTCATACTTTTAACAGCAAAAATGTACAACAACAAAAAAAAGGAATGAAAAAGTAATATTCCTTTAAATGTTTTTCTAGAATTATATGTATATATTACTAGAAAGCAATCATTTATAAATATCACTTTTAATGTTATATATACTTTTCATATATCAATATAAAAATTAAATTGTTTATTGTCATGTTACATTTTCAGGAAGATTATGAAATCTCAAAGGATGAACGAACCAACTGATATCAGAAATATGCCAGTAGGAATGAACAAAAAAGTGTACAAGGAGATGGTCAAAGAAATGGACATAATTGCATCGCATGAGGAGTCATCTCAACAACAACGTGCTTCAAATGTAGTATGTGATCATTGAATTTTCCGATTAGGTACAATAAATAAACAATTTAGCATTAAAAAATAATTTTCAAGTATTTTCTTGTAGAAAAAAAAAGAAAAGAAAATGGAACCCATTCAACACATAAAATAAGATGAAAAGGAAGAAAAGAGTTGATATCTAAGTTTGTGAGTAATTTTTACTTCCTTATAACAACTTAACTAGATTTCATATTTGTATATTTTAAGTTGTTTTACAAAAATCATCATTGAATGTATTCAAACATGTACTAACATACAAAGAAGAACCATCAGACGAATTTATTGACATTGGGTTAAATATGGGTTGTGAGTATATGTTGGCATATTAGAAATTAATTGTGGAATTTGTAAGCATATATCAATGTTGTTTTACTTAGCTCCGTGTATAATTAATAGAACAAAAAAAACTTGTATATTAAATATATGATTTTTTATGGGGTATAAAACTTGCAGGAAACAAAGTATGGAACTGCGCCAACAAATGAAATGTTGAAAGATGGCATGAAATTTGGTTTTGAAAGAATGTGTATAGTTCATGAGCCAATTCTTGCTATGGTACGCCATTTCTTTTTTATTTACATTGATGTATCCTATTTAATATTGCAATTTTCATTATTCTCACCAATGTATATACACTCATTACAATTTATTTTTATGTTTGTAGATGAAATTTGAAGAAGAAGAAAACAATCAACACTGTGAACAAAAAATTCATCAAAATAACCCAAGTCATTGAAGTAGCTCGAGCAGTGACAACTGTTCAAGCGAAGAATGATGATCAATATGTTTGGATATCAAAGCAAGGCGTTGTATTTTTTGAAATATTTTTTTGTGAAATCAAACATTTTGTTTAATGTAATGGAAATAGTGTCCCAATTTAAATACAAAGGGATACCAATAACTTTCCCATTTTGTATGACAAAGAGTGTCTTATTCATATATATATAATAAAATATGTTTTATTCTATTGCGTTCTCCATTGTCGCTGTGAAATGTTACACCACTGATTAAATATTATAATGAAGATATTCCAAATCTAATGATATGATATAAAAAATTAATCCAAACATCAAATTCAAATGCACTAATAAAAATTAATTGATATGAATATTGTTATAAGATGTGTCGTCTTTTGATGAATAATGAATTTTTAAAAATCACAATAATTGTACTGTCACAGGTCAATGTTTCTAAAAAATACAAAATGAACACCGGTGCATGTTAGTTACAATGCCCCAGTGCGTTTGTATGCTACTAGGCATCGGTACGTTTCTACAACCTATGGGCACTGCACAAATTCCAATACCAATTATAATTCTCGGTGCGTTTGTGTGATACTGAGCACTGATGTGTTGTGGTGATACTACACACCAGTGTGTTTCTACGACCTATGGGCATTGCACAAATTCCAATACCAATTAGAACTCTCGGTGCATTTGTGTGATACTGAGCACATGTGCGTTTTGGTGATACTACGAACCGGTGTGTTTCTACGACCTATGGGCACCACACAAATACCAATATAAATTAGAATGCTCGGTGTGTTTGTGTGATAGTGCGCACCAGTGCGTTTGTGTGATACTGTGCACCGGTGTGTTTCTACGACCTATGGGCACCGCACAAATACCAATACCAATTAGAATGTCCGGTGTGCTTTATCGATGACTATCACTTGGGTGGTCCGATAGGCGTTGCATGCACCGGTGATGTGTTCCTTTAACATGCACTAGGCCATTGCTAAATGCCCGGGGCGTCCGAAATTTGTTTTTCATCTCGGTGCTTGGTAGGTTTATAGTACCGGTGCGTTCACGGTACAACGCACCAGTGCGTTGCCACCTGATTACTGCACCAATGAGAAAAACATTGGTAAGAACCTCTAGCCGCCCAATTTTTTTTATTTGTGTTGAAATTCCATTAGAAGCTTCACAAAAACCTCCGTTACCAAAAAAGGATGTTGTAGAAAATGTTTTTTTAACAATTTTGGACAATTTTATAACACTAAAAACCTTCGTTATAACATCCTCTAGAGGGAATTTTCCTTGTAGTATCATATATTAATTAAGGAAGACAAAATTTAATATTATAGTTAGCTAAAAGATAAATTAGGAATATTACAGTCATCCCCGCCAAAACGTTGCTTGTCCTCAAGCAACTGCAAAGATGTGGGCCACCTTGTTGACCCGATGCAACTGAGACCAATACCTGGATCCCATAAAAACCCTTGAGTGTAGCTATGCCACTGTGTCGGGCTACCTGGAACATACCCCTCAATTCCGGGATCCAAAATGGATCTCTCACCATACCTATCATCAATCAATCCTTCTGGATCCCAACACCACCATGGCAAATCATCGCCCAAGTCCCCTAGCTCGGACTATGCACTACATATGGATATATCTACTACCTCATGAGGTGAAGACCGCCAACATGCATCAATGCTCCATGGCCCCTATTGTGCCGTAGATCTAACTGTATAAGCTACCCCACCAACTGTGTACTAGCTCATCACCTCTCTCCCCTGACTCATTCCTGTGCTGATCCTGCTCTCTTGAAGTTGAGATGGAATGCTAAAGATTTGTCGACATGTTCCCCACTGCCAACTTAAACCCATAGTACCTGTCATGTCTACGGGTCCCTTCTCTACTATGCACCTGACTAAGAATATTGTACCATCCATTGGATACCAAATTATGAACTCCCACCAGTCTATCCCAGTCGAAGAATCCAATGTGGTGATATTTGCATACAGAACATGTATGGAGTGTGGTCGCCAACTCACACTCAACTCATGCTGCTTTGTCTCGCCTGTCAACGAGAAATGCCTCAAAGGGAAGGCCCCTCTCTCTAAAATAGGCTCAAGTGGGCAAGGTGTACTGCAAGGATGTACTCCTGGAGAGTGCTTCTCCTTGAAAGTACTGCAATACTACTAACTACATATGCATCTACCAACATCTCATCAATGGGTTGGCCCAAAGATGGATGCACCACCATCTCCAATACTCCTCCTCCATGGTTAGCCCCAAGGTTAGCCGCATATCTAGCATTGGCTCACTGTGAGCCTCCATCTAGCTCTCCCCCAAAGGCCTATGATGCATGATGTGCATAGCCTACTCCTAAACTGCCCCATGCTCCACCATATGCTGCTCAAGTTGAATCATCACAAGTGACTCATCATCCTGAATATCTCTCATCGAGTCCTCTGACTTCTTACCCTACCCGCTAGAAGGAAAATATATCCTACTGTCATCAACTCCACATGATGTCTCATGCTCCCCAGAAGCATCCTCATATAACCCCATGGACTCATCTACAGAAGATTCCTCATCCTGGCATACAGAAGGAATTTCCTTCTACTCTATCTCTGCCACATCATTTGCATCACCCAAGCATGAGTGATCAAGCCTCCAAGTTTCTTTGCAGATGAAGAAAAGTCCCTTCATCCTCAACTCATTCTTGATGCCTGAATGCTCAAGAGTAATCCTTTGGATGACACTCCATCTACCTCGAATCTGCTGATAAAACCCTTGTATCCCTGTCTCTGCTAAACATGGTGTCTCCATATTCTCAACAACATCCTCATCAATCCTAGGTGAGTTGCATCCCAGGCTACACCTAACACCCCTGTCCATAAGTCCCCTTGGAGGCAATGCTCCAAGTGCCTACTGCGCCATGTCATGGGTCACTGCATACCACCAAGTGTCTCTGCACTCCTCATCATGCCACTATATGCTGCAACCCGCCCCTGTACACCACCGAATACCACCGGTTACAACTATACCATCCTGTACCGTCATGTCTCCTGCATGGGCCAAAATATCCACCACTCTGCTAGTAAACCCCCCATGAGGTGGGCTACATCTCACCATCTGCTATAAAGGATCGGATAACCTGACTCCTCACGTGATAATAACATCACTTCTCCTCTCCTCCATAGCTCGTGTACCATATACCCATGAGAGAGCATCGTCTCTACGTACTGCCATGTCTGGTGTCCTGTTGATGCTACCTTCTCTGACCCTCTCTTGCCAAAGTAGGCTAATCACCCAGTGAATCCATGCACAGTCATGATGCTGAGATAGCTCTTGAAAATTTTGTACCCTCCTGTCACTAGGGATGTCCAGGGCTCTGAAAGAGATCTGAAAATGTGTGTGTGCCCAAACATCAGAGCCATCACACAATGACTACCATCACCTACTAACTCTATCATGTGATGGGAAATCCCACCTAGATCCCAACAGTAATCTGACCCTTGTGTCCCTCTGGTAATCCATGGAATCTACTGCAATGTGGCCATGGATGTATCCAGCTGCCTAGCCTGCTCCATGGGGTACCAGCTTAATACATCTCGCCATCCAACCTCGAGAAAAGAATCAAATGCAAGAATCCCCGCACATAGAATAGTCCCTCCATTGTGCGAGTGCTGCACCCTGTTGATGTATGCTTGAAGGGGGGTGCTCTAACAATCCAATATGCCCTCTAACTACACCATTAGGGAATCCAAATGTTCCCCAATGTGGACCAACTTTGCCGTTGACTCGGCACAAACCACTCATATGCCCTCAAGCTCCTCATTCTGGATAGCCTCTCCTAGTGATGTGGCCTTCACCTTCAAAGATAGAAGGTCGACTTGAAACTGATGGCACTACTGTGTGTTACCATCGTCTAATACCGTTGTATCTCCTAGCATCTCTCCAAGGGATAGCCCAAAGGATGGATGCACCCCCTCCTCCATAGATACTCCAATATGCAAAGCATGCTCACTAGTCAGCTGCGTGTGATTGTCATTCGACAATTCTGCCATAAACCTAGAGGCCTATGTACCTATTGGCTCCTCAACAATGGTTGAGTTGTCTCCCGACACCTCCTCAACCTATGATGCACTGTTATCATTAAAGAACCTGGTCACAACCCCAAATACCCCATCAATGGATACCTCAACAATGGGTGGTGTCTCATCGACGAGTGTATGCTCAGTTGTCTCCTCCCAAGTTTTTGTTGTACTCTTTGATGACCCATCAAAAGTAGGTAGAAAAATTCTATCCACGATATGTTGCAGTTCATTACCCTACATGTACCCTCTTCCTTTGTTGTAGCTATGAGGTCTTCGATTATCCTTAATCTAGAAAACTTCCTGGAAAGTCAGATGTTCTTTGAATCTTTGAGACTAAGATTCATATTCTAGAAAATAATCACTGAGAGCCTCCTTCTATCACTGAGAGCCTCCTTCTCTTGTGGTTCTCCAAACCCATTTCCTACTGCTAGGAAGGTAGGCATAGTGGAGCACGGTGAAGCTTGTTGCACTTCTGGTTACTCATACCAATGATGCGAAGTATTCAAACTTTCTCTATTTTGCAACCCTCTTGGGGTTTCCCTTTGTCTCTCCACTCTCATCTCCTTGATCTCTCTAGTGAGATCATGCATAGTTCTAAGGAGGATATTTCCAATATCCTTCCCATAACCTTCTTCTACCATTGGAGACTCCCTTTATCCTCTTCCATTGGAACACAATTTTCTTTTCCGGATGTGAACTCTAAAACAAGTTGGATCTGTTATTCCAATTGGAAGAATTTTGAAAAACAACCGCCACAACAAATATGAGAAAATCGTCTTCAGAGAACGTTCCGTTTCTCTCAATCCAGATCGAATTTGGAGAAAGTGCTCACAGAAAAAATAGAACTAGTCTGTTCTGCACAAAATCTATGTCTAATATTTTCGAGATTCATCTTCATTTGCCCGAAACATCCAACGAAAAACCGTCACTTTTTATCCCAACGAATTTATGTGTTTTATTTTTTTTGTATCTCTCATAGAACCTTCCATTTATCTCAATCCAGAATGAATTTGGAAAAACTACTCATAGAGAAACAAAATTGGTCTGTTATGCACAAAACCCATGTCTTATATTGTTGATATTCATCTTCATTTGCACGAAACACCTAACAAAAAACCGTCACTTTTTATTCCATCAAATTTCTGCATTCTCTGTTTTTGTATCTCCTTGTTTGGTTTGTAATGTATTCTCTATCTTCGGGTATCATAGATCGGTTATTCCATAGGTTGAGCCAAGTCTATGAGCTCTAATACCACTGTAATATTCAAATAGGAAAAGACAGTAATACAAAACACAATAAACTGGAAACTACAACAACATGGAAATAAACTACAAACACCATAAGAATAGACAGAACAACTAAGCCATTTTATTAATAATGAGGTGAAATACAAATACAACAGTGCTCAAGAATAGTAGCACTCAGGTCAGAAAAAGAAGGTTGGAATGGCCTCAAGCTCTCCCCACTGAAAACACTGCGTAACTGCTGCTCTGCTGGAGACGTTACTGCGCTACCCCTGCTAGAAATACTGGAAATGCAACTGCTGGCTGAAAAGGGGTGTGTAGATAAGGCTATTCTGGTGCTTGGAAAATGTCGGTATTTGGACACCGACCTCTACTCACAAAACCCAAAAAAACCCATAAAGGATTTTCGGATTGGCATACCCTTGAAAATCACCCTCCTAGGACATGAAAGCACACAACTGCTGGGTATGTAGTAATATGAGCCGAACTAAGAAAAAATTTGCGACAAATCCCTTGTAGCTCAATTGATGAAGGACTGATCCCCTCATTGGAATCCAAACGACACTGCTATGGAATCTGACCCTCCTCTGGATCTAGCAACTACTGCATTGCGTAAGTCATAGGGTGACTGCGCTACTCAAGAGGGCTGTGAAATGGCCAAATGCTGGAATACTGAAATATGCTCACAAGATAGGACTCCTCTCCTCAATGGGCATTCAAATTCCCCCGAGGATGAGGTTTGGATTTCCCTCAGAAACACCTGTGTGCTAAACACCACTGCAGACTCGGCTAAACAGCCCAAGCGTGCGCAAGTCGTGAACGACAAGAAAATAATAGTAATCCAGAATGCTCTATATGGCTGCCCTATCCTTCCTTTTATGCTTGTGAGCCCTCACACCCTTGGCCCCACACAATAATGATGCTGCACACTTGGAAACTAACCTCCATAATGATTGCGTTGTCCTCCACTATCTCCACTACCTCTATGACTATGCTATCCTCCACTATCTCCAATACCTCTATGACTATGCTATCCTCCGCTATCTCCATTACCTCTATGACTGCGCTGTTGATTTGGTCATATTGACCCCATCCACATGCACTGACCTATATTCACACTAATAAGTGGTTTGTTCATCTTGACCCCATCCACATGCACTGACCCATATTCACACCAAGAAGTTTTTTATTCATCTTGACCCCATCCAAATGCATTGATCCAGATTCACATTAAGAAGTGGTCTTATTCCTACTAAAGGGATTTATGGGTCCCTCTACCCTCCTATTCATCTATTAATTAAGGAAGACAAAATTTAATATTCTAATTAGCTAAAATATAAATTAGGAATATTACATCACAGTTGAGCCCCTGCTGACGAGCCTTTCTTGTCGTTGGTCAACCTGTGTACCCGGGATTCGTGCTGTCAGTTCCAGGTAGGGCCCTAAACTTCCAGTATTTTATTTTATTTTTATTTATTTATTTTTATGTTCTTTTTCTTTTTTTTTATATTATTTATTTATTTATTTATTTATTATTATTATTATTATTATTTATTTTATTTTTTATTTCATTTTTGTCTAGGGAAGGGTCCGTACAAATTAGGTTTGTACAGATGCCTGCTTTATTTTTGCTCCTATCGTGCGGGTGATGAAGGCACATGTGTGCAAACCTCATGAGGAAATAAGCTTTCCCGCAATGGTTTCATGCATGAGTAATTCTTTGCGTGAAGACTCGCACATATGTTCTTGAGACAGGCGCACAATCATCGCACCTACGTAGAAAACATGTACAATGATGAGCCAACAAACTGTTTGCTTTAATTTTTTTGATTTTTTTGTTTTGGGGTCACTGATTTGGTTGTTTTTGGTGAGAGGATGTTCTGGCGTGAGCATGATTGGCCTGATTTTCACATTGCTATGGCACAGGATGGCAATTCACGGGGGCAACTAGCATAGTGTGGTCTTCTCAAGTTCCTAGAGAATGATCTCCTGAGATTGCAAGATAGCCTGCTGCATTTTCTGGTCCGCTGTTGGAATAGGAGATGCAAGATGATGGTCCTACAGGGGAGATATGTCACCATCCGTCTAGAGATGGATGTGTATTTTGTGACCGGTCTATTGCCTTAGGGTGAGGCACTTCCACACCCACTTCGACATGGGAGGGTGAGTCTTTGGCACTGGGTGGCGCATCACTATGGTGCAACGCCTCTTTCTCAGGGATGCATCCTTATTGCATCGATGACTAACATAGCTGAGAGGTGTGCCTTAGCTATTATAGTTCGTTTGACAGGTTCATCATCGCCTAATAGAGCATCAGGGCCACAGATTGGTGTCTTGTGCTGGCTCTGGGTAGGCCATTTTTATGATTAGGCACACCATGTATATGATGGCATTGTGACATAGCTGGGGAAGGTCCGGGGAGGATCTTCCAAATTGTTTACATATGCCAAAATCCTTTGCAATATCATGTTTGAGAGGGTGGTGTTGTTGCGACCTATCAAGCCAGTGCCTATTGGTCCTCGTCGGGATCCTCGGATGTGGCAGTGGGCGCCCGTGATGCCTCGTGACAGATGAGGGGAGGTGAGTCGCTATTGGGATGTGACCATGGAGGCATGGTTCCAGATGAACCCACAAATTTTTATGGATTATCCATACTCTGGGATGGATTTTCAGGGAGATCCGAATATGGGTCTTCCTGCTGGTTATGTGTGGGGACCTGCAGGTTATATGACATTTTTTTATAATGTTTTTCTACATTTGTTGAGTATTTTATGATGTGTATATTTATATGTCTATTGTGGTGACACTGACGTTGTCCATTTTTCTCTTGCAGCCGTGGGGGTTGTTGGGCATCCTCTTGCCTGCTTGGTGGGGCACCAACCACCTAGACGGGTTCCAGATGGAGATGCTCTGCCCTAGGTTAGGGGGTAGGGTGATAGTGTTGGCCCTTCAAAGGAGGGTAGCAGTGCGGCCGTTGTCAGGGACGTTGCTCCTCTTGCTCGCAATAATGCGATTGAGGCACGAGTGGTTGCGGTTGAGGAGCAGTTAGCTGTTGCTGAGGCTCGATCAACAGACTTAGCCGACGCTTGGAGTCGGGTGGAGAGGTTGAGAGTACCATCCGACACTACGGCATGTGGCACTTTTTTTTTTTGCTGTTACCCCTGTACTGGCATCGGGTGCAGCTGTGGGTCAAGAGGATCCACCTGGAGGGGCTCAACCCTAGAGATGTTATGTATTCAGGGAAAGCCCTCATTATAAAGATGCTTCCCTTATTTTTTGATGACATGTATATATATTTTTTGGCTGACTTGCAGCTCAGAGACATGACTTGTATATTTTGACTCACATATATTTTTCGATATATATGCAAGATATGTATTTTTGGGGCTCTTGATTATGTGTTTATGCATATTTTGTTTGATGGATGTCATGTACCTATGATGGAGATCTATTTGTTATATTTTTTTATTTTCAATGGACGATGGTTTATATGAGATGCATTCCAGTCTAGAATGTGACTAACTATGCATTCAAATGTCTAGTTTTGATTCTTGGTATATGTGTGAGTGTAAATATGTAATATTCCAAAATTAGCACGCAACTAATTGGAATATTGAATTTTGCTTTTGTCACCTAGCAGTTGAATAAATGGGTAAGAAGGCCCATGCATATTAAAAAAAGGAATAAAATCCCTCATGTTGTGAAAATGGATCATGATACTAGCTGGATTTTACACTCTCATGTGTGAACAAGGAAAAATGCATGTGGACAAGGTCAAGTTTGACCAAGTCAACAATGTTGGTATGAGAGGAGGAGATCATCCATAGAGACAGCGTAGTGCAAGTGGGGGGAAGATTCCTTGGTGGAGGAAACCCTAATGAGTGGGGCCCAAGGCAAGAAGGCTCACATTTTTTTAAAATGAGGGCAAGGCATCCATAGGAGGATATGAATTGAAGATTGGATTTTTGGTCTGCATGACTATTGTGCTTTCTCCAACTATTTAGTTGAGATTACTGTGTTGCTTAGCACAAGGCATTCCTATTTAGGAATCCCTTCTCCTTTCTTGAGAGGCCTCTTGAAGGAGTTTGTACTGAATTTCTCCACATCCAGTCTTGAGGCCAAGCATCCTCCTTCAGAGACAACATTATTTCTGTAGTAGTATAATGTTGTGTTGCAGGGTGTTGCAGTGGGGGTTCACAACACCACTTCTGAAGCTTGTTTTTTAAATGAGGGAGCCTCCATTCCTTTGGAAGACCAGTAAGGAAGATTCTGGAGCAAATTTTCATATCTTGGCACTTAGCCAAAGTACTTCCATCATCTACAGCGCAGTCCCTTGCAGCTACGTCATTTCTTGCAATGTTGCATTGTGAGGGTTAAGAACCTTGATTTTGAGCTAGCTTCTTAGGGAAAGGACCAACCCTTCTCCCAGAAAAATTGTAAGAAGGATCCTCCTTTGTTTATTGTATTATTCATCCATATGTATGTAGAGCTTTAGCTAGACTACGTTATTTCAGATCCAGATCTGCAGATCCACTCTTTTGTACTCATGCTTCTAAGAAACCCTTGTCGGGTTATCTCCATAATGTGTAAAAGGGGCTAGATCTCTAATTTTATCCATGCTTTGAGTAATAAAACTCCAGATCTATTGTTTCTATCCTATTTTATCAGAAATCCTCATATAATCACACTGTACATGCTTCATAAAATTCTTTATAGTCTAAGTCATGGGATTTAAGTGTTTTTAAGCCATATTGAGACCGAGAGATCTGTTTAACACATAAAAGGGATTTTTTATGATCCCCTTCTGAATGAGAGTCCAATAATACATAAGGTAAGGAATCCAAGTGTTATTTATCATAGATATAGCATAATTCTCTGAAATTAATGTTTTTATGGTCCATATTGCTGCATTTCCCCACTTTGGGATAATCTAATGGGCCATAATTTTTTTGTTGGACAATAATATCATGGCTATGTGTTCTACACACATTTTTGAGTTAATTTCTCACTTCTACTCCAATTTTTGTTTTAGTATTGTTGCATCCCCATTTTGGGATATTACAAAATATGATCAAACTGACGACTTAATCTTAGTGTATGCAAATAATTTCTAAATAGTTGAGAATCCTGTACTTAAAATTCTTGATTTAACTACGAAACCACTAGCTAGGAATCAATTTAGATATGCATATGGTGAATGCCTTGGTTGAAGGAATCACTCATCAGCCTGATGACTGCATCATATTCTTCCTGATTATTGGTGTCTAATCTGATGCATACTCCATTGGTGAAGAATGGTGATCGGTCAGCGTAGTAAATAGCCCAGGTGGATGTTACTATATTTTGAGACCATCGCGATGCTCCATCAACAAATCCAAAATAATGGAGGGGGGAAGAATACATCTGTGACACCAGACCACTTTTTTTTAACAAGTCTGTGATGATTGTAATCATCGAAAAATATATTTTGCTACATGCATATTATCTCTAGGGCTGAGGCTTTCTTCCCCTTATGGGTAATGTTAGGTCCCCATAATTTGTTAGAATGGTGAGAAAAAATGAAAAGGGGTAACATCAGACCACTCTTTGGAGTCCTAGGACCTAGCCTTCTTGGACTCAAAGAGGGCTCTCTCTATTTTGTGCAAAGGATGTGAACTTGTTTACTTTTAGTGTTTGATTTTAGGCTAGTTGTTAAGTTTAGGGTTTGTTTGTTTGTTTTGGTTGGGTAGATGATCAAGTAGAATAGATGGAATGAGGAAATCTTCAAGTTATTTGGCTATGTAGTCTATAAAAAGTCATGGAAAGTTAACAATGAATTAGGGTGCATCACAGGGAAAATCTAGCATGGTCAAATGGATTTTCAAGGTTTGTGTGAAATGAGATGAACATCAAGTTTGTGAACAAAGTCGGGCAAAGGGCAGTTAAGAATCCTTTGTCAAATACTTTAACAAGTAGGGACTTCAACACTATTTTAGCATAAATAATTAATCATAAGACAGGGCAAACCAATGACTCTTTGATTAAACTCAAGCAAATTAAGCATTTAGGACAAAAAATCCAATGAACTATAGAAGGCGAGAAACTCATTTAACTTCTAGTACTGATTTCACCTTCAAGGTTAGAAAAACATTTAAGATCAAAATATAACTTTAATCAAGGAAGAGGGAAATCCTAAACATAATTGATCATAGCCATAAAGACCTCCAAAGAAACTTTTTAATAATGGACAAAGGGTATGATCAAAACATAGCCTCTTTGGGAAAACCTAATTAGTGATACTTCAAAGAAAAATCTCAAGAACAGTGTTTTGGTGACATCAAACAAGTAGGTATAACCATAAAACATTTTTAATATCTACTATATTGAACCATTCATAAGATAAACAAGCTTGGGTGGGTCTAGAGAGCAACTACGAATTCTTTAAACTGGCCTAGCAGAGGAAAGCATAGAGGCAGTGAAGAACAAACAGAGCTAAAGCGCCTTTGAAAAACATTCCTTAGTCTAAAAACTTTGTCTTATTGCAATATAGAAGGATGAAACACAATGATACATAAGAAAACAATAACTTAATAGAAGCACATCACCATTAACCAAGCTCAGGGATCCTACAAGCAAGCCTTCTCCATCATCAATCAAAACAAGCCATTCACAAATTCGACAACACCAATTTCTTCTTCAATCTCCAAAAAAACATATATTGCTCTCAATATTCATAAAATGCCAAACTTTTACAATAAAGCCCTCATGCTCTATTTATCTAGCAAAGGAGGGAAAAAACCCTAACTAGGGTTTGAAAATGTCAAAACACCCATAAATGTCATTTATGTCTATGAGACCATACAAGGCCCAAGACACAAAATGTCTCATGAAATAAATGAAAAAATAAATCCTAGCACCTAACTTTGGGGTGATTTGCCCCAAAAAACACTAAAATATCATTTAAATGAGTGTTTTTTGTTGACTTTTTGGCCAAAAACGCAACACAGAGGTCTGAACGTGTAGTGCTTGCATGGGAAACACTGGGTCCACTTCCAGCCAAGTTTTGATGACCTTCCTGATGTCGGAAATTGGCTCCATGATAGCCCGTTGGAAAGCCTTCTGAGTCTAATTTACAAAAATACCCTTTTTTTCTGATTGGGCTCCAGTAAACTGTTCAAAAAGTAAATTTCCCAAAGCTGCTCTAGGCACAGCACCAAGCTTGAAAATGAGGTAGAAAGGTGAAAAATAGGGTGTTTTTGAGCCTTTTGAGGGACCAAAAATGCTCCAAATACTATGAAATTTGGTGAGTATGTTGTACATGAGGTGAGGATTCCAAAAATGCAATTTTTTCCTCCTGAGGATGCCTGAGGTGAAAGTGTAGCGCCAAGGGAGCTACGCTTTTAGGCCTCAAAATTTGCAAAAAACCAAAATTGGTGGATATATTCCTTATGGGGTTTGAGAGGCCTATAGAGAATATTCAACCAAGATTCCAAGGTTTTCTTGGTCTTTTGCCTCCTTGAAGGCTTTTCCTTTTTGGGCATTTTCTTCACTGATATCTTCTTCACTGCCCTTTTCTGCCTTTCTGATATTTTCCTTATTTCCTTACTTCCCTCACTGTTTGATTCTTCATCTATTTGATCTCTCATTTCCTTCACCCTTATTGACATTTGATTGTTCATTGTCACCTTCTTTACTGTTTGATGTGTTAGTGCCATGAGGTGATGGTGAGGGTTTTATGGAAAAGGAGATGAAGGAGGGTTAATTTCTGCACCTTTGTGCTCATGCTTTTTGGCATTTGAGACTCAATATTACTGCCACTATATCCCTCTTTTGACCTTCAAAAAACTCTGCATTTGAGCCCTAGATTCTGCTTAGGAAACTGATATGGAAGAGGGTGATGGAATGGTGATGAAAGAGGCAGTTTTTACAAGTGAAGGAGATGGTTTAGTGAGGGTTTATGTGGAAATGGAAATGAGATGAAGGGATAATAGAAATGGTAGCCTTTGCAATGTAGGGGTTGAATGAATGAGTATGCAGGTTTAGCAGGCTAAATGAGAGGCTAGAAAAACTTGATGATCACCCCCTTGTTGATTTGTAAAACTCTGCATTACCTCACCTTGCACTAATGTCAAATTGAAATGAAAGAGAGTAATGTGAGGTAAAACTATTTTCAGTGTAAGGGAAAATTTTATGAGTGAAATGGAGTGAATGTAGGCACAACCCTACGTGAATCAACAATTTTCAACAATGTACCCCTATGTTTTTCATTGACTTCCTTTGCAGGTAGATGAATGAGGCTTTAAATAGTGACCTTTAGGGGTGAAAATTAGGTTATCTCCTTAGGGTACCATTCCTTGAATCAAATCATCAAAAGAGTTTTCAAATGAGTGAATTTGGTGGCACTTACCCTTAACAATTCTTTAAGGACCTTTGGAGGAAGCTTGAAGGTATTTTTGATGTTTTTGACTGTTTGCAGGTGTAGGAGGAGCTTCAAGCTGAAAGAGCAGTGCCTACACACGGGTCTGCCGAAAGCGCAGTCCCTGCACGCAAGTCGGCCCTGTCGGGATTTCCTGGGTGAAGGCATAGCGCGCCTCTAAATGTGTAGTGCCTACCTTTGAATGCACAGCGCAGTGCAAATTTGCACAAGTAATTCCTCCGAATGCGTAGCACCTAACCCTGAACGCGCAGCGCCACCCTGAATGTGCAGCGCCACAGAATTTTTAGTTTGACTTAAAAACTTAAATTTCTTCTTCCTTTGAAAACTTCAACTCTCTGCAAGTGAACCATGATTAATGTGAAATGCAAAAATGGCTTGTAATAGACTTGGGAATCAATTTGAACTTTGTAAACCCATTATTTGGTGTTTTAAGTCATTTTCACTTTCTTTTACTGATGTTCTTTGACCCTTTACTTACAGGTTGTTAGAGATATGACAATTGCTTCCTTTTGATCCTAGAGGC
This sequence comes from Pinus albicaulis, assembly GCA_034641835.2. Taxonomy (NCBI): domain Eukaryota; kingdom Viridiplantae; phylum Streptophyta; class Pinopsida; order Pinales; family Pinaceae; genus Pinus; species Pinus albicaulis. The sequence goes on along the minus strand of CM076572.1, from coordinate 1,222,731,400 downwards.
ATGATATATTTCTTTTGACACTTTGGGACTCAAGACAGAAGACAATATCTTTAGGAACTTTCGTGTAGATCCCACTACAATATTGAAACTTGTCTTTTTACCTTGGCTGACCATTTGTACATTTGCTTGCAGATGATTTGAGATGATGAATTTGAACCTTTCACACTGATACTATTTACCTTCTATAGGTTTTATTCATGCTTGGCTTTGTATGCCATCTTCATTTTTTTTGATGCATTTGATCACTTCTTGGCACACTGCTAGACCACCAAGTGTAAAACCCTAGTTCCTCTTAGAGCCAAGTGCTTCCTAATTTCTTTGCTGTAAGATGTTATTCATTAAGGACAAACCAGTTACCTCATCAATTTTAAAATAGTTTTAGAGGATCCTCAGCAAGATTTTGGAAGCTTTTGAGGTGATTTGAGTTGTTAAAGAGCTTAGAATATTTTCCTGTCCAAAGGCGCAACGCCAGTTTCTTAAGGCATAGCACCTTTTTGCAGAGGGAATTTGGAGGCCTTACCGGTGTCCAAATTGGGCCTATGATAGCTCGTTGGAAAGAGTATCCTGTATAATTTCCAAATATACCTTTTTTTTCTCTGATTAGAGTTGATTGGACTGGTCAAAATTTGATTCTATCAATACTGGTAAAAAAATGTTGCATGATGGTGCATAAATGTAGAGTGTCGTTGCAGGCAACTTTTGAAGGCCTTATCCAACTCCAAATTGAGCTCATGATAGCTCATTGGAAATATATTCTAGTCTAGCAGTCATTTTACCCATCAAGAAAGACATTTGGAAACTCCAGCTATGATAAAACCAAATTTTTCCAAGGTCACTCCAGAAGTGCAGCAATTCTCCCATGACACTTGTATTTTTTACATTGTTCCCAAACCATGATACCTGTGTAAAATTTGAAGGAGTGTTTTCTTCTTGGACCTATGATGGAAAATAACCTCTCTTAATTTTTTCAAATTCATCTTTTTTGGTTTGGAAACACAATTTGAAGCAAAGCTGGCCTTATGAGTGATAAACGGTTAGACTCTTGGAATGAATTCTTGGAAAATGATGGAGGCATGATGTTTATGAGTTGGTATGGCTTTATGTTTGCTGATATGACCTATCATATGGATACTCTACTCCTATGCCTCTTTTACATAGCAAACCCTAGCTTATTTGGAAGGGAAAATTAGGGTTTGGTGTAGGTAAAACAGGGGATTTAGGACTGCCTTGTAGAGGGAGGGGAATGAAGGGGCTAAGGGTTGTCTATATTCTTGGGTAAATTTTGGGTGATAGAGATAGATGTTAGGGATTAGGGGAAAGTGGAATTTCAAGGATTGAGTGAGGGGAAGGGATCCAAAGGGGAAAAACATACGCCTAGTCTCGAAAAGTGTCAAATTGTAGCAATAGGCTAGGTTTTGTAGAAAAATGATAGGTTTGAGGGATAGGAGTGACGAGAAGTGTTTATGAAGGTATATTAAGGATAGGGAAGGTGTAAGAACATCAAGATACAAGCCTTTCTGATGATTTAACCATGGAAGTCATGAAACTAAGAAAAATGCCCTCAAAAACCCTAGTCATCTACAAGAACACAGGTAGGTAAAAGCACATAAGAAGCCTTTTAGGAGCAGCAGGGTGACCATGGAATGGAAAAATGGTAGAATAGTGAAACATTTTCTCTAAGTATAATGAAGGCAGTGAGATTTATAAAACTCACAATGTTCATGGAATTTTGTTTTTAGAAATCTAGGACCAATATATAGTCATCTACAGATAGTAAAAATTATGGATGACTAACAGTGGCTCCACTTGGGGAGGGCAGCTCCTTTTCAGGAGGTGTCCAGAACCTCAGAGCTCAGATCTCTGAGTTTTGAAGACCAGTACCTTACTTGCACTTGGTAGATCCCTCTTCCTTCATTTGTTGATGTTCTTTTGAAGCTATGATCTCATAAAGTCTGAACAAACATGATTGCTTCAATCTCAGTTCTACCTACCCATATTACTTGGTCTAACATTTCTTCTTCTTTCGGGTGCACTTGGACTGGAAAACCCTTGACATCAATTTTTATTTTGAAAGAAAAAAGGAACTATCTACTTGTACCTTTATCACTTCCAAGAGTTCAGATTAGGCTAATGAACTCTTTTATATTCTCTACCTAATCTATTCATTTGTCAAGGTTAAGCTATTTGATAGACTTTATTCTCTAACCTACTGACATGAAATTGAAACATGATCAAACCAGGATTAAGCAATCTGAGTTTCCATGGGCTGTGGCATTAGGACAAGCTTAACACTGACATTATTTTGGTACAATCAAAACTAGAAAGTATGAGGGTTGTGTTTTATCATTTGCTAGTCATCCCTATCTTTCTCTTCGGTTCAGATTTGAGAATTGAGAACCGACATCTTTTCTTCCTAATCTATTCCTACTGACAAGTCAAGCTTAAATGATTTGACAAGCCTTGTTTCACTAACCTATTAGTAGAAATTTAAAACATGTTCAGCCATGATTAGGCTAGATAACTGAACAAGATTCTTTTTCTTAAAAAGTAGCGGCATTTAGGCTCACTCACTTTCAGCAAAACTCTTTTTTGGGTATGGGGTTGTACCTCTTCTTTAAATCTGCCCTATTTTTCTTCTTTTCTCTATTTTTGTTTTTTATTTTTGGATCAACATTCTAAGACTAAAAACTAGAAATATTCTCATAGCGCTGAGCTTATTTTCATTCCTATCTATCCTAATCTAACCTATACATGATATACATTCATTTGGTGAACTCTCTTTTCCAGTATAACAAATCAAGAAAATGATTCCATGAGTGATCTTGGTTCACCTCTTTGAGTATGCGGAAGAAATAAAAATAACACTCCCACCTTACTTGTTTTTGAATAGTAGTGCCTAAAATTTTCTTCAAACCTTGCATCAAACTTCTCCTAACATATCTTACTCCCTCTTCAAATGTTTCTAAGCAAGCAACAAAAGGGTCTTGGAATAATACCTTATTTGGAGGATTTGAGAAATAGACTTTATTCAGGACCACTCCTTCCTGCACTTGGCTATGCTTGGGATTCTTTTGGACAAGAAACTCATCCTCTTCCTCATGATCATATGAACTGGTAGCTTCATCATAAATAACAATGTTGTCTTCTCGCAAAGCTAATGTGTTCTGATTGAGTGGACTGAACTCTGTGTGAAGGCCACCATGTTGGTGAGCAGGAGTACTCTTTGGCAGCAAATCCTCTTGAGAAGGCAACAGAACAACTTTCCTGTGTTTATCAATTTCCGAGACTTCATTTGCAATTTGAAATTCAATAGGACTTGGTGGCTGCAAATCTGAAGCTAAGGAAGATTCTATGTCACCAATGATTTCCTCAACCATCTCAGGAAAAGGCTCCTCATCAACAACTTGCTCAAAAATTTCATTATCTTCCCTAACCTCAACATCAAAACTAAAATATTGTTGATTTCCAATCACATGAAAATTATTCTTGATGGACGTAAATGAATTAGAACAAAGAGGTAGAGATGCTTCACTTACTTCCAAATTTTCTAGACTCTCGTCATCAGTGTCATAGCTAAATTTTTTTGGTTGATTATTGTTTCCAAGTGGATGAAAATGAACTTCCTCCCACAAACCAACTATTTATTTCTCTGCAATATTAGCTTCTGTTCAAATTACATCACTATCATCATACTGATCAAACTTTGGAAAATCATAAAAACAAGTAATGTCACCAATCAAACATATTGGATTATCAGATTTTTTTTCTTTGGATTGATCTACACATCTGTTTTCTGATATGTGGTAGCTGGGATTAGTAGGAGAGTAAATAGAAATTTTTTGCTCATATGAAGGTTTAGAGGCTGACTGCATGTTTATAATCTGATCTACTTCCTCTTTAGTTAATCGAGGAGGCATATTTCTCTTTATTTGGAGAGAACTATGATGTTTATCTTCCCTTTGTGATTGATCACAAGGCTGAAGGTTTTCTTTCTCTTGTGAAGGCTGATTCTGAGGCTGAATGTCTTCTTGAGCCTCACCTATAAGAGATGGTAAGTCATTACTTGTGCCTTCAAAGAGATCTTGAAGATCTTCCATTACTTCCTGATTGATTCCATCCTCAACCAACTCTTCTTGGCTATCATGATAGTTATCTTGAGTATGAAATGCATGAAATTCCTCTAAGAGATATTAAGGATGCCAATTTCCTAAATCTTCATCAATGTTTACAAGGTATTGTATGAGCTCTTCAGATTGATCACAACAATTTTCAGCTAATGATAGAGATGGATAATATTATTTATAATGTTCATAAAATACCTTGTGGAAATCCTTCAAAGAAAACAAGGTGCCAGGGTCAAAGCCTTCATACCATTCCCTTGCCTTACCCTCTATTATTGCCATAAACATTTTCATGAGGTAGTCCTCGTGCCATTCAAATTTTAACCTCCATATATGTATACGAAATTTGATGAGATGTAACGAGGGGTCATCAAATTTTTCATCTTGAAATATAGGTATGTTTTTTATCCAATTTATTTGAGGCATTTTTTGTGGGAATCCAAGGATATGATCTCTAATCATTGGGGCATATCTTCATTATATTCTTGGACCCATGTTTGTAAATCAGAAAGGGGTCACTATATCTTTTCAACTAGTCTAGAGTTCTCTACCAGTGGAGTCTTTAGGTCTATTGAGAGTTGTGGAGTCGTCAGGTGGAAGATTTCAAATTTGTTGTCCACCATCAGCAATACTAGGATTGATTAATGCATTCCTAGGGGAGTCTTTGAGAACTAGTAGGGTCAACAGGGCTACTGAAGACTAGTGGAGTCACCAGGTGGAGGATGCTTGTTGTTTTAAGGATGTACTTATTTTCCACCATCAACAACTGAATACCAATATAAGGATGTTTGAGGTTTTTCTGAGGTCTTAAGGATGTCTAAGATTTTATTTACTCAAAAGGTCCCACCGTAATCGCCATTATGTTAGGCAGTGAGTTGGTGATAAATCAATAGATATTGTATGATAAGGGCCTCTGAATTTTCTAAGGATATATAAGCTTGTTTCTTACTCAGAAGGTCCCGCCGTGATCGCCATTATGTTAGGTCCCCATAATTTGTTATATTGGTGAGAACAAATGAACAGGGGTAACATCAAACCAATATTTGGAGTCCTAGGACCTGTTAGGTTTCCGTGATTTGGCTGATTGGCAAGCCAAATGACAGTGTAACATCAAACCAATATTTGGAGCCCAAGGACCTAGCCTTCCTAGACTCAGAGAGGGATCTCTCTATATGTGTAAGGGATATCTGTGTGTTTGCTTATGGTGTTCTGATTTTAGGCTAGTTATGAAGTAAGTTTTTGGTTTTGGTTTTTTTAAGTTGTGAGGGATGAAACTGATCAAAGATATAAGATGGGTAAAAGATGTCAGATTAACTGGGCTATGGGGTCGAAAAGGTCAAGAAAGCTATTAGGTGGTGATACAAGGCTGTTGAAGGGCCGATTTGATTCGAGGTAGAAAGGATCTTTGGGAAAAATGGAGTAAATGGACATCAACTTTGTGAACAACAAAGAGTTTCAAGCATAACTAGTCTAATAGCAGACATAAACATGGTAGGGAAAACCATTAATCATGAAAAATGTAACTATAAGCTAATCAATACATAGAAATAAACATTCAAGCCATGCATAGAGATATATCACCCTCTAACTTTGGGAAATGGCTATCAGACTTTGGGGAAAACACTTAAGAAAGACAACCAACTTAACTTACTATGCCGGAACACCTAAACACAGTACTTCAAGTTATTGGGCACTTTGAAAACAAGATTGGCATAGCTTTAGACAAAGGGCTAGATCGGAACTAGGCCTCCTTGGTTCAACAAAATGATAATCTAATCAGTCAAAGAGAAATTTCATGGATGGAACTATAACTAGCCATAGGTAAGCAAGGCATACCGTAAATCATACTTAGCATGTATAAAACCATGAATGAAACAAGCAACAATATCCTAAATTATTAAAGAGCAGTCAAGAATTCTTTAATGTTACTTAGGAAGAAGAAAACAAAGAAGCTATGAAGAAATAGGAAATTTGAGGTGCCTCCATGGGCATGTCTCAAATTTGTTCTCTACTGATCTATAGAAAGCAAGAAACATGTATTCATGAATGAAAACTAGAAGACAAAACAAAGAAAGAGACACTATACCATTCTACCAAGTCATGGAATCCAACAACAATCCTCTTTCATCATCCAAGAACATCCAAGATGCAATCCAAAAGCATGAGACAAGTATTTCTTCCAAAGCTTATATGACCATATATTTCTTCTATCATCAAGTTCAGTGTTGTTTTACAATGAAAGCCTTTGGAATATATAGGCTCAAGTGAGGAAAACCTCATGGTTCAACTTGCATTCCTATTGGCCTAATCAAAATATCTAAACTTGTCCTTGAGGCTTTGCAAAGCCCAAGGCACAAAATATCTCATAAAATATCTAGAAAATGCTAAAAAAGGGAATTAAATTTACTTTTCATAACTTCTCATGTGCAAAAATAGCTAAACGCACATGAGGAAATATCAGTTTTTAAAGGTTCAAAATTTACAAAAATATTTTAAATTTACATCAGCAAAAGGTCCCCTGACTTGCCGACAACATTTGGCAGCCTTCCTGATGTCGAAACGAGGCTCATGATAGCTCGTTGGAAAGCTATGAGTGTCTACTTTCTGTAACAACTAAAATTTTCCCAATATGATGCCAGGAAGTCCTCAAAAACGGAACCTATCTGTAAAAAACCAAAAATTACAGTCTGCTGATAGACCGGGCATAGTGTGCAAAAAGCGAGCATTTTTCGCCATTTCGGGGGAGAAAATGATCTTAAAATGTCCTGAAAATTGCTGAGAGTATGCTCCTAAAATTATGGCATCCAATGATACCATTCTCCTCCTTTGACGATCCCCCAAACTGAAATGGCGAATTTCATGAGTTTTGACCAAAAACTCAAAAATGCCAAAAAAACCAAAGTATGTCAAAATTTGCCCAAACTCAGTGTGTACGACCCTCAAGGGTCCTTAGCAACATGTTCTAAAGCGGTGGCCAAAATCTCAAGTCCTGATGTGTCTTTCTTCGCTTTTCGTGTCGGGCGCTTCCCTTTAGCCTCCTTTAGCTTTTCTTGGGCAGCCTTCAACTTGCGCCAGGCAAACTGATTTAACTTTTGGCAATGCTTCGTCATTCTCCTTTGAAGGCCTAAATCCTTGTTTTCCCTCTCCAATTTCTTCTCCAAATGGTCATTTAATCTCTCAAACTATGCCTCGGAGGCATCTTGTTCTAAATGCGTTTCTGCAACACCAAAATGCCTCAAAGTTTTTTGAAATGTCTTCTTTAAACAAAACTCTACCTTCACTGTGAACTTACTATTTGATCAAGCAATAATGGTTTCAAATGTTGTGTGAAATGCACTCCTTTTCTATTAGGTCTATGTTCCTTCCAAACACTGCCTTTTCCTGCCTTCGTATATCAATCAGCCAATAGTTTATAATTAGCACACAGTCAACAAAGATAAACACAGTCAAAGTGACTTTTCTGTGTTTGTGGTAAAGCTACCCAGCTTCTGGTGTTTTGAGGTAATAGGACAACCTTGTTTTTAGAGAAAAGGCAAAAAAACAATCTTCTCAAATCAAAACACTGTTCTCTTCTTGGTATGCCAGTCAACAAGCAGTTTCAAGAACAGGCACACAGTCAACACATTCAAATGATTTTCTGAGTTATGGGATAAGGTGACAGAGCTTCTAATGTTTTTGATGTGGTCACAAAAAGTCCTGTAGCAGTCAAATAACAATAAACTCCTCCTCAACCAAAAAAAATGCCCTCCTTATACTTCACTGTTCATCATACCCAGTTTTTCCCTACACACCTGTAGACTGTTTTAACCATTTTACTCATTTGAGGTTTACTTTGTAGAGTAGAGAAGAAAACACCAGTTTTTTGCCCTTTTCACCATATAGTGGATATCCCTGAAATGATAAGGATCCTTACACCATGATCACTGTTATTAGAAAACAGACCCTCTGTCCCATTTGTTCAAATATTATGTTTTCTACCTTTAAACAATGCTTCTATCTTTCATCATAGTTTTGAGGGCAGTTACAATGGCTTTTCACATCAATGCAAATTCAACACTCTTATTGTTTTACTTCTAGCAAGGATGAAGCACAACAAGTCTTGATTTTTTAGACAAAACTATCCACCCTCCCAAAACTGTTTTCTTCAATGCATCAGGTTGACAGAGGTTATGGTTATAACTTAACTTTGATGGTAGCTCTAAGTTCCTTGAAACTGATTGAATCACTCCTCTAACCTCCCTCAGTGACAAATTTTTTCAAAATATTTAATACACCTCCTTGATTCATACCATGACCTTTACTGCTTCAAAACTCTGTCTAGTAATTTGAATTCAAGGGAGGCAAAGCAAAAATACCTCAAAACACGTTTGCAATCTTTGCTTGAGAGTTGGAGCTACTTTGAAAGCACGTTGGAGGCATTTTGGACGCTGGTTATAGGTGCGACACGTCTAAAAGAGAGAGTGCCGCGCAATATGGGCTGTCGGGTCAACTGTCGGGCCGACAGGACCGGCACCTACAGGTGCGTCGCGCGCTCCTACAGGCGCGTTGCGCGGTAGTTCAAGCCTGTGTAAAATAAGGGCCTAAACACGTCGCGTGGTGTTACAGGCGCACCGCGCAATTCATAAACCCAAAAACTCTGTGCAACTGCGTTCAAACCTTTTCCTCCGGTCCAGTGATCAACAAGGGGAAGTTTTTCTCGTGCTTTGGAGTTGGCAAAATGAATTTTCAACAGTCCCTTTGTTCCTTTAAATGCAAACAAAATGGAATCTCTTGGCCTCGACTTGTGAGGGTTTTTTGAAATTTTCTTCTTTGAGATAAATGCCTTGGTTTGTTTTTTGAAAACAAACTGATTTTAAAAAATGCCATGAGGGGCCCATTCTTTGAACAATGTTGGCAAAAGGATGTGCATGCCCTTAAACAATGTTAATAGGTATCAACCTATTCATTTAAAAAAAACATATTCAAAAGGTCAAAATCTATTCACTGCGCTCATATGTTTGAAAGGTAACTTCTACCACTGTTGGACCTTTAATGGTATTTTCAATCCTGGACAAACTACTCAGCTATGTACCACCGATGATGAGGCAACTCTAGTCATTCTGCAAGGAGGTAGATTTACCCTTTGAATCTTAAACTAATGTGTCTGCTTTGGATGCTTTAAAGGTGATAATGCCCTACTGTGAAAATGATTTTACTGTCAGGTGTCCTTTAAGCTCATTTTCTGACTGTGGGTGCAAAAATGCAGTTGCATTTGCTCATGCTCTACCCATCTCTGTTCATCTAAAGGGAACTTCTTTAACACCTCTCTCTTTACTCAAAATGCATTGGTAAGGTACCTTTGACCTTTTTATAAGGAACATGCCTATATTTTCTTTCAAAGTTTCTCCAGAATCTGAAAAACATGCCAAAGTCCTTCCTGCATTTTATGAACAAATGTGTTTAGTTGAAATACCTTCCTTGGAAAAAAATGAACTCAAATTTTCCTTTGTCAACTTATGATGAGTAATCTGAAGGACATTCCCTTATGAGTAGGAAAATCAGTACTCTTTGCAACATGATCATCATCATTGGCCTGTGTTATGACCTGTCCCTTAATCATCAGCAAAATTGTGCTCCAGACTACCTTTTTTGAAAGAAACCTTGATAAGAGATAAGTTTAACATTTTGGATTACAGTGGTACCCCTGCTTTCCTTCTTTGTCTTTCACATCATTTCTATGTTTCAATTGTCTCTTATTTGTTTTCAATTTGTCTATTAGTCAGTGAAAGCTCTAGAATTAATCACTGTTCTGGCCCTCTGCTTATGAATGAAGGAGGACCTTTACTTGGCGAAATGTTTGATGTTTATCTCGACCTTTTTTCTCAGTTAAATGCAGAATGTTTGACGAATCAAATTGTTAGTGGCTTCTCTTATACCTCTGCCTTAACTCATCGTTTTAATGCAGAGATCTTCATTTGTTGTTCCACTGTACTTCAAGTTTGTCTTCTTAGTTAGTGAAAAAATCAAAAACAGACTTTACCTTTGGCCCTCTGCTTATATATGAAGGAGGCGCTTTTAAAACCCTCTGCTTATAGATGAAGGAGGTTCTTTGGTCTTCAAACCCTCTGCTTATACATGAAGGAGGTTTTTAGTCATGTCATATCAACAGCCTCTTGACAGTGTTGTTTTTTCTTTCACTGTTCTTTCAGGCTTTGAATGTGGTCGCAAGAGCTTGATGAGAAACTCTTTGCTTTGTAACTGTATCTCAGGCTCAAGATCACATTGAGAAGCAGTTGTCTTTTCATGTGGAGCCAAAAATTGTATTCTGAGATGCTGGTATGTTTCTGTCCTTGAAAGATCCATCAAACACTATAAAAAACACCTAAAATCAGCTTGACTTATGGTCTATGTATTGTTGAGACTTAAGGGTGTATTAGTGGCGCAACCTAGGGTTGTAACCAACTTCATTAGCAGAGTAGGAAGGTTTTTATGACTGGTATATAACAGATGGGGGTTTTTGGCTCTTTGATAGTTTTCCAAGGGAGAAATGCCTTAAAGCGCCACTTCCTAACTTAGGGGAGACTGTTTGAATAGATTTGGATTGTCTCTTTACAGCTAATGGGCAGACTAGTATGGCTGAGGCTAGGTAGGCTTTGATAATGAGGCTTCATCTCGTCATGGGCGGACTGAAAGGTAGGAGGGCAAAAACGTTTTATGGGTGTTTTCCCAGCTGGTAAATTTGACAAATTTTTAGATCGGCTGTTGGAAAACTTGGTTGTTACAACTAGTCATCACCAACAAGTAAAAAATACTAATGACTAACAGGACCTAGCCTTCCTGGACTCAGAGAAGGCTCTCTCTATTTTTTTCAAATTATGTGAACTTGTTTGCTTTTAGTGTTCTATTTTAGGCTAGTTGTTAAGTTTAGGGTTTGTTTTTTTGTTTTGGTTGGGTAGATGATCAAGTAGAATAGATGGAGTGAGGAAATATTCAAGTCATTGGGCTATGGAGTCTATAAAAAGTCATGGAAAGTTCAAAAATTAATCAGGGTGCATCACAGGGAAAATATAGCATGGTTAAATGGATTTTCAAGGTTTGTGTGAAATGAGATGAACATCAAGTTTGTGAACATAGGGTAAAGGGAAGTTAAGAATCCTTTGTCAAATACTTTAACAATAAGGGACTTCAACACTATTTTAGCATAAAGAAGTAATCATAAGACAGGGAAAACCAATGACTCTTTGATTAAACTCAAGCAAATAAGCATTTAAGACAAACAATCTAGTGAACTATAGAAGATGAGAAACTCATTTAACTTCTAGTGATTTCACCTTCAAGGTTAGAAAAACATTTAAGATAAACATATAAATTTAATCAAGGAAGAGGGAACTCCTAAACATCATTGATCATATCCATAAAGACCTCCAAAGCAACTTTTTAAGAATGGACAAAGGGTATGATCGAAACATAGCCTCTTTGGCAAAATATAATTAGTGATACTTCAAAGAAAGATCTCAAGAACAGTGTTTTGGTGGCATCAAAAAAGAAAGGCTAACCATAAAACATTTTTGATATCTAGTATATTGAACCATTCATAAGATAAAAAAATCTTGGGTGGGTCTAGAGAGAAACTAAGAATTCTCTAAACTGACCTAGCAGAGGAAAACATAGAGGCAGTGAAGAACAAACAAAGCTAAGGTGCCTTTGAAAAACATTTCTTAGTCTAAAACCTTTGTCCTACTGAAATATAGAAGGATGAAACACAATGATACATAAGAAAACAAGAACTGAATAGGAGCACATCACCATTAACCAAGCTCAGGGATCCTGCAAGCAAGCCTTCTCCATGTTGAGATTCAACAAGATGATGAAGCTTAGTGAAAATCAGTCACCTTCACTAAGTGGGCCCGCAGGCTATTTTTAGGTGCAAGTCTATTTTTAGACATGGTGATCATATTTCAGAAGTTGCGGGATGATATTTGTGGATGGTTGGTCAAGTTGGAAAAATAGATGAAATTCTATTTTTAGAAGATTGGGCAAAGTCTATTTATAGATCTTCGATCTAAAAATAGATGTGTCGATTATTATTAGCCCTTGATAATAATCAGACTCTAAATATCAACTTATTCTCTTGGAGCACTTTATTTCAGTATACAGATTTTGAAAATCATTGGGCTAAAGGAATTACGCAATTCCTAGGGTTTATTGGTGGTTCATTCATGGAGGACTCAGTTATAACTGAAGTGGCAAAGTTATGACAGAATTGGAAGAGTAGTTCATGGAGTTGCTATTCAGTTTAACTCAATTAATGGAGTTAAACTCAGTTGAGCTAGTTGTATCTAGTCTAACTAAAAGATACACTAGTGATAGTTTAATGAATTAATTAGTTAATTAATTCACAACTAATAACTCACTAAAAAATGAACAGAAACAACAGTTAACTACAGTGCATGTCAGTTCCAGTGGAGATCCAGTGGAGAGATAGGTGAAAGGGTGAGATGGACTATTTGTTGTGACTATAGTGATGCATTGATTGCATCATACACACATTGGAGTTGCCAATGAGGATTGCACATTCAAGGCAAGGTAGATTCGAATTCATTCATGGGTCTTCTTCAACAGGGATTGTGCAGTGGAGGCAAGCTATCAGGTGGCAAGAAATCAGTGCATGGATTTGCAGATTTCTTCATGTTAGTGTGTGACAATTGATTGTACTGAGAGCTTGATGTACTAAGCTTTTTATGAGATTGTTACATGATCTCCAAGATACATAATATATGATATTTGGGGTTTTTAGCTTCAATATTTCCCATTAAACAACTGTGTTATGTGCGATTGTTTTTATTGCTTCATGTATTTACAATTGAGTTTTTAAATTTCTGCAAAAGATTAACAGTGTAAGGATTCTGTATTTAGCAAGAAGATAAATATTGTTATATTAGGAGAATATGGATATATAAATGCATATGTTATATAATTTCTACATGGTATTAGAGCAGTGTTAATTCTTGAAGATTGCAATTGTGAATAATTGTTGAGTTTGTGTTGGTGGACAATTTGAATTTGCTGCAGAAATTTCTTGGTGCAACAGTTGGGTATACATTGAAATGTCTTTCAATGGGTTGCGATTAGAATATGACCTTGAGGGTAGCTTGAATTGCATAGCCTATAAGGATAGGATGGAAACAGTTCTGGAAGATAATGGACTGAAGGAGTTCATCGATAGCGATGTTCCTAAGCCTGGTTCTAGCGATGCTTCATTACTTGACGCATGGAAAAAGAAGGTAGCAAAGACAAGAAGAATTATGTTGGAAGGTGTGAAGGACCATATTTTTTCCATTATTCATGGGAAATCCACTCCATTTTCAGTGTGGAAGGTCTTTGATAGATTTGTTCCAAAGCAGGAGTGACCAGAGGAAGTTGGCTCTGAAAGATAAGCTTAGAAAAATTGGCGATAGTATTCCAAAATATCTCACGAAGTTTTTCCACTGTAGGGATGAACTAGGAAGTGTGGGGATTACTTTTGATGATGATGACTTGGTGAGCTTGGCTCTCCTTGGGCTTCCGAAGAGTTGGCATAGCTACGAAGACTTTGTTAATGGATGGGAGAAATTGTCGGGTTGGGAGCGACTTTGGTTGGATCTTTTGCAGGAGGAGATAAGGTGAAGTACCAGGGATGGCTCTTCATCAAAGAATTATTATGAAGAGAATTGCGCTTTGGCTGCCAAAGAAAGGAAGGGGAAGGGGAAGAAATCCCATCCAAAATCTGAAGCTAAAGGAAATAAGCAGGATTTGTCCAACGTGAAGTGTTTTCATTGTCACGAACATGGGCATTTCGCCACTAACTGCCCACAAAATAAGAAGAACAAGAAGGTTGTTGGAGCTGCAAAGGGTGAGGCCTTATGTTGTGAAACCAGCTCTAAAAATAGAAGAAAAGAGATATTAACGCCTTAGAAATAAGCCACTTCGAGGGGGCAACCTCCAATACATTAATAAATGAACAATTCTTGGATGATTCAAATTACAAAACCTCCTTTCTATATACAGGAGTCCATGGGGCCACAATGTAATCCTAGCTAACCTAAAAATAATAATCTAAGGGCACAATAATAACAATATGGGGGTTACAGGGGTACAATAATAACAATAAGGGGGTTAAACTAATAATAATAAGGGACTATACTAGTAATATAGGGACCTAACATGCCCCTCTCCTTCAAAAAAGTGTTGTCCTCAACACTTGAGTAGCTCTGGGTGTTTCTCTATAAAATTCTCATCCTCCCATGTAGAATCTTCAGTGGGTAAGTTCTTCCACTTGATGAGATACTCTAAAATTTATAGATTTCGTAGCTGTCGAGTTCTTGTTTCTGTGACCGCTTCAAGTTCTAATATGATTTTTCCTTCCTCATCAAGTTCTGGCAATATTGTTTGAACTGGAATATTTTCACCTATAACCCTCTTTAAGCATGAAACATGGAAAATAGGATGCTCTGTGAAGAAGCAGGAAGCTCCAATTTGTACACCATAGTACCAATATTTTGCAACACCTTGTAAGGACCATAGTACTTTGGTGATAATTTATTATCCTTCTTAGCTTTCTTGAGGGACATTTGTTTTTATGGTTGTAGCCATAAAAATCCTAGTCTCCTACATCAAAACTTCTCTCGCTGTGATGTTGATCTGCATGTTGTTTCATTAGATTTTGGGCCAAATTCAAGTTATCCTTTAAGAGTTGGAGAACTTCTTGTTGATGCTCGATGTGATCTTCCACTGCTTGAACATTTGAATTTTCTCTTAAAGGTGATGTGATGGATGGTGGATGATATCCATAAAGTGCTATAAACGGGGTCATTTTTGCTGCAATATGGAAGGAAGTGTTATACCACCATTCTACGAGAGGTAACCACTTGACCCATTGTGTTTGTTTATCAGATAAAAAACAACGAAGATATCCTTCCAAACATTTATTTACTATCTCAGTTTGACCATCGGATTGAGGATGATAAGATGAGCTATGAGCTAATTGAGTACCCAAACAAGAAAATAACTCCGTTCAAAAATTTCCTGTAAAAATGGGATCTGTGTCGCTCACAATAACCCTTGGGTTTCCATGTAGCTTTTGAATTGTGTCCATAAATGTAGTAGCAACTGTACTTGCTTTAAATGGATGAGATAATGCACAAAAGTGTGCATACTTGGTAATTCTATCAACTACCACCATGATGAAACTCTTTCCTTCAAACTTAGGTAAACCTGTGATAAAATCCATTAAAATCTCCTCCCAACGTTGACTTTGAATGGATAAAGGTTGTAGAAGACCCGTGGTCTTAATTGTCTCAACTTTATTCTGCTGGAAAACCAAACATTCTGCCACAAACTTTTGAATATCAGATTTAAATCCATCCCAAAAAAATTCTTTCTCCACCCTGTGATAAGTTTTTAAAAATTATGAGTGTCCTCCTAAAGGAGAAGTGTGCAATTCCAAAAGAATATTTTGTTTTAGTTGGGAATTCTTACAAATATATAAGCGATCTTTGTACCACAAGGAATCATTTTTCCAACTAAATGTATCAGATGTACCAGGATATTGCTGCAACTTTTGAATGAGTGTCCACACTTCTTCGTCCTTCTTCCATTCATCTCTTGCTTCGATTATCCAATCTGGTTGGATAATAGAAATGGCACAAAGCAATGCTTCCACCTCTTCATTATTTCCTGAGAGTGCATCTGCAACAACATTTAGCTTCCCTTTTTTTTAGATTATTTCAAAGTCATAACCCAACATCTTTGTGACCCATTTTTGCTGCCCTTCTGAAGATAGTCTTTGTTCCAAAATGTGTTTAAGACTATCATGATTAGTTTTTACCTTGAAGTGTCTTCCCATTAGATAAGTGCGCCATTTCTTTAGTGCATGCAGTATTGCTAACATTTCCTTCTCATAAATAGGTTTCTGTAAATACTTTCCTTTAATTGGACGACTTTCAAAAGCAATGGGTCTTCCTTCTTGCATTAAAACAACACCAATTCCATTTCCTGAGGCATCACATTCCATAATAAAGGTTTTTGTGAAGTCTGGCGTAGCTAAGACCGGTGTTAGTATGGATTCTTCGTCGAAGTGTACGAAAAAGAACCACTTTAGCTACGCATAACTAATAGCCCTAACAACAATAATGGCTGCAAAACATCTTCAGATCTGCAATTAGTAGTTAAAGTGCTGCAACAAACAGATCTATAAATGGAAAGACATTAAGCAGTTAAGTAAAGAGTTTGCTCCATGCATCCAACAAACAAGACAAGAACACGATTTTTTGAATGAATTTTTATATTACAGGGCACCTGGGAGGAAACAAGAAGGTGTATCCAGATCTCCTCAATGGGATGGGTTCTTTGTAGTCCTCAGCACTTCAGATCTAAGCTTTCTCTCTCTTGTAGATAAAAAACCCAATGTAGAAGGTAGAGCTCAATGGGAGCAAAATGGCAGAAATGAGACCAAGTGTATAGATCCAGAGTGATCTAATAGGCAACAAAAGGTGAAGAATGATGGGGAAAACCCTCCTATTTATAACAAAATATTGGGTCTTTCTAGATCTTGGTGCATGATTAAAATAATGTTAATCACATCTAGATCCACCTCTATGGAATATTTTATTATTATTTGTTGGAGGGAAAGGGTGTTTGACTTGGGTCAAATCCCTTGATTAGTGAAAAATAAATAAATAAATGATTTATTTATCTTTTTAAGGAAGTGGTTGGGATACAATCAAATAAATAATGATTTATTTGATTAATGGTGGTTGATTTGGTCATATTTAACAAGGAATATTATTTAAATAATTATTCCTAGAAAATAATAAGATAACTATGGGTTTATCTCATTAATTTATGTGTTTTTTGGGTTAAACATGACTGGGAATAATAATTAAATTTTGGTTTAATTAATTATTCCTTTTGGGGTTTCTTAATTAACATAGTGAAAGCAGTTTTACTTGGGGTAAAACTGGTCTTACATGGTGTACTTGGGTCCATCTAATGATGAAAGGTTAGATGACCAAAAAATGGTGTAACAGATTGCCCCCCAACGTGCGAGTGTCAGGAGCAAATCGTATGACCGAAGTACGTTGTAAGAAGACAATCACTAGACAACAAAAGGGTATGTCAGAGAGAGAAATATGAGGTAGATAATGTGCTGAAGGACTAGACCCTGAGGAGACGAGACTCGCAGGTGCAACAAGTCTCTGTTATGAGAGGGTACCTGTGCTGAAGGCGGCGGGGGAGGCATACCTATGCCCGCCGTGACAAAGTACAAAAGAATAGTGTGTCCAGTAAACAAGGGACCGAACCATAGAGTGCAGCTGGCATAATCAAGGGCCAGATAAAAATACAATGAAGAGTCTCACATACATGCTGTGCCTGGGATAACAGCCAGGACTAGTACAATAACATCTGAGTACATGAGATAAATACAACCCAAATGCCCCCTGTAAATGGGGAAGGGCTCACAAAATCTGACTGATACATGCAAATCATAGAGGTGCTGCAAGTGGCTAAGGCCAACATCATCAAAAACTGGAGCGGCATCAAAGGCTGCAATGAAGAGGTCATCCGGGCATGTGGGGGGCTACCTGCAGGGCCACCCCCTCATGAGGGCTGAGACATCTCACACATGCCCGGGAATCATCAGGAGCTGCTGCTGGGTCACTGGACTGTCCAGTATACGAATCTCGATCATGCTGAAAGGAGCTGGAGAAGCAACCAAGTCAAAGGGAGGTAAGACATCCCCCTGCCTGATCCGAGGCACCTAACAAAAGTGGAAGCTGGAACCAAGGTACACCGCCCTCTAGACCTTGCTTCTGGAATAAATGTGCTGAGGTCGACAGAAGAAGGTCCGCCGTAGGTGAGGCAATGAGATATCCTCAACTAAGGCACGAGAGAAGAGCAATAGAGCGACGGACAGACTGACACTAATGATGATGGTGGAAATGGGAAGGATGGAGTGGCGAATGGACAACTTCCCTTGTTAGAGCATAAAGGGTATGAATGACATGGCAGCGACTGACACAATATCGAAAGGGACAGGGGACAGTGGGGCTGAAGGTCATGAGATGCGACACAAGAGAGGAACCAAGCAAAAAGAATGGAGGGCTATAGTAGGGTGTAAAAGGATGCAGGATAGACTCCATGAATGCAATGATGACTCAACTCGGATGCTCTAAACAAGGGCGACATGATAGTGCTGCCACACAGTAAAGGCCCCAATGGGGGACCAAGGAAGCATGAGTACAAGGTGGGTACTCATGACGAAAATCGACACGAACATGGACGAGTAAGGGAGCGATATGGTGCCCCAAGTACAAGTGCCGTAAGTGAGGAAATTCGATTTTAAGGAGTAGTGAAGTGACCCTTCGTGGAAAAAATGTGTCCGGGTGAAGTATCAAATCACCAAAAACTAAGTAAAACCCATTTGAGAGCTTGGTGAGATCTAACCAGCGGTGCTGACGGTTCGTCGAACGGGGCTACGGTGTGGTCGCAGCAGTCGAAAGAAGAAACAGGGGTTCTCTTTTAATGAGGCAGTTTTCCCTCCAAAATCATTCATTTGCCATTGTTGCTGTGGTGAATGTGGAGAGGAGAGAAGGCCCTAAATCTTGCGGCGAACGTAGCGGACAAACCGACCGTTGGATTCGAGATCTGTCAGTTGGAGGTAAGAGGCCTAACCTTGCTCTTGCATTTTGATGGATTAGATTTGTAGTTTAGGGCCCAACACCCCAGAAACAGCCCCTCCCTCATCTCTACGGCCGGGTCGCACTTTTTGGGGCAAAAAGTGCGACCCAGGACGCAGGTTCTAGGGCAAAAAGTGCGACTTGGTCCAGAAAATGGCAGAAAACTGCGACCTGGGAGATGAGGGGGGTTTGGTGCTGTTTTATGGCTGGGAGTTGGGTTTTGGTGTGTGGTTATGGTTTTCCCGATCTGTACCCTGACAAAAATAATGTGTTTGTGCAGGTATGGCAGAGTTGCGGGTCAACTGGAGGGAGAGGGATCTGGAAACACTTCGGACAGAGATCCAGGCGGATCAGGGCGTTCGTCGTGTATTGGCCAGATTTGGGGTTCTCAAGTTTGTGGAGAACCCGTTGATGAGAGCAGGGGAACCATTAATGGCCCGGATTATCAGTTATTTGGATCCAGATCAGGAGATCTTTGTAGTGCAAGGGCACAGGATCGAACTGACGGTCCAGGATGTGTATTTCCTGACCGGCCTCCCACCACCGGGGATAGTGGGAGACACGCAGCCAGTGTTGCCGCGGGGGCGGCATATCATGGAGTTTGTGGAACGCCATTGTCGACCGGGTCTTCAAGTCAAGGGAACTCGAATATCGGTCGGGGATCTAGAGAGGCTAGAAACCCGTGCAGTGGCCGCAGCTGTGCTGCGAATCTTGGGCAGTCAGGCGTTCCATCACATCACCGGTGGGCAGATGATGATAGTGGAGAGTGTGTTGGGTGGGACCTACTTTGGGTGGGCCCAAATGATGCTGGTGTCGCTAAAGCGACAATTGTCGCTATGCAGGCGGCAGGTGAATCATGATTGCTCATATGGGACTTTATTGTGCGCCTTCTTCTTTGAGAAGATCCCGACCTTGAGGCCTCGTGTGCAGCTTCCAGATGGGGGCCCGAGAGAGCCTAGGATGCGTCGTTGGGGACGACTACTCTGCAGAGGAGGAGGAGGGGCGGTCGGGCGAGTGTTTCGACCGGAGTTTTTTGCCCATTGGGATCAGATGCCGTTGTACATAGACGACTACCCGTATAGTGGGATGAGCTACTGTGGGGATCCGGATCTGCCACTTCCGTCTGGTCGAGTCTGGGGGCCCGATGGTAAGTGACAAATTGCTATCCTTATATGGGCATGTTAAAGTTTTTGAATAGTAAATAATGATACTGATTCAGGGACTTTTGGTATGCAGATATAGCACCGGTAAAACTGGCCGGATATATGGGACGACCGGCAGCGTCTGGAGCTACAGGTCCGAGTGGGTCGAGAGCAGCGCAGAATGAGGATGCAGCCGCCCTACTGGAGGACATCCGCCGTAGATGTGAGCAGCTTTTGACCGGAGTATTGGAGCACGGGTGGCAGGATTTAGACGACCAGTACATAGAGCCATGTGTTGGTCTCCCCTCGGAGTGGCGAGGTATCATGCGGCGCATGGCGATGGCTGGTCAAGCTATGCGTGATCTACATGTTGCAGGGGCAGAGCCATTGGCCCGAAAGCCTCCAGATAGTGATTAGGGGCATATGGTGCCCCCTCTGATGTATGTAGGGGCAGGTGGTGCCCCCTATAGTGTATGGAGGGGCATATGGTGCCCCCAGTTGTTTTTTGGATTTTGTTTGTAACATGTTGTGGGCATGTCGTATGTATATGTATGGAGGGGCATATGGTGCCCCCAGTTTTTGGAACATGCTATGGGCATGTCGTATGTATCAGAGTAGATGGACTCATCAATATATGGTTTGCGACACATATTATGGATATGCATCGTCTTTTGATGGTTGATGTAATGTTATTTTCTTGTATGAATTGTGTGTGATAAATGCCAATCTAGAACATGGTTTGCAATACTATCGACGTAGTGATTCTGGTCTCTGGGTACATGGTTGAAAGTTATGGTTTCAAACGCACGTATTAAGACTTTCACTCGTAAATAGCGTCTAAACAGCACAGGGTTATGCACATGATAAACACCATTTAGTTGCATTACAAGAAGCAGGGAATCCAAACGAACGTGCAGATGGCGGATGCGATGCAACAAGGCATCGGCTAATAGGCCACGCACTGCATCATATTCGGCCTGATTGTTGGTGGCAGAACCAATGCATACCCCGTTAGACAGAACGAGGTCATGCAAGGGGGTGAAGATGGCCCAACCTGCCGAGGCAAGATTCCTGAGTAGCGACTTGCACCATCGGCGTAACCGATAAAGGGTGTGGACGGGGGGTCCTGCAAAATGGTGTGACAAGACAATAAATGAGGGGATGAAAGGAAATGACGGCAGCGTGAGGGTACAGAAGTCATCGAGCGGTAATGGCAGGAGGAAGGGGTAGGATGATCAAGACTCAAACAAGGTGGTGTATGAGAGCTATCGAAAACATGGCGAGGACTCGGGCTGCGGAGGTCAACAGGGACACAAGTGGAGTGATCTCGAGTATCAAAAGACACAACAGGGGAGGCTGCGGGCGGGCTAGGCTCCGAGTGAAGTGCAGAGGAGGATAGGTAAAGAATGGTGACTGTAGACTCCGTCATCTGAACATCAGGGGGGGGGATGTGGATGGGAGCGGGGGGATCCTCAGGCTGGCCTGAAGCATACTGCGCGAGAATGGGAGAGGCGGATTGATTTTGTTCAACCTCATACTCGCGGATCACCTCAAGGGAGGCACGGTAATGCGTCAGGTGAGGACAATAATGGGAGTAGTGGCCATGGATCCCGCACAAACCACAGGGCTTGTTGGTGCGGAGAGTCTTGGGGTTCTTGGGGACGGTCGAAGAAGGAGTGGGAGTTTCAGGGACCGTAGTGTCGGGGAACGCGACGTTTACCATGGGTCGGATACGAGGTAACTCGGGACAAGCGTGGGTGGCATGACCAATGACATCACATAAGGCACAAGGCTTCGCGGGCGGAGAAGGAGCCGGGTTGGTCGTGGTGGTTTGGTCTTTGGTGGCCTCTTTGCGGGCTTTGCCTTTCTTCCCGGGAGACGTCACAACAGGAGAAGGGTCCTGTGGAGGTGCTGGGGGCACAGTGGTTATGGAGGAAGCGAGGGGGACCGGTTGAACCGGTGTCAAAGCCATGTAAGGTTTGGGGTGACCAGGGGGGGTGGCGGCTGGGGGATCAAGGTACCAAACTGGGATGCCCAAGGTCAAGTTAGGGAGGGAGAGGGTGGCCATGACGGGGACAGAATATACTCCGGGAGGGGGAGCTAGGAAAGGGATCTGCCCAGCAGGGAAATGACCAGGAGGGACGGCTCCAAGATGTTTAAGGCCAGGGGGAACTGATCCGGGAGGATAAAGGGGTTCAGGGATACCAGCTGTAGGGGAAGGGCCAGAAGGAGGAGGTCCGGCTGGCTGAGATGAATGGCTATGAGTTGGTTGCGGAGGGCGGGGGGGAGGTTGTTGACTAGCCAAGGCAGGCCGCTTATGGGCAGCCTGAGACGATTGCATCATGCAAACATTCGACAAGCTGGGATCAGTGACCGAAGGAGGGGGAAGATCAGGGAAAGTACCAAGCAAGGTGGAATCTTTGTAGACGTCGGGGGAGACACTGGTCAGAGAATCGACGGTTTGCTTGTTGGCTACAGAAGAGATGGTCGTCTCGGAGGAGGTCTGAGACGGCGGCTCATGATAAGATAGCCGGTCAATAGTGACTATCTTCCCATTGTGTGGGAAAGACATCTTGCGGAAAACCGCGGATGGGACAGCAGACATGGCGTAGGTGTAGCTTCGCCCCAATATAATGTTGTAGTCTAGAGGGGCATCAATGACTTCGACATCAACGCAAACGGTCTTACCGGCGAGGGTGATGGGACAGTTACGAAACAGGCCAATAGGCTGGGAGGCATGACCGTCCCACGCTCGAAGGGTGATCGTGGAAGGGGCCAGCTCAGGGGAGCCGAGTTGCTTCCAAACCAAAGCGGACATCACACAGGTGGATGCCCCCTCATCAATTATACACCGGGATACAGTGGCGTTCCGGATTTTGACTGGGATTTGGAAAGCAACGGAAGGAGGAAGAGGAGGGTGGTCCGATTGAGTGGCGTCGAAAACAATCATTTGGTCAACAGCAGGATCAACAGCGCCCACGGCAGATAGTAGAGCCTTCCTTTGAGAAGGGCACGACTGGAGGAGTTCCAGTGTGGAAATGGCAGCAGGGGATTGTGCCAAATCATCTACTATACTGTACGATTGGGCGGCTCGACCGGAAGCAGCATTTCGGCGTAATGGACCCTTTGGAATCTTTGGGTGAACCTCAACTTTGGGTTGAGGGATGTGCAAGGGGCCACTGGGTGTCGAAAGAGGCTCTGTAGAACCTGAAGATGGAGGCTCGGGAGCAGACTGAGCAGGAGGCTTGGGGTACTGGCGAGACCGAGTTTGAAGGTGAAGGTCGACGGAAGGGGAAGGATCGGAGCGCATCATAAGGATCTGGTAATCAGAGGAACCAGAAATGGACGAGGGGGTGGCTACATGGCCGTCGGGGGGTTGGGTAGCCACGAATCCCTGTTGAGGGAAAGGATCAGTGAACATAGCTGGCTGGGTAGTGGCCACATTAGGAGGAGCATGAGGGGAGGCGTGTTGTCCGCGCAATGTGGCTTGAGACTCCCACATCTGTCGCATCTGGGGTAAGAGAGGACAATCGGGAGTGTAGTGACCGTAAACACCGCAACACGAACAGGGCTTGTTTGTGCGAAGCGGCCTGTCCGGCCTGGGCGGAATGCCCCCGAGGTCAAGCCAGTGTTAGGGTCAAATGGAGGCACTGGGTCCTCGCTACCGGGCAGATGTGTTCTGTTGGCCTCTCCGCCTTCTTTGAGAAGAAGGGGGATTAATCGCACCCTGCTGTGCAAATACTTGCCCTGGAGGGGGTTGTAAGTGCTGTTGCGGGGTGTGAGGAGGCAAGGGAGGCGGAAGCGCATATGCTGGAGGAGCTGGCGCACCAGGCTGTGGATAAAAGTAAGGGTTGGGTTGGGCGACATTGAGGTAAGCAGGAGGTTGGGCAAAAGGAGGAGGCATGCCGTATCTTGGATACATGTTGCCGGGAGGGGGAAGAGTGCTTGAGGTGCTGGCCCCTCCCTGAGGGAGACCATAGCCCATAGGAGGGTGAGCAGATGGGTGGGAAAGAGATCCAACAATACCGTCGGTGGAATGAGATGCCCCCGGGGCGTTAGCGCCACCGGGCCTGGGGATGTCAGGAAGAACGGTATAAACATAACCAGATTGAGCGTAGATCAGGTCATATTTTAAGGCTATTTGGAGGGCGGCTTCTTCAGATTGAGGAAAGTGAGAGGCGACATCTTTGCCGATGGGAGACGGGAGGGTGCGAAGGAACCAGTCCATGTAAACCCGATCTTCAAAGGGAGGGGCTCAACATAAGCTCCGTCTTCGTCGCCATTCCTGAACATGGGCAGAAAGGCGTGTGGAAGAGGATTGCTTAAATGAAGTCAAGAGCTCCGTACCAGTGTCGTATCGGAGAGGGAGCCGGAAGTACGACAAGAAGGCTTGGGCAAGAGTCTCGAACGTGGTATGGGAGGAAGTGGCCTGTTCGACATACCATTTAGAAGCTTCGCCGGTAAGCGTGCGTTGGAACAAACGAAGACGGATGGAGTCATCGGTAATGGAATTTGAGGAACACCACATGTGGAAAGACCGAACGTGATTGGTTGGATCTTCTCCATTAAGGCCCTCGAACTTAGGGATATCAGAGGGCAGCTTGGTGGGCATAGCGGGCCAGGTAGTATTGTGGTGAATGGGGTCATTAATCAACTGATGGAAATCGGGGAGGCTGAGGCCTGCAATGTACGGCAGCACAGGGGTGGCCGGGGTAGTGGTTGTGACGGTTCCGCTAGAAGTAGGGCCGGCATTGGGGCCGGGAGAACCGCTAGCGTTAGGCCCTGGACCAGACATGGTGGAGGGGGCAGGAGAACCGGGAGGGGAAGGAGGACCCGAGGAATCAGGGGAGGAGTCGGAGTGCGGACTCGAAGGTGGACTGGCTCGACGACGGCGGTGCGGAGCAGGTCGATCAACCGGAAACTGAGGGTGAAGGCCAAGAAGTCTCCGGAAAAGGCGCCTTGGGGGCGCAATGATGACAGGAAGAAGGACACCGACAAGGGCAGAAGGGGACAGAATCAAGAAAGGTCAAGGGCAGATAAGGTGCAGTGACAATTGATTTTAGAGTCTTTGCCAGGCGGTGTAAACCAGGCGCTTCTTCACTTAGGGTCAGTGTGTGGCGTGCGTTAATTTTAATTTTTAAACCCTTTCCGTTGTTTGAGAGCAAGAAAAAAGTGTGCTACGTAGCTGAAAATAAACCTACAGAGAACAGAATAAAATGCTAAAATAACAGAGAAATAACAGCTACGTATGCATCTATCTAACCCAAGAAGGTGGGTCTCTCACAAATATGCTGAAAAGAAAGGGAAAAACTATGGAAACACACACAAAGGAAGCTCGACAGATCTAGGGTCAAAGGGGACAGAGATCTGGAGGAGAAAGCTGCAGACAAGGGGTGCAGATCACAGCCAAGAGACAGAGGCAAGGTGGCTGGAAAAGGGAAATCAGCAAAAAACCGGGGGGGCAAGGCAGAGGCCTTCAAAGGAGGTCCAAACAAAACGACAAGAGGTGATTTGAAAGGAAAAGAGGTTGATTGCAAAGGATCTGAAAGTGAGGTAACAGATCTGGAAAAGAGGGGGCTGAAGCTCTGAAACCGACGGCTGAAACAGCTAAAACTCTTCCACAAAAAGTGCAGGGTACTAAAGCCCTAAGGGGCTGGGTTCCCACTTAGATGAGTAAAAATAGATCAGATCTTGGTCAAGGCGGGCTGAGACAGAGGCTGGAAGACCCTGGCAGAAGCTGCAGCAAAACCCAGAAAAAGTGCAGAAAAAATGCTGGAAAGTCAAAGTCGCACCTTGACCCGATCCAGCTGAGGTCGCCAGAAACAGGCTGAAAAGTGCGACCTGGAGGTCCAGGTCGCAGGTTTAGGGCCAAAGAGTGCGACCCCCCTGTTCCGGTTGTCTCGGCGGCAGATTTTCAGAAAAGTTGCCGTCTCAGTTGCGGCTGGTGTCGCTTACCTGCGCAATAGGGCCAGAAACACACGGAAGTTAGAAATTTTAGGTTTTTAGGGTTTTATGTGAGAAAATTGACATAAAAAGAGGAAAACTAAGCAGCTGAAAAGAAGCCCTAGGGCCTGAAGTAGCTGGATATGCAGGAATATGAAAAACGACAGCGGTCGTAATTTAAAACCCGTGTGGAGTCGCCATTTGTTAGTATGGATTCTTCGTCGAAGTGTACGAAAAAGAACCACTTTAGCTACGCATAACTAATAGCCCTAACAACAATAATGGTTGCAAAACATCTTCAGATCTGCAATTAGTAGTTAAAGTGCTGCAACAAACAGATCTATAAATGGAAAGACATTAAGCAGTAAAGTAAAGAGTTTGCTCCATGCATCCAACAGACAAGACAAGAACACAATTTTGAATGAATTTTTATATTACAGGGCACCTGGGAGGAAACAAGAAGGTGTATCCGGATCTCCTCAATGGGATGGGTTCTTTGTAGTCCTCAGCACTTCAGATCTAAGCTTTCTCTCTCTTGTAGATGTAGAAAACCCAATGTAGAAGATAGAGCTCAATGGGAGAAAAATGGTAGAAATGAGACCAAGTGTATAGATCCAGAGTGATCTAATAGGCAACAAAAAGGTGAAGAATGATGGGGAAAACCCTCCTATTTATAACAAAATATTGGGTCATTCTAGATCTTGGTGCATGATTAAAATAATGTTAATCAAATCTAGATCCACCTCTATGGAATATTTTATTATTATTTGTTGGAGGGAAAGGGTGTTTGACTTGGGTCAAATCCCTTGATTAGTGAAAAATAAATAAATAAATGATTTATTTATCTTTTTAAGGAAGTGGTTGGGATATAATCAAATAAATAATGATTTAGTTGATTAATGGGGGTTGATTTGGTCATATTTAACAAGGAATATTATTTAAATAATTATTCCTAGAAAATAATAAGATAACTATGGGTTTATCTCATTAATTTCTTTGTTTTCTGGGTTAAACATGACTGGGAATAATAATTAAATTGTGGTTTAATTAATTATTCCTTTTGGGGTTTCTTAATTAACATAGTG
>CM076572.1:1222618836-1222704313 GCA_034641835.2 Pinus albicaulis | reverse complement strand
TATTTGGTCTCAACCTAGTCTCCTAAATTGAGTTCATTTAATTGTCAACTAGGGTTGGTAAACTGCTGAAGTGAAGTGCACTGTATGTGCCTAGGTGTTTGTCTCTTAATGCGTTGTGTTTAGTGTTTTATGATGTTTTGGTCTTTTGTGATGATTTATGATGTTTTTGATCTTTTGGTGGTTTTATGTTCACAAGGAAAATGACTAGAAAGCTAGTGGAAAGAAGCTAATGATTAAAAACAGAGTGAAGCCTAATTGGTTGATGACAAGTGACAAATGCAAAGGCAAATACTGAAACAAAATCAAACCTAAACTATGATTTAAGCAGAATACCAAGCTTGATAATGACCTGAAGGAAATGAATCAAAACATAAACTTAACTTGTCCAATTCTTTCATCAAAGGTATTTTGGGAGAGTTTGAGAAATGGTCAGTTAAGTATACAAATTCTCCTAATCTAAACGATTAAACAATCAGCTTATAATGAGACAATATTTTATCCATGATTAAAGATTTGTAGAAACATATTTGGAGAAAAATATTGTTGACATCATAGGATCTTCTACTCTAAGACTAGTTCCTAACTCTATTCTGCAACTTAGTTTGATACCACTACACTTCATTCAAAGGTTATAGATTTTTAAAATAGTCTTTTGAGGAAATGTTTGTTTGTGAGATGATAAGGGAAGTTGCAAAAGTACTTCAGGCCTTGAAATGATACTGTCTTCTGTTCATAGGGTTATGAATCGATTATAGATTTGGAACAAGAAGAGGTTTTGTAAATAATGAAGGCTGTTTTGTTAAGTTTAACAACTGAAGTAATCTAATATGCAGTGGATGACAACTAAATGTGGAGTGAAAATGCAATGAGTTAAGCTAAAACTGAACTTAATATGTCACTAGTCTAAAACAGTGCTGAACTAACAAGCCATTATCAAACTTTAAAACAAATAAAAGAGCATGAGTTAAATGCAATTAGACTCCAGAGTATCCTAACTAAGTTATCATGCATTAACCTATGGGATTATACAGTCTGTTTTGTCCATCATGATTGGTATTTTGGAAGAGTTTCTTAGAACAATCCTGACTGTACAATTTAGTGCAAATGCAAACATAAAGACTGAAAGCAATTAAAAACTAAGATATCATAGCTATCTCATACCCATCATTATGATATTTTGGAAGAGCGTTTTAAGAGCAAGAACAACTATTTTACTTAGTAAAAACAAACAACTGAAACGTTCAAGATCACAGTCATGCCTTAGACATTATAAGGATTTTTTGGAAGAGTTTCTTCTTTTGGAAGAGTGCTTAGAACAAGTATAACTGTGATGGTGAACAAAAGAAATTACAATTAAATCCTACTACACTATAGCCATTTCTCATTCATTATCATGATCTTTTGGAAGAGTTTCTTCTTTTGGAAGAGTTCTTAGAACAAGTATAACTATAGTGGCTAATGAAAACAACTACGAATTCAAACTTCAAAAATGTAAAAACAACTAAAATACTTATCTAAATTACGAAAGTAAAGCCGTGCAGGAGGCAGGGGCCCTCTACCACTAGACGGAATCTAACTCCAAATCAAATCAACGCTTTCAAAACAATGTTGTCTTCTTCATTAAAGGAGAAATAACTTGAACAGAGTAATCTGCGTCTTCAGAAATGTAGCATAAAATCTAAGCAAAATCCAGAGCAAAATCTAGCCTATCTCTCGGTTTCCCAAGTGTTTTTATAACAAATGTACATAACAGAACTTGCAACAATACAGGGATCCTTGTCTTTCCTTATCAAAATCACATTAGGACTCTTGAAGATGGCAACGTAAAGAGAAAAAGGAAATCTGGACTAAGACAGTCCTATTAGAAGTCTGCCTTCTTAAATGTGTTCCCACGTACCAAAACCACGTCCAGAATTCGTTTCTTCCTTCATGGTGAGAAATGAACGATGTGGACATGACGTGGAATATACCCATATGTGGTTTTTCTTGAAAGGACACCTGGAACATGCCTGAACGTGAAGACAACTGCAGAATTTCCGGTTAGCTACGGAATGTCTGCATTCTGCAGCTAGTTCCGGTCAAAATGCATTACAATGACAAAAATCACAAAACTTAGCAAGTTAGTCATGTTAATCATTCTAAAAGTAATTTTAACTAAATTAATTGATCGATTGGGTCCGTGATAACAATGGATAAAGGAAAATGAGGTAAAGTAAGATGAAAGAAAGCACAATCTTGAGGCTCAACATACCCCCACTGCTGACTTCTTGCATGTCCTCATGCAATTTATTCCATAAACTCAGAGGCTTCTGCAAGAACATCTAATCCTCTCCTTCTTTGCCTAGAAGCTAAAGATCTTCTGGGTTTTCTGATGACAAGTTTGAACCTTAAGTTGATAAGTACCCTGATTAGCTTCTTGTTCCTCTTTTTCAACTTTTCATTAGCCTTTTCCACTTTGTCCATTTGTAGAGGTAAGGTTGAGTTCATATTGGTTTTGAGTTTGACTTGTTCCTTTAGAATATCATTCTCATTTTTGATGTGTCTATTAAGTATTTCCAGCTCATACTTATCCCTTCTTAACACATCTATTTCAGACAGTGGAGGACTAGGGGTTCTATCTCTACTCTCTGAAGCTTTCCTTTCCAAAGTTTCAACATAGTCATAAACTTCTTGCTGAGAAGGATCAATTTCGGGGGTTCCTTCATTAAAATCCTCTTCAACATATTCTTCAATAGATGTTTCCTCATCTTCTATATTTATCACCCCTGTTTGTTTGATCTGAGTTTTCCTTAATTCCCCCCTGAGTCTATGGCTTCTTCTTGGCTGGGAAGATCCCTCTCCTTTTTCTGTGGCAGTTTTTCTGATTACCCTCTCTTTCTTAAGTTGTCTCTTAATTTGAGTCAACTTCTTTGAGATTATTTCCTCACTACTTTCCTCGACTGTTTTTTCAATTTCAATTTTAGAAGCTCTCCATTTTCTGCTTCTCCTTGTAGGCTGTTGTTCAGGTGAGGGCTCTTTTGGCTCTTCAAAATAATTTCTTATCAAGAAATTATCCCAAGTATCATTTGTTTTGGCTAAATGGTGTTCAATTAAAATCTTAACCAAGCCATGATGGTATAGAGTTGTCTCTAAGAATTGAACCCTTCTTTGAACACAAGAAGCCATCTTTTTCAAACTTTGAAGCAAGAAATAGGGCAAATTTAACTCTTCCTCCAGAAAATGCA
Organism: Pinus albicaulis; assembly: GCA_034641835.2. Lineage (NCBI taxonomy): Eukaryota > Viridiplantae > Streptophyta > Pinopsida > Pinales > Pinaceae > Pinus > Pinus albicaulis. Next base: position 1,222,701,089 of record CM076572.1, on the reverse strand, counting down.
TTATCAGTCTAATGTGGTAAACATAAAATGTGCCATATCTACCTTCACATGTGATAAATTTTTGCAGAATATGCAAAATATTTCTCCATTTATTTTTCAATGCAGAACTTGGAATTCCCTTCTTAAACACAGTGACATCCATACCTAGTGATTTTAGAATTTGCTTCCATGATTCATTATGGAATTCTCTGTTTTTGAACCATCTCTCTCCATTTCTAAGAAATCCCGTTGCTTCTGCAATGAAAACCTCAGTGACAGTGAATTTAACATCTCCCACTTCAACCTCAGCTCCTCTAAATGACCTTGCAAATGTTTTAGTGACTTCTTTGTGGAAGCCATTAAATTTCTCAAGAAATTGTAGCCATCCTACCTGTTGCAAAATTTCTTTACATTGAGGGTATCCTTCCAGGTATTTTGTACCCATTGGTTCGGTTCTTACAATAAGGCCCATAATTGCTTCTTCAATGTTTAGATTAATACTCTTTCTGCCCACGGAAACAATAACTTCCACCTTCGAATTGATATACCTCTGGTTCTCGGTGACAATGGCTTCAAACTTCAGACTGATATACCTATGGTTAATAGTGACAATGGCTTCAAATTCCACACTGATATATCTCTGTCTCTCGGTGATAATGGCTTCAAATTCCACACTGCTATACCTCTGCGTTTACAGTGATAATGCTCAATCTCTTCTCACAGTGATAGTTCTTTAATCTCTGCTCACAGTGATAGTGGTTTGATATTCAAACTGATATACCCTTTGCTCTGCTCATGGTGATAGGGATGTCTCTGTTTTGCGGAATGAAATGATGAAGGGTTGGCTACAGAATGGAGTGATGGAAGTAGTTACAGAATGAGTTAATGGAGTGAGGTGGAGAAAACGAATTAATGAGTGAAAAGACTGCGGAGATTTTTACAACGGAAAAGAAAATCATCATTGAATGATTTGGTTGGGTGACGTGAGGAAATCAAACACTTCAGCCTTTTTAACCGCTTAAATGATGGTCGGGTATAGAATTTGAAATGAGAGATTTTTATCCAAAGTTTGTGGAGGGTATATTGGTCATGATCAATAAAAATAATCAAAACAACTTTTTCGAATGATTCATAACTAAAACTATGCTAAACTTTATGATATGCCATTATAATCAAAACTTGTTACCTTTGCTTTTCATTTGCTTTTTGTCGTCTTTGTCTTCTTTGTTCTCCTTTGGAAGAGTCTTCATAATCCTTCTTGCTTCTTCTTATTCATGGATACACTGGATCATTTTGTTGCAATTCAAATGTCTGCTGATTAGTGCCTTCAGGATTTGTAGCTGCGGAATGACTGTCTGGCTGCGGAAAGTCTGATCAGCTGCGGAATGTCTGTTTAGTTGCAGAATGTACCTGTAGAGCATTTTAATCATGGAATGGAGTGGTTTGGAATATAAGTGAAATGTTATATGGCATGAATGAAGATGGATGATGAGACATGATATGTATGAAGTGGATGATGAAATGGAATGGATTCAATTTATGAAATGGAGTGGAAGAACATAAGAACTGCCCTGCAATCCATGACATGTGTTATTCATTTGCAGCAAGACATCAAACTTTAAAATTTGACATGGAAATGAGGTGGATGGAGTATGGAATGAGATGAATGAAATATGGAATGAAGTAGAGTATGAATGAATGAATGAAATGGAGTATGGATGGATAAGTGAATGGAATGAAATGAAATGAGATGGATCATAAGTACAATGGATCTGAACTTATGATTTTGTAACAGCTGCTTGCAAAAACAAAATGGAAAAGTTAGAGTGTCAGAGAGACTATGATTTTCACCCTATCTTTTCTGTATAAACATGCCAATCAATGATTGGTTTTCATGTTTATACTTTTTTTATTTTTTTTATTTTTTTTTAATTCTATTTTTTATTTTTTTCAAAGAGAAATGCTTCAGAAAATTTAATCAAGTTGATGAAGAAGAGAGATTCTTCTTCATTAACTTCACAGCACTGCTTTCTTGGAACTTCTTGACAAATTCTTCTCTTGAGAGTGGTTTGTGATATAGCTTCAATCTATGACCATTCACAAGAAAAGTGACCTCTTCTTCATCTATTGTCCTGATTTTTACTGCTCCATTGTCAAAAATTTCAACAATTTCATATGGCCCAAGCCAATGTGTTTGAAGTTTACCTTGAAAATCCTTGAATTTTGAATCAAACAAGAGAGCCCAGTCACCTTCTTTGAATTTATTCTCTTTGATGTACTTGTCATGCCATCTAGTCCTTTGCTGTTGGACTAGACTTGTTTTCTGAACTGCATCTTGTCTGATCTCATCCAATTCATTAATCTGCTCCAGTCTATGCCTTTGTGCCTCCGTTAAATCAAGTCCTAGCTGAACTGCCATTTTGAAAGTTTGAATCTGGAACTCTATGGGGAACAAAACTTGCTTTCCATAAAGAAGTTCATAAGGAATATGGCCTATTGTGTTTCTCCATGTAGTTCTATAGGCCCACAAGGCTTCAAGAAGCCTATCTACCCAATCTCTTCTATGTAAATGAACAGTCTTGGTTAGGATTCCTTCAATGACCTTATTAGTAGATTCCACTTGACCATTTGCTTGTGGATGATAAGGAGTAGATTTTCTATGCCTGATTTTGTACCTCTCCATCATTTGCTCCACTAGCCTTGATGTAAATTGAGCTCCTTGATCTGTAACAATTTCCCTTGGGACACCAAAAAGAGTAAAAATATCCTCAAAAAGAAAAGTAACTACAGATGCTTCATTAGCAACAAGTAATGGCTTGGATTCTACCCATTTAGTAACATAATAAGTGCAAACTAATATATATCTCTTTTGTCTTGATGGAGGAATAATAGGTCCTACAAAATCCAAAGCCCATTTTTCAAAAGGTTCAATATGTACCTGAGTTTGTAATGGCATCTCACCTGAAGGAGAAGGTTTCCCTACCCTTTGGCAACTGTCACACCTTTTGACATACTCTTTAGCATCTTTAAACAAGGATGGCCAATAATATCCTAAATTAAGAATCGTATAGGCTATCCTCTTATCAGCAAAGTGTCCGCCACAAGGTTCATCATGACATGCTTTGAGAATCTCAGGCATCTCATCTTCACGAACACATCTTCTAATGATCAAATCTGGACCTGTCTTGTACAATTCATTAGCAACCCATGAATATTTTGCACTGTCACAAATGATTTGTCTTTTATCTCTTGCATTCATTATTGAAGGAAATTTCCCTGAAACTAAATAATTAGCAATATCAGCAAACCATGGAGTTTGAGTAGAAATTGCAAAAAGATATTCATCAGGAAATTGATCTTCAATTGGAGTGTCATCTTTGATATTTTGGAGTCTAGATAGGAAATCAGCTACTGTGTTTTGTTTTCCAGGCCTATCTAGAATGGTAATATTTAATTCTTGTAAGAGCAATAACCATATTATGACCCTGCCATTAGTAATTGATTTGTTCATTAAGTATCTAATTGCAGAATGATCAGTGTGAACAAAAGTATCATAGCCTGTTATATAGTGTCTAAATTTGTTTATGGCATGAACAACAGCTAAAAACTATTTTTCAGTTACAGTATAGTTTAACTCTGCAGGAGTCAAATTTTTACTGGTATAATAGATGGCATAGGGAATCAAATCTTTTTGTCCCAATACTGCTCCTAGCGCTGTATCGGAAGCATCTGTTGAGATATGAAAATGTAACTTCCAGTTAGGTCCCCTTAATATAGGTGCTTCAGAAATTTTGGTTTTCAGGGTCTCAAAGGCTAACTGGCAATCAGAAGTCCATTTGAATTCACAATCTTTGGTAAGTAATTTGAAGAGTGGAGATGCTATCTTGGTGAAGTTTTCTATAGATCTCCGATAATATCCTGTAAATCCTAGAAAACTTCTAACATCTCTTTGACAACTTGGAATAGATAAGTTAGAGATGACTTCAAATTTTGACTCATCAACTCTAATCCCATCCCCTGAAATGTGATGCCCTAAAACAATACCTTCAGTAAACATCATAATTTTTTTTTCATGACTAAGTGAAAGGTTTGCTTCTTGACATCTCTTTAAGACTTTTTCCAAGTTTTCTAAAGCTTCTTCAAAAGTGTTTCCATAGACTGTGAAATCATCCATGTATACCTCTACAAAATCATGTATTAGATCTGAAAAAATTCCTAATACTGCCCTTTGGAATGTTGCAGGTGCATTGCATAATCCAAATGGCAATACTCAGTAAGCATAGGTACCCCAAGGACAGGTAAATGTGGTTTTATCTTGATCTTCAAGTGCTACTTGTATTTGGTTGTAACCACTAAACCCATCTAGGAATGAGAAGTACTTTTTGCCAGCTAATGCATCTAACACTTGATCTATGAAAGGTAAGGGAAAATGGTCTTTAAGAGTAGCTTTGTTTAGTTCTCGGTAGTCAACACATACCCTCCATTTACCATTTTTCTTTGGTACAATTACCAAAGGAGAAACCCACTGACTATCTGAAATGGGATAGATGAAATTGACATTTAACAATTTTTGCAATTCTTCTTTAACAATCTCCCTAAGATTTGGATTCATCCGTCTTTGAGGTTGTCTGATTGGTTTGCAATTTTCCTCTATATAGATGTGATGAGTGCAAGTCTTAGGGCTTATCCCTTTCATGTCAGTGTATTCCCATGCATATGCAGAAGAGTGTCTCTGTAATACTTTGACTAACTTTTCTTGTTGAGATTTCTCTAGGTTCTTATTTATGTTCAAGGTTTTGCCTGGAAAGATCTCACTTGCAGAGCTGCCAAATTTATCCATAGAATGAAGAGACATCTGCCTTGATGAAAAAAACTCAATATTGGATCCCTCTTGAAATGATTCATGTTTGTGTTCTGGAGAGGATTCAAAGTTTTCTAGAGTATTCAGAATTTGATTATCTTCACTAATTTCTGAAATTGTGAAGAGAGGTTGTAAATCTTCTTCATCCTCTATCCATTGAGTGTCATCTAAATCTGTAATTGTCCTAGCTGGAGGATATAAAGTGAATTTCTTAGTTGAACTACCATCAGAGATGTACATATCACCGGATCTACAAATAATAAAAGCATCAGCTGTAGCCAACCAAGGTCTTCCTAATATAACAGGATGTCCTCCTAGATTGTTCTTAGGAGTTAGGATCATGAAATCCACAGGGTACTCCCAAGAATCTAGGGACACTGGAATGTCTTCTATTACCCCATCTGGTTTGATCACAGATCTATCTGCTAATTGTAATAGTGTGGGTGTAAATAGAAGATTAGGAAGTTTCAGTTTATCCATGATTTGTCTACTCATGATATTGATTGCTGCTCCTAAATCAATGAGTGTGTTTTGGATTTCAATTCCATTGATGTGAACTTTAACAACTAGATTTCCTGGGTCAAGATACTTTGGAATAGCAATCTTGCCCATCATAATGTCTGCTATTTGTCCTACCAGTTGAATTTTCTTTGTTTCTCTTATTCTTTTTCTTGTTTTCTTCATGCTCAACTCCTTTATTTTTTTGGCTAAAATTGGAATTTCCTTGATGGCTTGTAATAATGGAATTTTAATGCAAACATTTCTCAGCTCATCTAGGAAATCATAATTAGGCACCATGATTTGTTTTTCTACACCTCTATCAATTTGTAATCTTTCCGGAAAGGGAGGTATAGAAGTAGATGTGGATGGTTGCTCTAATACAGGAGTTGGATTTATTGGATCTTTTTGTTTTAGTTTTTGAATGTGTGGGTCTTGAAAGGATGTGTCTTCCTCAATACTTTTATTCACCCGTAGGGAGTCTTCCTCAGAATTATCTTGTTCTTGTATGATCACAGAAGGTTTCCTCTTTTCAAGTATTCTTCTAGACCTAAGTTGAACATCACTAAGGTCTAGAGGAGTAATTAAATAAGTTGGGAACTGTTGGCCTTCTATCATGTATGTATTCTGAGGGTTCTTATTATTGGGGTTTGGTATGGGTTGAGCAGGAAATTGATTTGATTTTTGAGGGAATGGTAATGAAAGTGGTTGATTTTGATGTGGTTGGTTTTGATGATGTTGTTGAGGATTTTTTTGAAAATTTTGTTGAAGATTTTGAGGAAAATTTTGTTGAGGATTTTGAGGATAAAAATGTGGGTATGGTGGATAGGATGGTGGATACTGATAGTATGGAGAGTATCTTCCATAGGGACTTTGTGTTCCTTGTGCCCAAAATTGAGATTGATTTTGAAATTGGGGCCAAGGTTGCTGCCAAGAATTCCAAGGTGGAGGTTGATTATACATTTGATCATGGAATCCTTGTGTTTGAGGTCCCTGCCAAGGCCTTCTAGATACAAAATTGAGAGACTCTGTGGAATCTGTAGGAGTTTCCTCCTGAAAGACAGCTTTGAGACCCGAAATAGAAGGACAATTCTTGGTCTCATGTTTTTCAGAACAAATGACACAGGTTTCTACAAATTTTACATCCAAAGGACACTCTCTCAAGGCATGTTTCTTTCTACATTTGGGACAAAAAATTGCCAAGGCATCAGATTCAGCCTTTTGCTTGTTTTGTATCTTAAGGGTGTCTATTTGTTCACTAAGACTCCCTAAGATGTCATATTTAAAATCATCAAGCATATGTCCTATTTCTGATCTACTTACTGTCCCAGAAGCAGACTTACTTGCCCTTGCAAGAGCAGGATCTCTTGGACCTTTTACAGTTTTAGATTTTCCTCTTGAAAGGTTGATACATAACTCAGATATTTCAGGTAATGTGAGCTATGATATATCCCCTTTTCCCATCATGTTAAGGATATCCAACCATTCATCCCTAATTTTTTTCAACAAAAGAGCTTTTAAGGTGTCTTGATCTAGGTTTTCCATTTTTGCTCTTTTGATGTTGTAATGAAATCTCTCCAACAAATCTTCCAAGTTTTCATCTTATTTTTGTAACATCTTAAACACTTCCTCCTTATGATTGACCGGAATACAATAATCCAAATACCTCTCTAGAAATTCTTGTTTCATGTCTTCCCATGTCCTAATAGAACTATTGATCAGACTCATAAACCAATTCAATGCTGCTCCTTTCAAGGTTGAAGGGAATAATTTCAATTTTTGAGCATCTTGTAAGTAGTCATAAGTTCTACACAGAACTTCAAATTCAAATAAGAAGGTTTCAGGATCTTCAGTTTTAAGTCCATAGAAGTTTGGAATGACAGAGGGTGAAATGTTTTTCATGGTTGTATTGGTTTCTTCATCAATTATAGGGAACCCAAAAGAGCTTCCTATTTCTCTTCTACCTCTTCCTCCATCTGCACCTCTACCTCCTTCTCCTCTACCTCTACCTCTACCTCCAAATAATGTGTGTTCTCCATTAAAGACTCCTCCTCCTCCTTCTTCTGCCATGATTGACTCTCCTGTGGAAGTGGAAAGGTTTGTGTCCCTAACAGGAGTCTTTAAATCTTCTTCTATGGCAAGTTCAGTGGATGAAGTGGAAGGTTTCTCTAATGGAATAGCTGACCTTAGATCTTCTAGAAGTCCAGGATCAGTAAAGGATGGAATGTGGGTCTGAGTTGAAGGTGTACTAGCTCTGGATCTAGGTGAAACAAGTGGTGTTCTAGGAATCAAACTTCTGCTTCTGCTGCTTATGAATCTTCCCCTTGAATCTCTCTCTCTACGCATATAATTGTTTTTGGATGCTAAGAAACAAAGGTTACCTAGTTTTCACTTCCCCGGCAACGGTGCCAAAATGTTTGGTCTCAACCTAGTCTCCTAAATTGAGTTCATTTAATTGTCAACCAGGGTTGGTAAACTGCTGAAGTGAAGTGCACTGTATGTGCCTAGGTGCTTGTCTCTTAATGCGTTGTGTTTAGTGTTTTATGATGTTTTTGGTCTTTTGGTGGTTTTATGTTCACAAGAAAAATGACTAGAAAGCTAGTGGAAAGAAGCTACTGATTAAAAACAGAGTGAAGCCTAATTGGTTGATGACAAATGACAAATGCAAAGGCAAATACTGAAACAGAATCAAACCTAAACTATGACTAAGCAGAATACCAATCTTGATAATGACTTTTAAGGAAATGAATCAAAACATAAACTTAACTTGTCCAATTCTTTCATCAAAGGTATTTTGGGAGAGTTTTGAGAAATGGTCAACTAAGTATACAAATTCTTCTAACTAAACAATCAAACAACCAGCTTATAATGGGACAACATTTTATTCATGATTAAAGATTTGTGAAAACATATTTGGAGGAAAACATTGGTACCATCATAAGATCTCTACTCTAAGACTAGTTCCTAACTCTATTCTGCAACTTAGTTAAACATCACTAAACCTTGCCCAAGAGTTATAGATTTCTTTTTAAAGTAGTCTTTTGAGGAAAGGCTCTGTTTATGAAGTGGTAAAGAAGTTGCAAAAGTACCTCAGGCCTTGAAATGATACTGTCTTCTGTTCATATGGTTATGAATCAATTATAGATTTGGAACAAGAAGAGGTTTTGTAAATAATGAAGGTTGTTTTGTTAAGTTTAACAACTGAAGTAATCTAATATGCAGTGGATGACAATTAAATGTGGAGTGAAAATGCAATGAGTTAAGCTAAAACTGAACTTAAGATGTCACTAGTCTAAAACAGTGCTGAACTAACAAGCCATTATCAAACTTAAAACAAATAACAGAGCATGAGTTAAATGCAATTAGACTTCGGAGTATCCTAACTAAGTTATCATGCATTAATCTATGGGATTATACAGTCTGTTTTGTCCATCATGATTGGTATTTTGGAAGAGCTTCTTAGAACAATCCTGACTGTACAATTCAGTGCAAATGCAAACATAAAGACTGAAAGCAATTAAAAACTAAGATATCATAGCTATCTCCTACCCATCATTATGATATTTTGGAAGAACGTTTTAAGAGCAAGAATAGCTATGTTACTTAGTGAAAACAAACAACTGAAACGTTCAGTATCACAGACATGTCTTAGACATCATAAGGATTTTTTGGAAGAGTTTGCTTAGTCTAAGTTCACTGTGATAGTGAACAAAATAAATTACAATTAAATCCTACAACACTATAGCCATTTCTCATTCATTTTCATGATCTTTTGGAAGAGTTTCTTCTTTTGGAAGAGTTCTTAGAACAAGTATAACTATAGTGGCTAATGAAATTAACTATGAACTCAAACTTCAAAAACGTAAAGACAACTAAGATACTTATCTAAATTATGCAAGTAAAACCATGCAGGAGGCAGGGGCCCTCTACCACCAGACGGAATCTAACTCCAAATCAAATCAAAGCTTTCAAAACAATACTGTCTTCTTCATTAAAGGAGAAATAACTTGAACAGAGCAATCTGCGTCTTCAGAAATGTAGCATAAAATCTAAGCAAAATCTAGAGCAAAATCTAGCCTATCTCTCGGTTTCCCAAGTGTTTTTATAACAAATTTACATAACAAGACTTGCAACAATTCGGGGATCATTGTCTTTCCTTATCGAAATCATACTAGGACTCTTAAAGTGGCAGCGTAAAAAGGAAAAGGACATCTGGACTAAGACAGTCCTATTAGAAATCTGCTTCCTTAAATGAGTTCCCACGTACCAAAACCATATCCAGAATTCGGTTTTTCCTTCATGGTGAGCAACGCACAATGTAGACATGACGTGGAATATACCCATATGTGGTTTTTCTTGAGAGGCCACCTGGAACATGCTTGAACGTGAAGACAGCTGCAGAATTGCCGGTTAGCTACGGAATGTCTACATTCTGCAGCTAGTTCTGGTCAAAATGCATTACAATGACAAAAATCACAAAACTTAGCAAGTTAGCCATGTTAATCATTCTAAAAGTAATTTTAACTAAATTCATTGATCAATTGGGTTTGGGATAACAATGGACAAAGGAAAATGAGGTAAAGTAAGATGAAAGAAAGCACAATCTTGAGGCTCAACAGGGTGCTCAAACTATTGCAGGAGAAACAATTATGTGCAAAAACATCCAAATGTTTCTTTGGAGTACAAGAGGTGGAATATCTGGGTCATATTGTATCTCACGAGGGTGTTAAGGTAGACCCTAACAAAATTAAAGCCATTAAGGAATGGAAAGTCCCCACAACCATAAAGCAGTTGCGAGGATTTCTCGGGTTAACGGGGTATTATCGCAATTTTGTTAAGAATTATGGGAGAATAGCAGCACCTCTAACAACATTATTGAAGAAAGATGCATTTTCATGGACTCCTGAAGCAACTAAGGCCTTTGAACATCTTAAAGAGGCAATGTGCCTAGCACCAGTCTTAGCTACGCCAGACTTCACAAAAACCTTTATTGTGGAATGTGGTGCCTCAGGAAATGGAATTGGTGTTGTTTTAATGCAAGAAGGAAGACCCATTGCTTTTGAAAGTCGTCCAATCAAAGGAAAGTATTTACAGAAACCTATTTATGAGAAGGAAATGTTAGCGATACTGCATGCACTAAAGAAATGGCGAACTTACCTAATGGGAAGACACTTCAAGGTAAAAACTGATCATGATAGTCTTAAACACTTTTTGGAACAAAGACTATCTTCAGAAGAGCAGCAAAAATGGGTCACAAAGATGTTGGGTTATGACTTTGAAATAATATACAAAAAGGGAAGCTAAATGTTGTTGCAGATGCACTCTCAAGAAAGAATGAAGAGGTGGAAGCATTGCTTTGTGCCATTTCTATTATCCAACCAGATTGGATAACTGAAGCAGGGGATGAATGGAAGAAGGACGAAGAAGTGTGGACACTCATTCAAAACTTGCAGCAAGATCCTAGTACATCTGATACATTTAGTTGGAAAAATGATTCCTTATGGTACAAAGATCGCTTATATATTTGTAAGAATTCCCAATTAAAACAAAAGATTCTTTTGGAATTGCACACTTCTCCTTTAGGAGGACACTCAGGATTTTTAAAAACTTACCACAGGGTGAAGAAATAATTTTTTTGGGATGGACTTAAATCTGATATTCAAAATTTTGTGGCGGAATGTTTGGTTTTCCAATAGAATAAAGTTGAGACAATTAAGACCCCGGGTCTTCTACAACCTTTATCCATTCCAAGTCAATGTTGGGAGGAGATTTCAATGGATTTTATCACAAGTTTACCTAAGTTGGAAGGAAAGAGTGTCATCATGGTGGTAGTTTATAGACATACCAAGTATGCACACTTTTGTGCATTATCTCATCCATTTAAAGCAAGTAAAATTGCTACTACATTTATGGACACAATTCAAAAGCTACATGGAAACCCAAGGGTTATTGTAAGCGACAGAGATCCCATTTGTACTGGAAATTTTTGGACAGAGTTATTTTCTTGTTTGGGTACTCAATTAGCTCATAGCTTATCTTATCATCCTCAATCCGATGGTCAAATTGAGATAGTAAATAAATGTTTGGAAGGATATCTTCGTTGTTTTGTATCTGATAAATAAACACAATGGATCAAGTGGTTACCTCTAGTTGATTGGTGGTATAACACTTCCTGCCATACTGCAGCAAAAATGACCCCATTTATGGCATTTTATGGATATCATCCACCATCCATCACATCATCTTTAAGAGAAAATTCGAAGGTTCAAGCAATGGAAGATCACATCGAGCATCAACAAGAAGTTCACCAACTCTTAAAGGACAACCTGAATTTGGCACAAAATCGAATGAAACAATAGGCAGATCAACATCGCAGTGAGAAAAGTTTTGATGTAGGAGACTGGGTATTTTGATGGCTACAACCATACAAACAAATGTCCCTCAAGCAAGCTAAGAAGGATAATAAATTATCGCCAAAGTACTATGGTCCTTACAAGGTGTTGCAAAACATTGGTACTATGGCATACAAATTGGAGCTTCCTAATTCTTCACGAGTGCATCTAATTTTCCATGTTTCATGCTTAAAGAAGGTTATAGGTGAAAATCTTCCAGTTCAAATAATATTTCCAAAACTTGATGAGGAAGGAAAAATCATATTGGAACCTGAAGCGGTCACAGAAACAAGAACTCGATAGCTATGGAATCGATCAATTTCAGAGTATCTCATCAAGTGGAAGAACTTACCCACGGAAGATGCTACATGGGAGGATGAGAATTTTATATAGAAGCACCCAGAGCTACTCAAGTGTTGAGGACAACACTTTTTTGAAGGAGAGAGGCATGTTAGGTCTTTATATTACTAGTATAGTCCCTTATTGTTGTTAGTGTAACCCCTTTATTGTTATTATTGTACCATTGTAACCCCCATATTGCTCTTATTGTGCCCTTAAATTATTATTGTTAGGTCAGCTAGGATTACATTGTAGCCCCACTAGGATTACATTGTGGCCCCATGGACTCCTATATATAGAAAGGAGGTTTTGTAATTTGAATCATCCAAGAAATTTTCGTTCATGTAATGTATTGGAGGTTGCCCCTGTAGGTTTTAAACCTGAACATAAATTATCTACTCACGAATCTTATAACAGAAGATAAACAATAGCGAGAGCATAAAACATAAAACAGATAAACACAGAGATTTTCCCCTGGATCCCAAATCGGGACGACTAGCTTGATTTTCCATTATATTCCTTTTAGTGTTACAACACATATATATACATGCCGAAGCATACATAAACCCCAATCCATAAACCCTGGATTAGAACATAACTGTAGTTCCCTTGACTGGATCTACAAAAATACCAGGGGCCGAAAACCATCGTGCCCCAATACCATGTGCAAAACCATGCACAAAACCATGGACGTGGAATACCCACATTCTCCCACTTGTTGTTTTCTTTCCACAGGGGGCCACAGGAGAGATTAGTAATTAGCCCAATTCTTCAACACCCATTGTTTCTCTACACCAAGAGAACTTTTGAGTGCTCACAGACTTTGTCAATGCATCTGCAACATTCTTCAAAGTGTCCACCTTTACCAGCAACACCCTTTTAGCCTCAACCATATCTCTAACAAAGTGATATTGAACATCAATATGCTTTGTGTTTGAATGATAAGCAGGGTTCTTAGCCAAGAAAATTGCACTTTGGCTATCACAGTCTATCCTTATAGCTTGCTGTACCAACCCCATACTTGAACACAATCTCTGTGACCAAATTGCTTCCTTGCTTGCATGAGTGGCTACTATGTATTTTGCCTCTGTAGTTGAAAGAGCCACTACAGACTGTCTTTTACTCATCCAACTGACTGTGCCTCCAAATAGGCTAAACACATACCCACTTGTAGATCTTCTTTGGTCCAGATCTCCAGCCCAGTCTGCATAAAAAAAACCACGAATGTCCAACATTCTTTCCAATCCTGGTCTTCCCTGGTAGCACAAGCCATAATCACTAGTGCCACGTAAATATCTGAAAACCCGCTTCACTGTTGTCTAATGCTCCTTCCCTGGGTTTGACATAAACCTGCTCAATACTCCCACTGCATGTGCAATGTCTGGTTTAGTACAGACCATTGCATACATCAGGCTACCCACTGCACTTGCATATGGAACACGGGACATATCCTCCTCTTCTTCTTGTGTCTTGGGACACTGTTCAGCAGACATATTTACACCTACAAGAATAGGAACATCCACTACTATCCTGCATATTGAACCTCTGCAATATAGTATCGACATACTTCCTCTGGTTTAACCAGAGCTTCCTCTTTGCCCGATCTCTCTTAATTTCCATGCCCAAAATATAGTTTGCAGCACCCAGATCCTTCATGTCAAATTTGGAGAGCAGTTGGGTCTTCAAATCTTGGATAATTTCTTTGTCATTTCCAATCAACAACATATAATCCACATACAAGACCAAATAAATAACACGGTCACCAATTAATTTAAAATAAACACGGTGATCCTCCTTGCTTCTGGTGAAGCCAAGTCCCCGTATATAGGTATCAAATTTCTGATACCACATCCTTGGTGACTGTTTTAACCCATACAGAGACTTCTTCAACCTGCATACCAGTTCTTTCTTACCCTTCACCATAAAGCCTTCGGGTTGCTTCATGTAGATCTCCTCTTCTAGATCCCCGTGAAGAAATGTTGTCTTCACATCCATTTGTTCTATCTCAAAATCAAATGCAGCAGCAACAGATAAAAGTAATCTAATAGAAGTAACTTTGGCAACAGGAGAAAAAATATCACCAAAATCAATTCCCGGCACCTAGGAATAACCTTTCGCTACCAACCGAGCTTTGTATTTCTCCACCTTGCCTTCTACATTCATCTTCTTCTTAAACACCCATTTGCTCCCAATGGGCTTCCTTCCAGCCGGCAACTCCACGAGATCCCATGCATCGTTTTTGTGCAAGGATGCCATTTCATCAGCCATGGCCTCCTTCCATAGTTTTCCATCCTCTGAATCTACTGCCTCCCTGACAGTTCTGGGTTCATCATCAGTTATAGTTAAGGCAAAACCTGAACAGAAAGCAGATGGACTATACCTTTTTGGTTGCCTTCTTTCCCGAACTGATCTTCTCAAAGCTGGAGTTTGTGGCTCTTCATCTTCTGAGTCTTCTTCTGTTGTAGAGTCGGATTCATCCTCCTTTAGCTCAAACTCTATCTTCTCAGGTTCCTTTGGTAGGACTTCATGTTTAACAACATCTTTCACTTCTCTAAACACCACATCTCGACTGTACACAACCTTCCTTGTTTCTGGGTTCCAAAGCTTGTAACCCTTTAAACCATCCTTATACCCAATAAAGATGCACCTTTCAGATTTATTATCCAACTTGGTCCTTTTTTCCTTTGAACATGTATATACTGAATAACCAAACAATACTTAGACGGAAATGAGAGGTTTCACCACCATGTCTATGGGGTTCCCATCTCAATGCCATTAGAAGGTGATCTGTTAACCAAGTAACATGCAATCTCCACTGCCTCTACCCAAAATTCTTGTCCTAACCCAGTACCACTGAGCATGCTTCTTGCCTTTTCCATCAGCGTTTTGTTCATTCTTTCTGCAACTCTATTTTGCTGAGGTGTGTATGGAGTAGTTCCTCCTGGGTCATATATATACCACACTTGCTTAATCCTTCTCTAATTCCTTCTGCGTAACTACCTGCACCATTATCTGTCCTCAGCGCCTTTATCTTCTTCTCTGTCTGGTTTTCCACCAGAGCCTTAAATTCTTTAAATTTGTCAAAGACTTCAAATTTATTCCTCAAGAAATATGTCCATGTATTCCTTGAGAAGTCATCTATGAATGAAACATAGTACACAAAATTTCCTAGTGATGGAACTGACACAAGCCCAAACACATCACTGTGCACAAGTCCTAATATCTTGTTTGCCCTCTTAGCACCAGAAGGAAAACTCACCCGATTTTTCTTCCCATATACACAATATTCACAGAAATAGAAATCCAGAGAACAATTAGACATACCTTCTACCATACCATCTCTATGCAGTATTTGAAGGCCCTTCTCTCCAATATGTCCAAGCATTTGATGCCATAGCATGGTCTTTTCTCCAGAGACAGCTAGGCTTTCCGCTCCACTTTCAGGAACCATAGAACTGTTACACCCATCAATAACAGTGCTACCTTGTAGCTTTTACAGAGTTCCAGTTTGAACTCCCCGCATTAATACCAGTGCTCCCCGAACCATCTTGCAGGCATCTTTCTCGAACACTGTTTTTACACCTGCATCATCCATCTTGCTTACAGAAATCAGATTTCTGGCCAATGTAGGAATATGTAGAACACCAGGAAGCGTTCTAATCCTTCCACCTTGTAGCTTCAGCTTGACCTTTTCACGTCCAACGATTTTGGCCTTCCTATCATCCCCTAGGAAGACATCACCTTCATATTTCTCATATTCGCAGAACCACTCCCTATGGGGAGTGAAGTGAAAGGATGCACCGGAGTCAATCAACCATGAATCATGATCTACATGTGTATTTGAAGAAGAAGCCAAATACACATCCCCACCTTCATCCGAGGTGGTTTTTGCATCTGCAGAAGGAGCATCATCAGATCCCTTTCCTTTCTCAGGAGCTTTAGATCTGCAGTCCTTTTTGTAGTGTCCTTCCTTTCCGCATTTCCAGCACACCTTTACAAACTTTCCAGGAGATTTAGATCTCCCTCTAGATTTAGATCTCCCACTCTCGTACAAATAAGGCATCTCCATTCTGACCCTCCATATTTCTCTGTCTCATTTCCTCCGACAGCAAGGCTGAGACAATGTCATCAAAATTCAAGGTAGTTGTATTGCTACCTATTGCAATAACTAGACTATCCCACGAATCTGGTAGAGAACACAACAAACTGATGCACTTATCTTCATCTAAGATTTTGATATCAACAGATGAAAACTGACTTACCACAGTATGGAAGGCTTTTAGATGCTCTGTCACTGAGTCTCCATCCTTCATCCTCAGGTTATACAGATTTTTCCACAGGAACAAATTATTCACCAGAGACTTAGATTGGTACAAAGTCCCTAGCTTGTCCCACAAGGTCTTCACCGTAGCTTCCCCAAATACATTCAAAAATACTGAATCTGAGACACACAACCATATTGTGCTCTTAGCCTTCTGATCCAGTTTCTTCTAGTCTTCATCTGACATTGCCGTTGGTTTAGTACCTGGATCTACCACAATCCACTGATATTTATCCACCAACAGATCCTCCATCTTGAGCTTCCATAACTTAAAACTCTTAATTAAATTTCTCGATCTCTATCTTCTTGCTGCTCGCCATCTTCTTTCACCGCAAGAATCGATCCTGGAGATATCCCACTGAACAGGGTCTACCATAGGCCCGAGCAAAAAACCCTCAGTAGAAAAGGCGTCCCCTTGAAGCCGAAACTGCTCTGATACCAAATGTAGGTTTTAACCCTGAACAGAAATGATCTACTCACAAATATTATAACAGAAGATAAACAATAGCGAGAGCATAAAACATAAAACAAATAAACACAGAGATTTTCCCGTGGATCCCAAATCGGGACGACCAACTTGATTTTTAATTATATTCCTTTTAGTGTTACAACACACATATATACATGCTGAAGCATACATAAACCCCAATCCATAAACCCTGGATTAGAACGTAACCGTAGTTCCCTTGAATGGATCTACAAAAATACCAGGGGTCGAAAACCATCGTGCCCCAATACCATGTGCAAAACCATGCACAAAACCATGGACGCGGACTACCCACCGGAAATTAAGGACCAAAACACATAGTCGTGGAAAGAATATAACACATACCCAACAACCCCCTCGAAGTGGCTTATTCCTAAGGCATTGATATCTCTTTTCTTCTATTTCTGGAGCTGGTTTCACAACATCATATCAACTACTTTGTTTGCTACAACTTTATTGTACTTAATTACTAAGTGAAATTGCTGAAGAAATCCCATCCATCTGTAGTGGCAATATTTCTTCAACTTAGTCTGTGCCTGAAGGTATTGAAGCGGTTGATGATTTGTGTGAATCATTGTTTCCTTACCCATTATTTACTGTTCCCATTACTTTACACTTTCTACCAAAGAAAATAGTTCTTTATCATATGTCAGATAATTTATTACTACCTTAGAAAAAGCTTCAAAATGAAAAAAAAATTGGTTTCCCATTTTGAGGTAAGACTGCAACCATTGCATAACCACTTGCATATGTTTCAATTTCAAATGGCTGTTGAGGATCAGGTAAAGATAAGATTGGTGTTGTCACAAATTTCTACTTAAGTGAATTAAAATATTTTTTTTATTCCCTCCCCTATGAAAGGAAACTTTAGATCTTGCTAAAGCATCTAACCATGATGCAATCAAAGAAAACTGAGCAATAAATTTTCTCCAATACTGAACTGCACCTAGAAAACTCCTAACTTCAGTTACATTTTGTGGTCTTGGCCACTTAAAAATCACATCTATCTTAGTTGGATCTACATTTAAATGACCACCTCCAACTATGTAACCAAGTAAACCAATGAAGTTTTCCCAAACTCACATTTTGACAGTTTAATGTACATTTTTTCCCTGTGCAATACTTCAAAAACATGTTTAACATGCCTAACATGCTCTTCCATACTGGAACTGAAAATCATGATATCATCTAAGTGGATTATGACAAAATTATAAATTTATGGATGGAAGCAATCATTCATAACACACATGAAAGTTTCTGGTGCATTACACAAACTAAAAGGAATTACTAACCACTCAAATAGTCCTTGCCTAGTTTTGAATGCATTTTTCCAGATGTAATTTTCTGCTATCCATATTTCATGACACCCACTACACAAATCCAACTTAGTGAAATAGACAACATTTTTCAACAGGTAAAGTAAATCATCTATCCTCGGAAGAGGATACCTATTATTGATTGTGATTTTATTTAAGGCCCTAAAGTTGACACACATTATCCATGTCCTTTCTTTCTTAGGAACTAAAATTATGGGTGAACCACATGGAGTTGAACTGGGTTGAATTAAAAGTTTTTCAACCCGCTCTTGGATTTGTTTCTTTATTTCTTCATTCTCTATTACTAGCATGTGATACATTCTGACATTAGGAAGAGGGGCATTATACATCCACTATATCTCATGTTGTATTTCCCATTTACCCAAACTATCTTTAAACTGAGTTCACAACCTTAAAAAGCATCATGAAGATCCTTACGTTTTTATTTTAAAACCATGAGTAAATATCTCCTACTTGAACTTAATATTCGATTCATATGATTAGCATTAACTAAATCCAAGTGAGTTTTTATTTTATGTGCTCGAACGATGTATTCAATCCCATCTTTCTTAAGATGATATTTATGCTCTTTCCTATGAAACATTGTAGCACGATCATAAAGATAAGGACTCCCTAGCACTATTCCACTTATGTATAACAGTATCACATCTAAATCCACTTCATCAATGTAATTAGCTGTAATGGAAAATTTTAAATGACATTGATTTGTGGCATTAATCTGAGTCTTTTCATTTAGCCAACCTAATGGATATGGTCTTGGATGATTCTATGTCTCCAAACCCAATTTCTTAACTAACGATTCAGATATTAAATTTTCTTGTGACCCACTATAATAAAATGTATCTATTTAATGTGATTATAAGTTACTCTTATGTGAAATAACTCAACTCTTTTATCTTCATCCAGATGATAAATGTTTAAAGAAGAAACATAAGTACTTGAACTTGAACTTGAACTAGTGTCATAGTTTTTACCTGTCGTAACCATTGCGATTATTTTCCTTTCATCACCTGAATCGAAGCCCAAGTCTTGTTGGATTGCCACATTAGCCTTGTTTTTACCTTTCTTCTTCTGGAACTTCTTCTTTCTGAGTTATGGTTGAAGTTTCCAACATCTGGCTTCATCATGTCCGATCCTCTGGCAGTGAGTACAGGTAGGTATTTCAACTTCCTTCTGAGTTGTCATTTTCTTATTTCGCTTTGAACTTATCTTCCTCTTGCTATCTTTGGAATCCAACTGTTTGGATGTCTTTGGTGAAAACTTGAATGGTCTGCCACCTAATTTGATATGTATGGATTGAACACACACTTCATCAAAGTAATCAGGATTAAACATCAATAAAGTATGCTACAAATATGAATGTAAACTGCCAATGTACTTTAATAAAGTTTCATGTGTATCCATACCTGTATCCAAATGAATACCAAGCGCCAAATCTTTCTTCCTAAAATGTTGAGTAAAATCCTGAACATTCTGTCCCTTACCTTGTCACAAATGTTCCCAATCAATAACAACTTGTTGCATGTATCTCAACAAATAGAATTGTTTCCTTAGAGATTTCAAAAACTTAGACCATGAGGAGATGACTTTACCTTTATGATTTAGATCTATCTATGTTTTACTCTCCCAATTGATTAAGGAAGTCCCCCCCCATCCTAAGAGTAGCTAACTAGATTTTTGTCTTTTCATCAGAAATGTTTTGAATCCTAAAGTACACTTCTAATTGCTTAATCCAATGATCTAGTTTCTCTTGGTCCATTTCGCCATCATAAATAGGTAATTCAAATTTTACATCAAGTTTCAAAAGATATTTCTGAGGTTTCTTTTATGTTTTAGAATTTGAACTAGAAGAAGGTGAAGAAGAAGAAGAATATGATGGATATGAAGGAGGAGAAGGAGGTTTATCATATTTTCATTTCCCCTTATCCTTCTTTGATTCCTTTGAAGAAGAAGTTGCATCTCTCGCCTTCTTATCTTCGAAGAGTTCTCCCAACATCTGCTGCATGTTCAATTTTTTTTTCTAAACTTGATTCTCATCCATGACCTTCACTTCGGGAGTTTCACCTACTTTAGTTCGTGTCATCGTAGATTTATGAGAAAATTTCCTCTTTCCAATTTCTGGATTGAACTCCTCAATCATTCCTTCTCAACGTTGCAATCCTAACCTAGTTAACATTCACTGGAAAAAGACTACTATTACACCATTTTTTGGTCATCTAAACTATTGTTATTAGATGGACCCAAGTACACCATGTAAGACCAATTTTACCCTAAGTAAAATTGCATTCACTATGAAAAATAACTTAGTAAACCACATTTATTAAGTTGTTTATGGTCTAAACAGGAAACCCCATGAGGAAATATTAAATAAATCTACATTTGTTTGATTTTCCTCAAGGAATAATTAGTTAAACAATAGTTTAATTAATATTCTTGGTTATATTTAACCCAAAACATGGAAATTAATTAGATAAATAATTATTTATCTTATTATTTCCTAAGAATAATTATTTAAACCTTATTTAAATAATATTATTTGTTGAATATGACTAAATCACCCTTAAATAATTAAATAAATCATTATTTATTTGATTATTACTCAACCACATCCTTAAAATGATAAATAAATCATTTATTTATTTATTATTTACAAATAAAGGGATTTGACCCACGTCAAATTCTTTTTCCCTCCAACAAATATAATAAAATATTCCATAAAATTTGGATCTTGATTTGGTTAATAATATTTTAATTATGCATCAATATCTAGACTGACTCAGTATTTTGTTATAAATAGAAGGGTTTTCCCATTCATTTACCACCTTTTGTTGCCTGAAGATCACTCTGGATCTATACTTTTGGTATAACTTTCATCCACCATCATAGTCATATTTTGCTACCATTTTTGTCTGGGTTTTCTACACCATCAAGAGAGAGGAATTTTAGATCTGAAGTGCTGAGGACTTACAAGAACCCATCCCATTGAGGAGAACTGGTAACACCCTTCTATGTTTTCCTCCTAGGTGCCATTAATACAAAATTAATTCAACATATTCTTCTCTTGTCTATTGGATGCATGGAGTAAATATTGTTTTTTCTACTGCTTAATGTCTTCTAATGCATATATCTAGATTTTTGCAGCATTTATCTTGATCACCTAACTCCAGATCTGAGGATATTGGTAGCCATATTTGCTGTTAGGGCTGTTTGTTATGCACAAATAAAGTGGTATTTTTTCATACGCTTGGAATCAAGATTCATATTAACAACTACAAAGCACAACCTAATATGATACCAAAATATATGATATGAATGTGATCGACATTAAGTGTTGAAGTAGAATTGATTAATTGCCATCAGTGAATTGATTGTTAACTGAACTGCTTAATGTGAAATACTGAAGTAAATATAAGAAATTAAAGACTTAAACAACAACATATTAAGAATGAAATTATAGCAAATAATAGAGAAAAGAGATAGGAAACATTGATTATGGAGTTCAACCCTGGTGGATTACGTCGTCGGGTCCGCTTTCAAGATGGGCGTCTGCTTTATTAGGATTGATCCGAGGATGTATTTACACAGAAAAAAAAATATTTAATATGATTTTAGGAAACCGTGGTCACTGAAAATAGAAATCTCTCTCTCCTAGCTTTCCAACGCCTATCTCTGCACTCAAATCCGCCTCCAGACGACCAAAAAATACTAAAAACAAAACTACCTCTCTTGCTCAAAATCTAATACAAAGTCATTGATGTGTCTACTTAATGAAGAAAATTTCATGTTTTAAATAAGTTCAAAATTGAACTTCTCAAGGTCAAATATGGCAAGTGGTTGAACAAATCAAGGTGTTTGAGGTCTCAGTCCTGTCACAATGTGACACCTAGAAGATAAGTGATAAGGTGGTTTGATTTACACCTTGGCGCAATTTAATACAATACCCAAATTAGAAATTTAGGATAAAACTTATCCCTGACGGTAGCTAACGATGTGGATTTGTAGGTGAATTGGCATATGATCACTCATTTGGCGGCTACATCTACGGTCAACTTCGACAGTTCCGGCTACATTAACTATTGGCATTCGTTCACATGATATGCGGTGATCCCGACAGTTACTGTCTACCTCCACGGTTAACTCCCAATGGTTATTTTTTAACTCCATGGTATGTTTTCTTGTTCACATATATGGTGGTTCTGACACGGTCTACATACTGTGGTTTATTTCTGCGGTTATATATTACAATTTCCGCTTGTTCACCTGCCCCGGTTCCATTGCGGTTAACTGTGGGTTGTATTATATTGCTTTTATAACATAGTTTATGTATAGGTTTGAACCATTAATACATATTTTTAGGGCTAGGTCTTAGGTTTTAGACCTTAGGTTTATTACATGTTGATTGCACTAGGTTTTTAAGCCTTAGGAATTAGGATTTTTACATTTGCATTTATTTATACCACCATGTTGCTTGGTCCACCACTTATAACTTATATCTAGAACTTATGTTAACACATTTTTCCACAATCACACCACACACACACCATGATATCACTTTACATAACCATGAATGATAATCATGAAATCATCATGAAGAAGTAACTCTCATTTGAACACTGGAGGACAAACTGAACGATTTGAAGACTGAATTGGACATCGGACAAGCTGGAGCTAACTGGACCTCACTGTCGACTTGCAATGAAGCAAGATCCTCCTAGATCAGGGTTCATGAATGATCCTTCATAAATAGAGTTTTTGAACCCACTTTGTATTGTGAAACCAGCTCCAAAAATAGAAGAAAAGAGATATAAACGCCTTATAAATAAGCCACTTCGAGGGGGAAACCTCCAATACATTACATGAATGAACAATTCTTGGATGATACAATTGAAAAATCCTCCTTTCTATATATAGGAGTCCATAGGGCCGTAATGTAATCCTAGTGGGCCATAATGTAATCCTAGCTGAACTAACAATAATAATGTTAGGGCACAATAATAACAATATGAGGGTTACAGGGGTACAACAATAACAATAAGGGGGTTACACTAACAACAATAAGGGACTATACTAATAATATAGGGACCTATCATGCTCCTCTCCTTCAAAAAAGTGTTGTCCTCAACGCTTGAGTAGCTCCGGGTGCTTTTGTATAAAGTTTTCATCCTCCCATGTAGAATATTTAGTGGGTAAGTTCTTCCATTTGATGAGATAATCTGAAATTGATTAATTTCGTAGCTGTCGAGTTCTTATTTCCTGACTGCTTTAGGTTCCAATATAGTTTTTCCTTCCTCATCAAGTTGTGGTAATATTGTTTGAACTGGAAGTTTGTCCCCTATAACCTTTTTTAAACATGAAACATGGAAAATTGGATGCACTCGCGAAGAAGCAGGAAGCTCCAATTTGTATGCCATAGTACCAATCTTTTGCAACACCTTGTAAGGACCATAATACTTTGGTGATAATTTATTATCCTTCTTAGCTTGCTTGAGGGACATTTGTTTATATAATTGTAACCGTAAAAATACCCAGTCTCCCACATCAAAAATTTTCTCACTGCGATGTTGATCTGCCTTTTGTTTCATTCGATTTTGTGCCAAATTCAGGTTATCCTTTACGAGTTGGAGAACTTATTGTTGATGCTCGATGTGATCCTCCACTGCTTGAACCCTAGAATTTTCCCGTAAAGAAGATGTGATGGACAGTGGATGATATCCATAAATTTCCATAAATGGGGTCATTTTTGCTGCAGTATGGAAGGAAGTGTTATACCACCATTCAGTGAGAGGTAATCACTTGACCCATTGTGCTTGCTTATCAGATACAAAAAAATGAAGATATCCTTCCAAACATTTATTCACTATCTCTATTTGACCATCGGATTGAGGATGATAAGATGAGCTATGAGCTAGTTGAGTACCCAAACAAGAAAATAATTCCGTCCAAAAATTTCCTGTAAAAATGGGATCTCTATCATTTACAACAATCTTCGGGTTTCCATGTAGCTTTTGATTTGTTTCAATAAATGCTGTAACAACTGTACTTGATTTAAATTGATGAGATAATGCACAAAAGTGTGCATACTTGGTAAGTATATCAACTACCACCATGATGACACTCCTTCCTTCAGACTTAGATAAACCTGTGATAAAATCCATTGAAATCTCCTCCCAATGTTGACTTGGAATGGATAAAGGTTGTAGAAGACCCAGGGTATTAATTGTCTCAACTTTATTTTGTTTGCAAACCAAAAATTTTGCCACAAAATTTTGAATATCAGATTTAGGGCCATCCCAAAAAAAATCTTTTTTCACCCTGTGGTAAGTTTTTAAAAATCCCGAGTGTCCTCCTAAGGGAGAAGTGTGCAATTCAAAAAGAATATTTTGTTTTAGTTGGGAATTCTTACAAATATATAAGCGATCTTTGTACCATAAGGAATAATTTTTCCAACTAAATGTATCAGATGTACTAGGATCTTGCTGCAACTTTTGAATGAGTGCCCACACTTCTTCGTCCTTCTTCCACTCATCCCTTGCTTCGGTTATCTAATCTGGTTGGATAATAGAAATGGAAAAAATCAATGCTTCCACCTCTTCATCCTTTCTTGAGAGTGCATCTGCAACAACATTTAGCTTCCCTTTTTGTAGATGATTTCAAAGTCATAACCCAACATCTTTGTTGTTGGAACAGGGTCTCCTATGAGCTGCAAAATGGGTTCGATTTTGTATATTTTTTATTATAATTAGTTTTGAGCAGGGGTTTTGGGGTGGGTCAAAGCCCCAAAAGCATTGTAATGGGTCAAAGGGTAAACCTAGGGTCCGAAATCCACGGTTGGTGGACCATAGGAAAGTTTAGGCTCGATTGTTATAAATAGAGGAACATTTTGAATTATAAGGTAGAGAAGAGAAGAGCTATTGATGTGAATTGTGGTTTAGTAAATCTGTTTGGGTTTTTGGGGAAGGAATCCTACTGGCTGTGTGCACGGAGATCTAGAGTCATGCTGCGTGCGGACCCTGTTGCTGTGTGTGTAGGCTGGGATGGGTATTGTAAGAGGGAATTGATGAATTGATGAATAAGAAAGATTGTTTGAGAACTGAATCTATGTGTACTATTTATGCGGGTCATTGGTAATTGCTATATTATGCGTACTCTGTATTCAGCTGTGAAAGTTCTGTGTAAGTGTTTTTACTGCATCTAGATCTATTTTGTTCTATTTGATACAATACTGAGCTACTGTCTTAGAAGTATATGATTATTGAGCACCATAGTATAATTGACCTTGTGCACGTGGATGCGAAAAGAGACCTATAAGCCTTGTTCGGGAAGATTTGGACATATCGAGGTAGGACACAACTCTTCTTGCCTTACCTATCCTTTCTTAGGGTGCGAAAACCTGGTTCTAGCACCCACCCATACTACTTCGGGTGAGACTTTGACCTGTGCAAGTAGGTCACTGCCGAAAGGGCCAGTAGTATTGGGGTTTGTTGGCAAACCTTGAACTCCAAACCTGGGTCAGGACCCCTTGAGCCAACAAATGGTTCCGTTGTCGGGACCTGGAGCATTTTGAGGAAGGGATCGGGTAATGACAAGAGAGTACTAGAAGCCTGACAAAGAAGAAGAGTAGGTGCAAGTGAATGAGCTCCATTATGGGCGAAAGTACAACACGGAGCAGTAAGTACTATCGAACCAATCAAGAAGGGGATAAATCTAGCTATAGCCCACTGAAAGAAACAACTGTGAAAAACCTTCTAGTTACACTGACGCCAAAACTGCGTAAGAATACAACCTCACCCGAAACCCCGCCAGAAGGAGACATGGTAGTGCACTTGAAACTACCTACCTTTAAAGGTGCGGGAGATGAGGAAATGGAATGATTTTGGTTTGTTACAGACTCAGTATGGACTGTGCAAGGTCTGGTGAGCGATACTGTGGAAAGGGCGCAGCTATCCCTGGCCTTCAAAGAGAGAGAAATAGACTAGTATATGCGGTACATATCTCAAAATAGGAGTGCATCCATTCAAGATATTAAGGACGCCCTAAAAAAACAATTCCGAAAACCTAAGTCCTACTCTCAGATCGTAGTAGATGTGAAAGATTTCAAGTAAGGAACAACTGAGTCTGTATGGGAAGCTGATCAGAGACTAAAAAAAGCAATCAGAGAGGGAGCATTTAAGTATAAAGATATACAACATACCGAATGGTTCATCGCTATGCTGCTACCTCCCTTGCGTATACCTATGGGCCACCAGACCTTCGAATCACAGGAAAAAGCTTTGGAAGTTTCCGTGAAACTAGAAGCCGCGCCCAGAGAAGACACTTCAAGAGGAGTAAAACAAATTCATCAGTAGCTCGGAGCTATGCACATGGAGATCTAGAACCTACAGAAGGAACAGGGAAAAGGAGCTAGTACAGACCTATGGTGCATACAATGTCAGACGTATGGACATACGAAGGATCAATGCCCACTACTGGTAGATTACATGTAGGTAGGAGGCCCTAGTCCACTACATACAGGCTCAAGCGGGTCTGCGTTATGGTGCGATGACAGCCAGGTAGCAGGACTACACGATACAGCCCAGTGCCCTCAGCTAAGTACGGGAGAACTAAAGCAAAAATGGTGAAGATTCTACTGGTCAGTAGGACATGATGAGAAGAACTATCACACTTACGAGCTGGTGGTAGATCGAGGAAGCTTGTATAGGGTACAATCAGACCCTGTGTCACCTAGATCTCCTGCGAGCTTCGGTGGCTCCCCAACAAGGGGAAAGGGAGGTCGGGGGGGGGGGGGGGGGGGGAAGCATAGGATGAGGATGTGGGCAGATAATTTGTTATAACTGCGGGGAGGCAGGACACTTTGAAAGGGACTGCCCAAACCCTACCAGGAAATCCTGTAAATATTGCTGGCAGCTGGACCATGACATTGAGGGCTGCCCAATCTTGATAACAAAAATTCAAGAGAAACAGCTAAAACCATCGCAGAATGTACAAAGAGTTAAGGCCGAACTACGAGATAGAGATTTAATTGCAACACACAGTAGGATGGCCACGAAGGAGGATGCATGGGGTCCTCTGAGCCAACAGGCATCTGAAAACCAATAAAGATTGGACCGCGAACCAGGACAAGAAATAGTCCATCAAGACAGTGCTACGACAAGAAACTCTACTCTGCGGACTATGCAGACACCTGCGTACCCAGGAGTGGATGATGAGGTGAGACCCTTATTTCAGGCGTGTATAAATCTATTACGCCACCCACAGGTTGAAGAAAACCTTCAGGTAGTAATATATAGCTATACAGGGCAGTTCCCCCTATCTCCAGAAGTTTGGGACATACAAAATTTAGGAAGATATAGGAAACGTACATGGAGGAATATATGCACAAGTAGGGAGATGAGATAACTGCCCAAATCGGTAATTATGAAATGGATTAAGTTGTCTTAGACTTGGGGTCAGATGCAAACGTGCTACCTAAAAAAACTTGGCAGCAAATGGGAGAACCCAAATTGGAGTGGTCCAATATCCAACAGTGTATGGCCAACTAGAAGAAGATTATACCTCTGGGAAGACTATCAAAACTCATGGTAGATATCGCTAGGGTCAGGGCCAGGCTGATTTCAAGGTAATTCATATTGTAGAAGATGCAGACCCATACCCTGCGCTCTTAGGACTCGATTGGGCCATAGATATGGGTGGTATCGTCAACCTCAAGAAAAGAAGCATGGTATTTGAAAATAATGGAACAAGGGTGACAGTACCATTAGATCCTACGGAAGGAGAATGCTACATAGAGCCAGTATGCAGTAACAAAGATGTAGATCACATTTACAAGTTGACTGCGCGAAACAAGGATTGGATCAATCCCACGGTAGAGGGGGTACTCTGCTGGGAAGCAGACAACGAATACTTCTTTGACTTTAACGAGGAGATGGAGAATTGGAAAAACTGGTTGCATGATGTCTTGGCACCACGATGTCCTCGGGTCACGAGGTACCTCTACTGCATTTCTTCAGAGGTAAGAGATCTACCCCATTTTGATGAGTCTGGTAGCATCCAAGAATTACTGAGAACACTGGAAGCTATGGTTCCAAGAGAATGACGGCTCTGGGCCCTTAATTTAGCTATGCAGGGGATGCCTGCGCGATGGTGGGACACCCAAAAGGAAGCATTCCATGACTGGGAGACATGTCGGAATATGATGATCCTACAGTTCATACCCCCAACTGACATATGCACAAAGATGTTCTTCGGACCTGGAGATCCCCACGTGCATCTTCTCACCTGGATGGAAAAATGGTCTGACCAGACTACAGAAGAGTGGGTTCATCTATTTATTCATGCCTTGGGCCCTATCCCCGTTGCATGGTATTTAGATGTGGAGCTACATCAGCGCACCTGCCACTGGGGAATACATAAAGATGACTTTATCGAAACGTTCAGACTAATTGGGGGGACAGAGGCACTCAACGAAGCTCTGCAGGACATTGATGCTTTTGTATTTAATAACTTGCACCATCATGCCACACCAGAGGTCCTGACATGGGAAGCGCAGATGCAAGACATGGCCAACTGTCAAAGTTTGGTGATAGAAGAAGAGGAAGACAATCCTCAGAACGTCTTTATCCCAAAATATGAGGGGGAACGCACTGTCATCAGACCCCCGCTACAGAATATTGATGTGACTCAACCTCTCAAACTACATGAAGTTAATATTGGGATAGAAGAACATCCTAAGTTGGCTAAAATTGGGAACTATTGGGACGAAGGAATCATCAAAAAAATTGCAGAGCTACTTACGGAATATCATGAATTATTTCCGACAAAGTTTTCCGAGCTCAAAGGAACCATGGGGGACCTAGGCGTTATGCACATCACTCTGAAACCAAAGGTGCATCCCGTAAAGTAGTGGCCTTACCGTCTGAACCCTAAATATAAGAAAAAGGTCAAAGAATAACTGGACATGATGCTTGCTGCAGGTATCATTGAACTGGTGGAACAGTTGGATTGGGTAAGCCCAATGGTTATCCAAGAGAAGAAAACAAAGGGAGAGATACGCATATGCGTAGACCTACGCACGTTAAACGACGCCTGTGTCCATGATCCCTTCCCTACGCCTTTCTTAGATGAAATCCTTGATAGCATGGGTGGGCAGGAAGCCTATTCATTCACCGATGGGTTCTCAAGGTACCATTAGATCCAGATTGCACCTGGAGATTGCAGTAAGAATACATTCGCAACAGAATGGGGGTCCTTTCAGTATACATTCATGAACTTTGGTCTCAAGAATGCACTCGCTATCTTCTCAAGGGTAATAGTTGCTATATTTAAGGAGTTTATCCATAAGTTCTTATAGGTTTATTTCAATGATTGGACAATATTCGGCTAGGTAAAGGGGCATGTCTCTAACCTGCAATTAATAATTGGATGCATGCCGAAAGCACCAAATTTCCTTGAATATCAAGAAGTGTATCTTCTTCTTGCCTTTTAGAATCCTGCTCGGGCACATAGTTTGCTGGAAAGGGCTGATGGTTGATCCTATGAAGGTAGCTGTAATTATAAACCTTATAGTCCCAACAACATAGAAACATTTGCGTTCTATTCTCGGACACACGGGCTATTACAGGAAATTCATTCAGGGGTATGCACTGATCACAACACCCTTGGAAATACTGTTTAAAAAGGATGTTTCCTTTTTTTGGAATGATGAATGTCATAAGAGTTTTGAGCTACTGAAAGAGAAGACGATCTCTGCACCCATACTAATATTTCCTGATTGGTCAAAGAAATTTCATGTACATGTGGATGCATCAGGCATCGCCTTGGGTGCTGTCCTAACTCAACCTGGAGAGGGAGATATTGATCACCTAGTTGCCTTTGCGAGTCAGAAACTCTCGGGCGCAGAGCACAACTAATCTACCACCGAACAAGAGGGACTGGCCATGGTATATGCATTACAGCAATATCGACACTATTTGTTGGGTGGAAACTTTAAGATGTTCACCGATCATTCGGCTTTGAAATACCTTTTCAACAAGCTTGTGTTGGGGGGGAAGATTTTCCGCTGGCTGTTGCTATTTCAGGAATATGATTTTGAGATCATCTTCAAGCCCAGAAGGCTGAACGCGGGTCCAAATCATCTGTCCCGTATTGAGACGGGGGAAGAACCCACTAACTTGGAGGAAGGATTACCAGATGCGCAACTATTCACCATTAAGGTTGTTGACGCACACTTCACTGATATCATTCAGTTCCTGACTACAGGTGTAGCCCCCGCAGAATATTCGGTGTAGTATAAGAAGGAGTTGGTTACTCGGGCGTCAGACTTTACTGTCATCACCATCTAGTTATACAAGCTAGGCGTTGATTAAATACTGCACAGATACGTCCTAGAACATGAACGACAGGCCGTTTTGGCAGAGGCACATGAAGGCATCGTAGGAGGCCACTATGCAGGAAGAGAAACGACACAAAATATCTTGAGAGCTAGGTTATGGTGGCCTACCTTACATCAGGATTCTCACACCTATTGTAAATCGTGTGATACGTGCTAGCAGATAGGACGACCCTCACACAGAGATGAGATGCCATTGTAACCTCAAATGGCTTTGCAGGCCTTTGAAAAATGGGCTATTGATTTTGTGGGACCCATCAATCCGCCAGGCAAGAAGACAGGTGCACACTACATTATTACTATCACTAACTATGTTACTCGATGGGCTGAAGCACAAGTGGTGAAGGATTTTACTGTAGATACTGTTGCACATTTCATCTTTGAGCAGATCCTAACTAGGTTTGGCTGCCAAAATATCCTAATGAGTGACATAGGCACGCACTTTGTTAACGAAACGATACAAGCCCTGAATGAGGGATTCCAGATCCATCATGCGAAAAGTACACCATACCATCCACAGGAAAATGGGGCGATCGAGACTTTCAACAAAATCCTAGAGCAGGCATTGAATGAGGTCTGCAATGACGATCTTAATGATTGGGATGTACGCATCCCCTCTATTCTGTGGGCCTACCAGAAGACCTGCAAGTAGCTAACAGGAAGGACCCCCTTTTGGATGGTCTACGGTAAGGAGGCCATTATGCCAATAGAATACATTGTTCCTAGCCTACGTATCGCAGCATTTACAAATATGGTAGAACTTGATATAATGGAGGAACGCCTTGCACAACTTTTGGCATTAGAGGAAGACCGGTTTATTGCTAACTTTCATCAGCAGGTTTAGAAGGCTCAGGATAAAGCCTGACATGATCGACATATTCAGTAAAAGACATTCGTAGTAGGCGACCTAGTCCTCTTATATTATAGCCAATTTGTGAAACACCCAGGGAAATTCCGACAACATTGGATTGGTCCCTACACCGTTAAGGAAATCACGAATGGTGGAGAAGCCTGACTAGCTACCCTGCACGGTGACATGTTACCAGGCTATGTCAATGGTAGTCATCTCAAGCCATATAGGGCTACATGACTATATGGCTGAAATAATTGGCTCAGGAAAGATCGGCCCACTTGGGATAGGACGCTGACGCATGACCGGGATACACACGCTAGTCATCAAATAGCCCCAGGGGTGATTGGTAGACCTGCGGCCACAGTGAATCTGGACAAGTCACAAGATTATGTTGGGGGATTGTTGGAACAGGGTCTCCTACGAGCTGCGAAACGGGTCTGATTTTGTATATTTTTTATTATAATTAGTTTTGTGCAGGGGTTTTGGGGTGGGTCAAAGCCCCGAAAGCATTGTAATGGGTTAAAGGGTGAACCTGGGGTCTGAAAACCATGGTTTACGGATCATAGGAAAGTTTAGGCTAGATTGTTATAAATAGAGGAACATTTTAAATTGTAAGGTAGAGACGAGAAGAGCTATTGATGTGAATTGTGGTTTAGTATAGCTGTTTGGGTTTTTGGGGAAGGAATCCTGCTGGCTGTGTGCATGGAGATCCAGAGTCCTGTTGTGTGCGGACCCTGCTGCTGTGTGGGCAGGCTGGGATGGGTATTGTAAGAGGGAATTGATGAATTGAAGAATAAGAGAGGTTGTTTGAGAACTGAATCTATGTGTCCTATTTATGCGGATCATTGGTAATTGTTGTATTATGCGTACTCTGTATTTAGCTGCAAAAGTTATGTGTAAGTGTTTTTACTGCATCTAGATCTGTTTTTTTCTATTTGATGCAATACTGAGCTACTATCTTAGAAGTATATGATTATTGAGCACCATAGTATAATTGACCTTGTGCACGTGCATGCGAAAAGAGACCTATAAGCCCTGATCGGGAAGATTTGGACAACTCGAGGCAGGACGCAACTCTGCTTGCCTTACCTATCCTTTCTCAGGGTGCGGAAACCTAGCTCCAGCACCCACCCATACAACTTCGAGTGAGACTTTGACCTGTGCAAGTAGGTCACTGCCGAAAGGGCCAGTAGTATAGGGGTTTGTTGGCAAACCTTGAACTTCGAACCTAGGTAAGGACCCCTCGAGCCAACATTTGTGACCCATTTTTGCTGCTCTTCTGAAGATAGTCTTTGTTACAAAAAGTGTTTAAGACTATTATGATCATTTTTTACCTTGAAGTGTCTTCCCATTAGGTAAGGTCTCCATTTCTTTAGTGCATGTAGTATTGCAAACATTTCCTTCTCATAAATAACCTTTTGTAAATACTTTCCTTTGATTGAATGACTTTCAAAAGCAATGGGTCTTCCTTCTTGCATTAAAACAACACCAATTCCATTTCTCGAGGCATCACATTCCACAATAAAGGTTTTTGTGAAGTCTGGCGTAGCTAAGACTAGTGCTAGGCACATTGCCTCATTAAGATGTGCAAAGGCCTTAGTTGCTTTAGGAGTCCACGAAAATGCATCTTTGTTCAATAATGTTGTTAGAGGTGCTACTATTCTTCCATAATTCTTAACAAACTTGTGATAATACCCCGTTAACCCGAAAAATACGCGCAACTGCTTTATGGTTGTGGGTGTTTTCCATTCCTTAATGGCTTTAATTTTGTTAGGGTCTACCTTAACACCTTCGTGAGATACAATATGACCTAGATATTCCACCTCTTCTACTCCAAAGAAATATTTGGATGTTTTTGCATATAATTGTTTCTCCTCCAATAGTTTGCACACCCTGTCAACATGTTGAACATGATCCTTCCAAGACCTACTGTAGATTAGTATATCATAAAAAAATACTAGCATAAATTTTCTAAGGAAGGGTTTGAAAATGGAATTCATCAACCCTTGAAATGTAGAAGGTGCATTGGTAAGGCCAAAAGGCATGACCAAAAATTCATAATGACCCTCATGAGTTTGAAATGTTGTTTTCGGAATATATTCAGCCTTCATTCTAATTTGATGATATCCTGAATAAAGATCAAACTTGGTAAAATAAATTGCTCCATGTAATTCATCCAATAATTCATCAATCACAGGAATGGGAAATTGATCTTTAATAGTAAGCTTATTGAGCTCCATATAATCTGGAAACATGCACCATGATCCATATTTCTTGTGCACCAATACTATTGGGGGAGAGAAAGAACTTTGACTAATTTGAATTATACCATCCTCTAACATTTTTGCAATCATACGTTCAATTTCGCTCTTTTGGACATAAGGATATCTGTAAAGACTGATGTTTGGAGGAGCACTTCCTGGAATCAAATGAATAACATGATCATGATCATGAAAAGGTGTGAGTCCTTTGAGAGTATCAGACATCTTCGAATGATTTTCCAAGGCATTTTGGAGATTTGGAGAAACAAATGATTTTTATTTTGGAACTTCTAGTGAGCATACTTGTGAAATTACGTCTCGTTGTTCTTTCTTCAGAATCTTTTTCAGGACATTAGAGCTTATTATCTTTCCTCGCTTCCCTATGATACCCTGTAATTCAATTTCCTTTCCTTCCGAATTTTTTTTCGAGAAAAGTTCTTGAAAATTAAAAGCTACTATCCCCAAATATTGTAACCATTGTACTCCTAGTACAACATCAGCACCTCCCATTGGGATGGAAAGCATTGGAATATTCAATACATATTTCCCCATGGCTAGCTTGATATTATGGCATTTTCCTGAGAAATTTATAGTTCCTCCATTTGCAACCATCACTTGACATTCTGGTGCTGGGTATAGGAAACAATTTAATTCCTTAGCTACCTTACAATGAATAAAATTATGGGTACTACTGGAATCAATCAACACGATTACCTTTTTCTTCATGATATGTCCTTCTATCTTGAGAGTTTGAGGAGTGGTAATTCCTTCCAATTCATTACATGATATGGTCAGACTCATTTCTTCTTCTTCTAGGGTTGGTTCCTAGTGTATATCCTCTTCTTTTGAAGTTTCTTGTTCATTTTCTTCCTCCTCTTCACAATCTATGTAAAATAATTCTTCTTAGCACACTTATGACCTTTAGTGTATTTGCTATCACAACTGTAGCAAATACCTTTTTCTCTTTTTTCTTCCAATTATTGTGGTGTCAAACTTGTAGGTTATGGAAGTCTAGGAGTAGAAACACTTCCATTTTTATAGATGTGAGTGGTAGGCGCCATAACTTTACATTCAATTTTTCTTACCAACTTGAATGCCTTCTCCAATGAATCAAGTTCCCAAACGCGAACTTCATGTTGGATGTTATCCTTTAAAGTCCCTATGAAGACATCAATCCTGTGTTCCTCTGGAATATCAGTTACCCTTATATTCAATTTTTGGAAGTCCTCAATGTGCTCTGCCACTGAACCCTATTGTTTGAGATTTATCAATTGGCTAAAGAAGGTGTTGCTCTTTGTATCCTCATAATGTGCTATCATTTCCTCCGTAAAAATTGACTAAGTGACAATTTTTTTACGAGAGCAAAGCCATCGATACCATACAAATGTATTTTGTTCTAAATGTAAAGTTGCAAGGCATACCTTTTGTGTGTAACTTTTTCACATTATTGAGATCAAAATATTGATCCATCTATAGTATCCATGTTACGGGATCCTTGCCATCAAATTTCCTCATATCCATCTTTAGAATATGGTGGTTCTTCAATCCAACATTAGAGTTTATGAAATCATGATTAACATTTGTTTTTTCGCATCATGAGTTTCTTCTACTATATTTTCGCCATTAGGAATAATTTCTTGTATCAACTTTGACAAACCTTCCTTCAAACCTTCCATGTCTTCCTTCAAACCTTCCATTTTTTCTTCCATACCATCCTTCAAACCTTCCATTTTTTCTTCCATACCATTCTTCAAACCATCCATCATAGCTTCGATACATTTATTCAAACCATCCATCTTAGCTTCCATGCTTTTCTTCAAAACATCCATTTCATTTTTTGTTGCCCTTTGCGAGAGTGAAATTTGGTGCTTTTGCTGTTGTAATTTTGATATGTCATGTTGCATTTCTTCATCTTCATGAGCCATAGTAGAGCCTTATGAAGGCTTTATGGGTGTTGAATTCTTTCTAGGGGGAATTTTAGAACCCAATACTGATATCTGTTCTACAATATGCCCTTGGAATCAATTCGAATTGATTCTTCAAACAAGACTTATGCAATTTGGAAAAAAAAATATACACCTTTTTCTTGCTTTTGAGCAGCTCGATATTGAAATTGAATTATCTCCGTGATTTTGAATCTTTAATATCTAAAATTTATCCCTGAGGTAGCGCTCTGAATCCTCTTTCGAATGCCACTGGTCTGACCTGATGTGGATTCTTCAAGACAGAGTTATATCCAATCTCCCACAATCACCTAATTATGGACTAGTTCAGTAGAGCGAACTTGTATGCCTTGCCACGTGTCACTGTTTTCTCCTTTAGCTCTGAAATTGAAAGAATGGAAACTAAAATCCCCTTACTTACAACAACTTTTTACAGAATTCCAATCTAATTCTCAGAGAGAGAGAGATATGAAGCTTTTCCCACGATCACCTCTTTGAGATGAAATTCGGGAGCCTGAAAAAGCTCTAACTTCCACATATCATATATCCGAATATATTGTGAACCAAGATCTAAAATTTTGTGATGATGTTCCTCTGGATTTTGGATTCACTCTCTAAATATTTAAGCTTTTGAACCTTCGTAGAAAAACATTTATAGAAAAAATTCCACGATGACTTGTTTGGAGCAGCGAAACCCTAGAATCCAAAGCTCTGATACCAAATGTTGTGAAACCAACTCCAAAAATAGAAGAAAAGAGATATCAACGCCTTAGAAATAAACCACTTCGAGGGGGAAAACTCTAATACATTACATGAATGAAAAATTCTTGGATGATACAAATGACAAATCCTCCTTTCTATATATAGGAGTCCATGGGGCCACAATGTGATCCTAGTGGGGCCACAATGTAATCATAGCCGACCTAACAATAATAATGTTAGGGCACAATAATAACAATATGGGGGTTACAAGGGTACAAAAATAACAATAAGGGGGTTAAACTAACAACAATAAGGGATTTTTACTAGTAATATAGGGACCTAAAACTTTGAATAAGAAGGCCTTTAGGTTCTCGGTCATGATCTTAATTTTTATCACTCTCGCAACTTATTTATGGTGGTTTGGGTTAATAAATATAACTTCATCGTAAAATGATTCATTTTGTTTCTTTTATTGTTTTCCTCTCTAGAATAAAGGATGAAAATGATGTAAACCAAATATTTTTTTCTACCATTGCATTTTTTAAGGGATAAAGCAACCTCATGTATTGATCTAGCTTACAACACAATCCCATCAATCAACCAATTAGTAAAGTAGGGAATCAGTCTATTAGGTCCCTATATTAATATTATAGTCACTTATTGTTGTTATTGTAACCCCCTTATTGTTATTATTGTACCCTTGTAACCCCCATATTGTTATTATTATGCCCTTAAATTAGTATTGTTAGGTCAGCTAGGATTACATTGTGGCCCCACTAGGATTACATTATGGCCCCATGGACACCTATATATAGAAAGGAGGTTTTGTAATTTGTATCATCCAAGAATTTTTCATTCATGTAATGTATTGGAGGTTTCCCCCTCGAAGTGGCTTATTTCTAAGGCGTTGATATCTCTTTTCTTCTATTTTTGGAATTGGTTTCCCAACATTTGGTATCAAAGCTTTGGATTCTAGGGTTTCGCTGCTCCAAACAGGTCATCATACAATTTTTGCTATAATTTTTTTTCTATGAAGGTTTAGAAGCTGAAATTTTTAGAGTACGAATCTGAAATCCTGAGGAACATCGTCGCAGAATTTTAGAGCTTGGTTCACAATAGTTTTGGAGATATGATCTATGAAAGTTAGGTCTTTTTCAGGCTCTTGAATTTCATCTCAAAGAGGTGATCGTGGAAAAATATTCATAACTCTCTCTCTGAGCATCATATTGGAATTCTGTAAAAGGTGATTGGAAGTACACGGACTATAGTTTCCTTTCAGTAAAGTTCAGAGCCAAAGGAGCAAAAAATGACACGTGGCAAGCCGTACAAGTTCTCTCTACTGAACTAG
Organism: Pinus albicaulis; assembly: GCA_034641835.2. Classification (NCBI taxonomy): domain Eukaryota; kingdom Viridiplantae; phylum Streptophyta; class Pinopsida; order Pinales; family Pinaceae; genus Pinus; species Pinus albicaulis. The sequence goes on along the minus strand of CM076572.1, from coordinate 1,222,663,383 downwards.
TCCATAATTAGGTCATTGTGGGAGATTGGAAATAACTTTGTCTTGAAGAATCCAAATCAAGTCAGACCTGTGGAAATTGAAACAAGATTCAGGGGGCTACGCCAGGGCTGAATTTCAGATATTGAAGATCTGAAATCACAGAGATAATTCAGTTTCAATATCGAGCTCCTCAAAATCAATAAAACGTTGCGTATTTTTTTTCAAATTGCATAAGTCTTGTTTGAAAAATCAATTTTAAGTGATTCCAAAGGCCTATTGAGCATAGATATCAGTATTGGGTTATAAAATTCCTCCTAAAAAGAATTCAACACCCATTAATCCCTCAGATTAATCTACTATGACTCATGAATATGAAGAATTGCAACATGATCTATCAAAATTACAAGAGCAAGTGCACCAAAATTCGCTCTCTCAAAGAGCAACAAAAAATGAAATGGATGTTTTGAAGAAAAGCATGGAAGCTAAGATGGATGGTTTGAAGAAAGGTATGGAAGTTATGATGGATGGTTTGAAGAATGGTATGGAAGATAAAATGGATGGTGTGGAATAAAAAATGTAAGGTTTGAAGGAAGGTTTGTCAAAGTTGATACAAGAAATGATTCCTAATGGCGAAAAGATAGTAGATGAAAATCATGATGAGAAAAAAATAAATGTTAATCGTGATTTCATAAAATCTAATGTTGGATTAAAGAACCACCATATTCCAAAGATGAATATGAGGAACTTTGATGGCAAGGATCCCATAACATGGATAGTACAGATGGAGCAATATTTTGATCTCAATAATGTGCAAAACACACAAAAGGTAGGCATTGCAACTTTACATTTAGAACATAATACATTTGTATGGTATCAATGGCTTTGCTCCTGTAAAAAATTGTCACTTGGTCAATTTTTACAGAGGAAATGATAGCACATTATGAGGATAGAAAAAGCAACACCTTATTTAGCCAATTGATAAATCTCAAACAAAAGGGTTTAGTGGTGGAGCACATTGAGGACTTCCAAAAATTGAATATAAGGGTAACTGATATTTCAAAGGAACACATAATTGATCTCTTCATAGGTACTTTAAAGGATAACATCCAACATGAAGTTCACGTTTTGGAACCTGGTTCATTTGAGAAGGCATTCAGGTTGGCAATAAAAACTGAATGCAAAATTATGGTGACAAGGAAGCCTACCACTCATTTCTATAAAGATGGAAGTGTTGCTACTCCTAGATTTCCACAACCTACAAGGTTGACACCATAAAAATTGGAAGAAAAAAGAGAAAAAGGGCTTTGCTACAGTTGTGATAGAAAATACACTAAAGGTCATAAGTGTGCTGAGAAGAAAATGAACAAGAAGAGGATATACAACAGGAACCAATCCTAGAAGAGGAAGAAATGAGTCCGACCATATTGTGTAATGCATTGGTAGGAATTACCACTCCTCAAACTCTCAAGTTAGAAGGATATATCAAGAAGAAAAAGGTAATAGTGTTGATTGATTTAGGTAGCACCCATAATTTTATTCATTGTAAGGTAGCCAAGGAATTGAATTGTTTCCTATACCCAACACCAGAATGTCAAGTGATGGTTGCAAATGGAGGAACTATAAATTGCTCTAGAAAATGTCATAATATCAAGCTAACCATGGGTGAATATGTATTGAATAGTCCAATGCTTTCCATTCCTATGGGAGTTGATGATGTTGTACTAGGAGTACAATGGTTACAATCTTTGGGGACGGTAGCTTTTAATTTTCAAGAACTTTTCTTGAAATTTTTTTCAGAAGGAAAGGAAGTCGAATTACGGGGTATTGAAGGGAAGCCAGGAAGGATAATAAGCTCTAATTTCATGAAAAAGCTTCTAAAGAAAGAACAACGAGGTGTAATTGCACAATTATGCTCACTAGAAGTTCCGACATCAAAATCATCTATTTCTGCAGATCTCCAACAAGTCTTGGACAATCATTCCAAGGTGTTTGAAACTCCCAAAGGACTCCCACTTATTCATGATCATGATCATGCTATTCATTTGATTCCAGGAAGTGTTCCTCCAAACATCAGGCCTTATAGATATCCTTACTTCCAAAAGAGCGAAATTGGACGTATGATTGCAGAAATGTTAGAGGCGGGTATAATTCAACCTAGTCAAAGTTCTTTCTCTGCTCCTGTAGTATTGGTACACAAGAAGGATGGATCATGGCGAATGTGTCCGGATTATAGGGAGCTCAATAAGCTCACCTTTAAAGATAAATTTCCCATTCCTGTGATTGATGAATTATTGGATGAATTACATGGAGCAATTTATTTTACCAAGTTGGATCTTCATTCAGGATATCATCAAATTAGAATGAAGACTGAAGATATTCCAAAAACAACATTTCGAACTCATGAGGGTCATTATGAATTTTTGGTCATGCCTTTTGGCTTTACCAATGCACCTTCTACATTTCAAGGGTTGATGAATTCCATTTTCAAACCCTTCCTTAGAAAATTTGTGCTGGTATTTTTTGATGATATACTAACCTACAGTAGGTCTTGGAAGGATCATGTTCAACATGTTGACAGGGTGCCCAATCTATTCCAGGAGAAAAAATTATATGCAAAAACATCCAAATGTTTCTTTGGAGTAGAAGAGGTGGAATATCTGGGTCATACTGTATCTCACGAAGGTGTTAAGGTAGACCCTAACAAAATTAAAGCCATTAACGAATGGAAAGTACCCACAACCATAAAGCAGTTGCGAGGATTTATCAGGTTAACAAGGTATTATCGTAAGTTTGTTAATAATTATGGGAGAATTGAAGCACCTCTAACAACATTATTGAAGAAATATGCATTTTCATGGACTCCTAAAGCAACTAAGGTCTTTTAACATCTTAAACAGGCAATGTGCCTAGCGTCGGTCTTAGCTACGCCAGACTTCACAAAAACCTTTATGGTGGAATTTGATACCTCAGGAAATGGAATTGGTGCTGTTTTAATGTAAGAAGGAAGACCCATTGCTTTTTAAAGTTGTCCAATCAAAGGAAAGTATTTACAGAAACCTATTTATGAGAAGGAAATGTTAGCAATACTGCATGCACTAAAGAAATGGTGAACTTACCTAATGGGTAGACACTTCAAGGTAAAAAATTATTATGATAGTCTTAAGCAGTTTTTGGAACAAAGACTATCTTTAGAAGAGCAACAAAAATGGGTCACAAATATGTTGGGTTATGACATTGAAATAATCTACAAAAAAGGGAAGCTAAATGTTGTTGCAAATGCACTCTCAAGAAAGAATGAAGAGGTGGAAGCATTTCTTTGTGCCATTTCTATTATCCAACCAGATTGGATAACTAAAGCAAGAGATGAATGGATGAAGGACGGAGAAGTGTGGACACTCATTCAAAAGTTGTAGCAAGATCCTAGTAAATATGATACATTTAGTTGGAAAAATGATTCCTTATGGTACAAAGATCACTTATATCTTTGTAAGGATTCCCAACTAAAACAAAAGATTCTTTTGGAATTGCACACTTCTCCTTTAGGAGGACACTTAGGATTTTTAAAAACTTACCACAGGGTGAAGAAAGAATTTTTTTGGGATGGCCTTAAATATGATATTCGAAAGTTTGTGGCAGAATGTTTGGCTTGCCAGCAGAATAAAGTTGAGACAATTAAGACCCCAGGTCTTCTACAACCTTTATCCATTCCAAGTCAACATTGGGAAGAGATTTCAATTGATTTTATCACAGGTTTACCTAAGTCCGAAGGCAAGAGTCTCATCATGGTGGTACTTGGTAGACTTACCAAGTATGCACACTTTTGTGCATTATCTCATCCATTTAAAGCAAGTACAGTTTCCACTACATTTATGGACACAATTCAAAAGCTACATGGGAACCCAAGGGTTATTGTGAGCGACAAAGATCCCATGTTTACTGGAAATTTTGGGACAGAGTTATTTTCTTGTTTGGGTACTCAATTATCTCATAGCTCATCTTATCATCCTCAATCCGATGGTCAAACTGAGATAGTAAATAAATGTTTGGAAGGACATCTTCGTTGTTTTGTATCTGATTATCAAACACAATGGGTCAAGTGGTTACCTCTCACTGAATGGTGGTATAACACTTCCTTCTATACTGCAGCAAAAATGACCCCATTTATGGAACTTTATGGATATCATCCACCATCCATCACATCATCTTTAAGAGAAAATTCGAAGGTTAAATCAATGGAAGATCACATCGAGCATCAAAAAGAAGTTCTACAACTCTTAAAGGATAACCTGAATTTGGCACAAAATCAAATGAAACAACAGGCAGATCAACATCGTAGCGAGAGTAGTTTTGATGTAGGAGACTGGGTATTTTTACGACTACAACCATACAAAAAAATGTCCCTCAAGCAAGCTATGAAGGATAATAAATTATCGCCAAAGTACTATGGTCCTTAAAAGGTGTTACAAAATATTGGTACTATGGAATACAAATTGGCGCTTCCTGCTTCTTCACGAGTGCATCTAGTTTTCCATGTTTCATGCTTAAAGAAGGTTATAGGTGAAAGTCTTCCAGTTCAAATAATATTGCCAGAACTTGATGAGGAAGGAAAAATCGTATTGGAACCTGAATCGGTAATGGAAAGAAGAACTCTATAGCTACGGAATCGATCAATTTCAGAGTATCTCATCAAGTGTAAGAACTTACCACTAAATATTCTACATGGGAGGATGAGAATTTTATGCAAAAGCACCCAGAGCTACTCAAGCGTTGAGGACAACACTTTTTTGAAGGAGAGGGGCATGTTAGGTCCCTATATTAATATTATAGTCCCTTATTGTTGTTATTTTAACCCCCTTATTTTTATTATTGTACGCATGTAACCCCCATATTGTTATTATTGTGCCCTTAAATTATTATTGTTAGGTCGGCTAGGATTACATTGCGGCCCCACTAGAATTACATTGTGGTCCCATGGACTCCTATATATAGAAAGTAGGTTTTGTAATTTTTATCATCCAAGAATTGTTCATTCATGTAATGTATTGGAGGTTTCCCCCTTGAAGTGGATTATTTCTAAGGCGTTGATATCTCTTTTCTTCTATTTTTGGAGCTGGTTTCCCAACACAGTCTATGTAGGGAAAGGGAAATGGATTATTAGGAAAACGATCCCGAGGTAAGATTTTTGCCCACATATTGATATTTTCTGGCTCTATTTTCTTTATTAGCATGCACATTCTTATTTATTTCTTTTCATATCACAGTGGCTCCTAAAGTAGCTATTATTGAGTCAATATAATGTTTTGGCTTTGGATCAACAAATTATTACTAAAGCTATTGATTTAGGTATTGAAATTTGCAACAAAAAACAATGAAATTGACATCGACAAACAACATGACAACACACACACTAGTGTGGGATCACATGTCACACAATGATGGGACCTAGCGATACATTAGTGTGCAAGCCAATTTATTAAATAAATTGGAAATGTGTCTAATTTAATTTTCCCTTAATTAAATTGGACAATAAACTGTAATATTATCTCATAAACACTTGTAATAGTTAACTTAGTGTGGTAGGCTCAGTTAGCTCATGAAATTCGAGTTGAGGGTAGTTGGTGAGGCATGTAGAGTGATTCTATTTTTTTAGAGTACAAATTATATTTAATGTATTAGTTTAATGCATGATAAATTAGTTAACTCAATTAAGTGAGTTAAAATCAATTTAACTAGTTGTAACTGATTATTGCACTAGTGAGAGTTCAAGTGAATTAAATTAGATTTAATTCACATGCAGTGAACTGTCAAGTGATAGATGATTTAATATTAATAGCTGCATGCATGTCAGTTCTAATGAAGACCCATTTGAGACAAAGGTTAAAGGGAAGTTAACTATCAATTGTATTTTTAGAAAACTACAGAGATGTAGTTAACACCATAAGATTTCCTACGATGTTTGTGCAGTGAAGGAAGGCTAAAATTCCTAAATAATAGGGATTGAATCCATAGGAATTGTGCAAGAAAGGCAGGCTGAGAAGATGCTGAAAATTGGCTAAGTTTTGGTCGATTTTGTCCAGATCATTGTGAGGCAGTTAGCAGAGTGTAGAAAAATATTGTGAGAAGAGTGCATTGTAATTGTTTCATGATTCCTTGGTTCATTATATAATAGAGATAGAGGGGTTTTGAGTAGCAATATTTCCCCTGGAAAAATATTTGTGTTGTGGATTGATTTGATTTCTCTTACTTGGTGTGATTGTGCGATCTTGTTTAATTTGTACAGAATTAATTGTAGAAGGATTCAATATCTTGCTCTAGTATATTGCATGACCAGATTGAATCCATTGGAATACATATTGTTTGTATCATTTATACATGGTATCCGAGCACCAGAAATCATAATAGTAGAGAAGAAATTGAGTTTGTGTTGAACAGTATTCAAAATTGTAGATACTTTCTTTGGAGTGACAAGCATATCAACATGGATCTCAATGGATTAGGATTGGAATATGCACTCAAGGGAAGTTCTAATTATATTTCATGGAAGGAAATAATGGAGGCAGTTATGGAGGACAACAGGTTGAAATAATTCATTGATAATGATATTATCAAGCTCACAGCAGCAGACGTCGCTCTTCTTGATGCTTGTAAAAATAAGGTAGCAATGGCAAGGAGGATCTTATTAGAGGGAGTTTGAGATCACATTGTCTCGAGTCTCCATGTAAAGGAAACTCCATATGCAATGTGGAAGGCCTTGAAAGATCTGTTTTAGAACATCAGCAACCAAAGGAAGCTGGCGCTGAAGGACAAGCTCAAGAAAACCAAGAAGGAGGAGGGCGAGATGGTACCAACATAATCGGTAAAGTTAACTTAATGTCAAGATGAGATTGGAAGTGTTTGTGTGGCCGTAGCAGATGTAGAAATTATATGCACTAAGCATGCATATGTCCAAGATCCACTTGATCTCACATTATTTAACTTTATGAAAGATAATGAATCTATTCCACTTGTTAATCTTTTGCGGAAAAATTAATTGCACACATATGTGAAGCATAAACAAAAATAATCAATCGCACATAACATAGTTTTTAACCGGGAAAGCCTGAAGATGAAAACCCCAACTATATATTATGTAACATGGAGATCATATGACAATCTCATACAAGCATACAAAGCTTATCACAAGCTCTCAGTACAGTACTATCGTCATACACTAATCGGGCCCAATCTTGCAAATCCATGCACTAATCTTTGCCGCCTGCTAGCCTGCCTCCACTACACAATCTCTGATGAAGAATGGCTCTGAATGAATTTGAATTACTCCATCCTTGACTGTGAAATCCTCATTGGCATCTCCACTAAGTGTGTGATACAATCAATGCATCACTATAGTCACAACAAATAGTCTATATTGCTCTTTCACCTATCTTTCCACTGGACCATCTCCACTGAAACTGCCATGCACTGTAGTTAACTGCTGTATTGTTCAATTGATTAATGAGTTATTATTTGTGAATTAATTAAATAATTAATTCACTCCTCTTTCACTAGTGTATCAATCAGTTAGACTAGATACAACTAGCTCAACTGAGTCTAACTGAGTTAAACTAAATACAACTCCATAATTACTTCTTCCAACTGTGTCATAACTCTGCCAATTGAGTTCTAACTGATTCCTCCATGCATTAGCTCCAGTAAACCCTTAGGAATAGCATAATTCCTTCTGTCAGCTGTTGTGCCACATCTGTGAACTGAATTGAAGTGTTCCAAGAGAATAATTTGTTGTTTAGTGTCTTATTATTATTAAGAGCTAATAATAATCGACATGCATCTATTTTTAGATTGACCATCTATAAATAGACTTTGCCCAATATTATAAAAATATAATTTCATATATTTTTCCAACTTGATCAACCATCCAAAAATAGCATCCTGCAACTTCTGAAATATGATCGTCATGTCTAAAAATAAACATAGTCTAAAAATAGACTTGCGCCAAAAATAGCCTGCGGGCCCACTTAGTGAAGGCGACTCTTTTCACTAAGCTCATCATCTTGTTGAATATCAACACTCCCTCTCAAAAAGATAGGGATTATCCTTCACCCCGATCCTGCCTCTATGGTATTCGAATTTTCTCCTAGTGAGTGCCTTCGTCAGAATATCTGCATCCTGATCCTCCGTGGGAATGTACTGAAGCAACATGATCTTCCGCTACACACAATTTCTGCTATGATGATACTAGATATCAATATGTTTAGATCTATCATGAAACACAGGATTAACCGACAGTTTAATGCAACTCTGTTTATTACAATGAATCACCGTGGGATCTAAATGTGAACCGAACAAACCAACCAGAATCTTCGTCATCCAGATAGCCTCACATGTAGCTAAACTTGTTGCCATGTATTCTCCTTCCATTGAAATGAGTGCCATGGATCTTTGTTTCCTACTATACCAAGAAACTACCGTAGATCCGATACTGAAAATCCCTCCTGATGTGCTCTTTCTGTCTGTTGGGTTTCCTTCCCAATCTGCATCCGTGAAGCCATGCAACTTCACCTCATCCGTCTGTCTATACCATAAACCATACTCAGATGTGCCCCTGAGATATATCAGGACATGCTTACCTACCTTCCAAAAGAGCTTGGTAGGCTTAACCATTGCTTGTGAAAGCTGGTTCATTGCATAGCATATGTCCGGTCTTGTATTGACTAAATACATGAGCGAACTCACCAACTATCGATAAACAGTGGCATCCACTACCTCTACCAATGTAGCATCCTCTTTCTTCCAATTTCCTGGAAGAGGAGTGTCGATAGGCTTGTAGCCTTGCATGTGAAACTTCCCCAGTATCTCCCGAGCATAATTGCCTTGAGACACAAACAATTCACCTTCCTGCTACCATATTTCCAATCCAAGGAAATAATGAAGGAGCCCCAAATCCTTCATCTCAAACTCCTTTGCAAGATCTGCCTTGCATGAGTGTATCAACTGCTCATCACCTGTTAGTATTAAATCATCAACATAAAGTACAATGATTAAAAGCTTACCCTCAACCACAATCTGGTACAAGTTTGCATCTGCCTCACTCTTGGTGAAGCCAAGTCCAGTGAAATAGCTGTTGATCCGAGTATACCAAGCATGGGGTGCTTGTTTCAGCCCATACAATGTTCTTTTGAGCTTGCACACGTGCAACTCGCTACTGAAGATCTCAAATCCTTCAGGCTGCTCAATGTACACCTCTTCCTCAATGATCCCATTAAGGAATGCAGTCTTCACATCCATATGATGAATGCGCTAACCCATTTGTGCTGAGAGAGCAAGGATGGTCCGTTTGGAAGAATACCGTGTGACATGTGCAAAGGTTTCTTCATAGTCAATCCCCTCAATCTGTGAGAATCCCCGGGCAACAAATCTTGCCTTATACTTCTTGACACTCCCATCAGCAAATTTCTTTACCTTGTAGATCCATCTTGATCTTACAACTGATTTTCCCACTGGCCTTGGAACAATCTCGCAAGCATTGTTTCTGACAATGGAGTCATACTTCTCCACCATGGCATCTACCCATGTGGGCTCCTACACTGCTTCTTCGAAATAAGATGGCTCTATCACGATACACTTGCTCATAAGAGCCATGTATCCAGTATATCAGTCAGGTGACTGTCTCTGTCTACGCTGTGATGTAGGGATTCCTACATTCTTTGCCGCATCAAGCTTTAGTCTCTCAGCTTTTGTGGTACGTTTTCTGCCTTGTCTGATGTTTGGTTCTGCATGAGTGCACTCCTCCACTCCATGAATCTCCTCCTGTGGCTGATCCACATCCAGAGGCTCATATTTGGGAACAAGCAGTTCCTTCACTACATGCAAGTCTAGCTCCCTCTCAAACATAGCTTGTTCAACACCCACAGTCGTTCTGTTATTCCTCTCCGCGACCCCATTTTGCTGTGGGTCACAACAAATAGTCTATCTTGCCCTTTCACCTATCTCTCCACTGGTCTCCACTGAAACTGCCACGCACTGTAGTTAACTGCTGTATTGTTTAGTTGATTAATGAGTTATTATTTGTGAATTAATTAGATAATTAATTCACTCCACTCTCACTAGTGTATCAATCAGTTAGAATAGATACAACTAGCTCAACTGAGTCTAACTGAGTTAAACTAAATACAACTCCATAACTACTTCTTCCAACTGTGTCATAACTCTGCCACTTGAGTTCTAACTGAGTCCTCCATGCATTAGCTCTATTAAACCCTTAGGAATAGCGTAATTCCTTCTGTCACCTGTTGTGCCACATCTGTGCACTGAACTGAAGTGCTTCAAGAGAATAAGTTGATGTTTAGTGTCTGACTATTATTAAGAGCTAATAATAATTGACATGCATCTATTTTTAGATTGACGATCTATAAATAGACTTCGCCCAATATTCTAAAAATATAATTTCATATATTTTTCCAACTTGATCAACCATCCACAAATAGCATCCTGCAACTTCTGAAATATGATCATCATGTCTAAAAATAGACATAGTCTAAAAATAGACTTGCGCCAAAAATAGCCTGCAGGCCCACTTAGTGAAGGCGACTCTTTTCACTAAGCTCATCATCCTGTTGAATCTCAACAGAAGATGATGACTTAATCAGCCTAGCACTTTTAGGCCTTCCCAAGAGCTAGCATAGTTACCAGGACTCAGAGAGTGTGAGGGAGAAGTTACCAGATTGGGAGCAAATTTGGTCGGATTTGGTACAAGAAGAATTCAGGCGGAATACCAGGGATGGATCCTCATCCAAGACTAATGAAGAGGAATATTGTGCCTTGGCCCGTAAGGCAAAGAAGGCCAAAGGAAATAAATCCCAAGGTGAAGCGAGCATGAAATACTTGTCCAAGATCAGATCCTTTCACTGTCATGATCGTGGGCACTATGCTACAAATTTTCCACAGAAGAAAAGAAATAAGGAGCCTGCAGTTGTAGCAGGTGAAGCATTGGCTTCACAGTTCAAGCTTGATTTTACTCTCATTGCATGCATGACCAACACTGTAATGGGATGCATGTGGTATTTAGATAGCAGTTCCTTGTTCCATATGACAGGGAATAGAGATCTCTTTAGTCACTTGGAGGAGAAGGACCTCGAGCAGAGCATAGATTTTGGAGATGATGAGAGGTATAACGCTACCAGCATAGGTACAATTACCTTTCAGAGGGAGAATGGATCCCATATCATACTGGAAGATGTTTTGCATATTCCAGGTCTAAGGAATAATCTTATCTCCGTAGAGGTATTGGAAGAACATGGTTATGCATTAATGTTTAGAAAAGGAAAAAATTTCCTTAAACACATAGCCACGAGACAAGTGAAGCAGATCGGTGTAAGAGTCAAGAACTTGTATGCTCTCAAGGTTGAGGATGCATGCAAGGATTTGAATATAAAAGCAGTGGTTAATGACTTAGTAATTGAGAGGGAGCAAATATCTTTCAACATGCAACCTCAGAAGTAGTCTCAGAAGATTGTGGAGAAGCCAAAATTGGATAAGTAGAGAGGAGACCGAGTGGAAGATTCCACTCAAGGAGAGCCCTCTAGGAGGGGGAAATTTCAAGCCAGAAGGGTATAGGGAGTACATGCAACTATACCTCCAGGTGTGAGGTGGGTGATGTGTACAATTAATCCCAAGAAAAAATTTGGGTAGGATTCATTAATATGGTGTGTGTCATGGATTGAACCTGGCTACGAGGAGGCCATAGTACAACAGTAGTAGGAAGGATCAGTTAGATTGATGCAATCATATGTTAGGAAGACAGAAATCAGACTGACAGGTGTCGGATATTGGAGCGTAGATCAGAGTTGGCAGCAGTGCAAAGTGCATCGATGCAGATGTCAACAACGTAGAGAGTCCAGTAGACATGTGCAGTAGGCACCAGCAATCAGAAGACTCTGATGACATATGAATTATAATGATTTAGTTGTTTGGAGGCTATTCAGTTTCATAAGTGTTGCATGCAATAACATTCCAAAGGTACCAAATCTGGATAGATTGATTCCTTTCTTGCTCAGAGGGAGTGTTGAAATTTGCAATAAGAAATAGTGAAATTGGCATTCAGAAACAACATGACAACACACACATTGTTGTGGGATCATAGGTCACACGCTGATGGGTCCTAGTGATACATTAGTGTGCAAGACAGTTTATTAAATAAATTGGATTTTGTGTCTAATTTATTTTTCCCTCAATTAAATTGGACAATAAATTGTAATCTTATCTCTTAAACACTTGTAATAGTTAAATGAGTTTGATAGGCTCAATTAGCTCATGAAATTTGAGTTTAGGGTGATTGGTGAGGCATGTAAAGTGATTCTATTTGTTTTAGAGTCCAAGTTGCTATTAGTGTATTAGTTTAATGCATGAGAAATAAGTTAACTCAATTAAGTGAGTTAAATCAGTTTAACTAATGGTAACTGATTGTTGCACTAGTGAGAGGTCAAGTGAATTAAATCATATTTAATTCACATGCAATGATATTTAAAGTGAATGATGATTTAATATTAATAGTTTCATTCATGTCAATTTAGATGAAGCCCAGTTGAGACAAAGGTTAAAGGGAAGTTAACTATCAATTGTATTTTTAGAAAACTTCCCAAATGCAATTAAAACACCATGTGATTTCCCATGATTTTTGCACAGTCAAGGAAGGATTAAATTCCTAAATAATAGGGATTTCATTCCACATAAAATGCACAAGCAAGGCAGGCTGAGTAGAGGCTGAAAATTGGCTAAGTTTTGGTCGATTTTGTCTAGATCAGTGTGAAACAGTTAGCAGAGTGCAACATACTCTTGTGAGAAGAGCGCATTGTAATTATTTCACGATTCCTTGGTTCATTATACAATAGAGATAGAGGGGTTTTGAGTAGCAAGCTTTCCCTAGGAAAAATATATGTGTTGTGGATTGATTTTCTTTCTCTTGGTGTGATTGTGCGATCGTGTTTAATTTCCACAGAATTAATTGTAGAAGGATTCAATATCTTTCTCTATTATATTGCATGATTAGATTGAATACATTGGAATACATATTGTTGTATAATTTCTAGATTAGGTGAGTAAACGTGCATGCATACGTTTACAATAGTTGATAAAAAATAATTAAGCACCTTTGTGGTTAATTCATAGCATAATATATTCAATGTAGTCAGTGAAAATAGAAATAATAAATAATTGGTCTTACAATTGTGTTAGGCCCAGTTCTACCTAGAAATTATCTAGGTATCATGCAAAGAATAATATATTACATGAGATTCAGATGTAGGCCTCCCTCCTTGCTACCTTGGTATTGGTTTTTGCTATTCCCATGTTTCTAGTTTGAAATCATGATAGTAGGTAGATTGAGATGAGAGAAAGACATGCCAAGTGAAATGAAGGTGGATAACTAAGGTCATTCCAAGTGGTGTGAAGAATAAACTACACTAAATGTAATGAATAATTTCATTCAAACTTAGGCTATCCATATGTTATATGCATGTTTAAATATTTTAATGTCTCTAATTAATGTTACTATAAAACATAGTATTAATCTACTATGTGATCTATAATATAAATGTATATCTCTATTTACTAAGTTTTAAGTTACTTTATCTCATGTCTCAATATGTGCTAAAAAAAAATTCAAATATTTTTATTAGATAAAAAGAAAAAGAAATTATTGTCCATATTTGATGATGAAGGATAATGTCCATCAAAGCCAATATGATCTATGGGAAAAATTATTCAATAAATAATTTTTCATGTATAATAATTTTAAAAACCTATAAAATTATATACCAATTCTAACCTATCCCAACAAAATACTAATAATCTCATGTAATAAATTATTATTAATATGGTGTCATAGACAAGACTAACTAGATGTAATAGAAAAACCAATAAAACATTATATAATAGGTAACTAAAATATAATAACAAAAAATATTATAGGTTTATTGTCTATATTATTATTATAAAAATTAGAGGAACCTCACCCACTAATGCTCTAAGAAAGTTTCACATCTACTTTAACAATCTCAAAGAAAAATATACTTATAAAATAGTAGCAAACAAACACACATATATATAGTTACTATCCATTAAAGATGAGCTGAAGTGCAACTTTAATTTATAACTTTTTACAAATATCATATCTATATTTAAAATACCTTATAAAAATAAAAATGACATAAAAAAATAATTTAAAAGGTATGAAAATATAAATTAATTTGAATTTTTATATATAACTTTAATTATTATAAACATATTAACCAGTTTTAATATATTTTATATCTATTAAAATATTATTTTAAATGAAAAGTGAAATTATTTTATAACATATTTTAGATATTTATATTAATATAATGAATATAATCACATTGCATTAATATAATGAATATAATCACATTACATTAATATAATTAATTTTATATAAATCTATAATATTTTTTCATTATTACATATATATTTAATTATAAAGGAAAAAAATAAGGTTTTCTATACCATTAATTCATAAGCATGCTTTAATTTAAGTGGCATTATTATGGTTTTGTTACTAAATTATGAGGAGTTTTAGAATTATTTTATTTTATTGTATTTTTCTTTTTTTCTTTTGAAATACTAATATAACTATATAAACTAAATAATTGGTAAATGCTAATGAACATATAAAAGAACAAAAACCAAAAAACATGTAACAAGATTTTTAACCAAGGAGATTTACTCCCATTTGTAAATAGGCTTTGTTATGGTATTATGAGAAGATGCCATGGATCATCAATAGAGCATGCCCAAAAAATTACATTCCATTTGATATGACATTTATTCATATATCATTATTTTCTAAATTAATAAATTTAATTAAAATAAAAGAAAAATCATAACTATTTTGAAATAAATCTTGTTTTTAATTTTTAATTTTTAAATAATATTAAGAATATTTTAAAACATTTCATAGATATTACATCTTTATAATTCACTTAATAGCTATTGATAAAAATTATAATAATTTATTTTGAGATTATTATAATAATATAGAAATTTATATTATTATAAATCTAATTTTTTAAATGATGATAATATATTGGAAATTTATATGATTATAAATAGAATAAAATAAAAAAAGAGTTATTTTAATTTTAGGTTGGTTCATAGTTTTGAAAATATAAATTTATTTGAAAGAGAAAATTAAAAAAAATACATTTTTAGAGAATTAATCCTTTTGTGCAATAGAGATGAAGATAGGAAGACTTTCATGGATATATATATATATATATATATATATATATGAGAAGTGTAACCTACACCATTAACTTCACATGGAAATGTAAGGAGATAAATTTTTTTTTTTTATACAAGTTACTCATGGGTAACTAACCATTCACCATTAAATATTCCTTACTCATCATTACATAGAATGTTTACTAGTTCATAGTGTAACTTTTAGAATAGGACTAGTAAGCTCCTTAACCATTAACAACCTCCATTATAGTACATTAACACAATTGCTGTATGATGTAACCTTCCATTCATTTCATTACCCATATAGTCATTATGAACATCATAAGAAGAAAAGAATCAACATCATAAACTTGACACAATAATCAATCACATCATTGAACACCAATATACCCTGGAAACCATGTAGGGTGCAAACCAGCAAACATTTAATTTTATTATTAAACGCTCGTCAATGGCTTATAAGGGAGACCATCCCTTAACCATCATTTATATAATCTTACAAGGAAATATGCAAGTATCTAGCTTAAAGCCATTACAATAAATATGATACCATTTACCCTCTGGTCTTCATATCTTTAGATCTTCACATCTTGGTGGCATGGATGTACCTACAATGGACCATTGGACCTTCCTGCAACTTACACTCATCTGCATGAACATTAATCATAATCATTTACCTGCCACCAGGACAAGCATAATTTTCCTTTGTACATGACAAGCATAATATTCCTTTGTACATGTCACCATCATTCCCTGCTATGATGCCTTCAACATAAAATGATGTCAAGATTCATAAACTATTAATCAATCATTTCACATATCTCTCCATCTACTCATGTATATTCATGACATGCAAGTAAAGTACCTTGTAATTCTCTCTTTAATGACACATACCTTATATGTGCTGGTTATAAGTCATCACAATAACTAATGCTTCCGTCGCATAAGCACACATTCCTGCAAGGCAATGGCTACATCTCCCAAGATTTTCTTTAAAATAAACTGATACATCAGTTAAGATATTTATGCATGTGATTTACATATAATTAATCAAAATAGCTAACCCTTACACTATTACTTTTAGTGCATGGAATGCGAGCTAACATAACAAATGTTGCTCCAATGCATGCAATGCATATGGATTCCAAAAGAGTCTCCCTAAGGAGTGCTTACACAACGAAGCACATAACCTCCTTTACGAATCTACCCAAAGAAAATCTCAATGCTAGTGAGCATGTAAACATATGTTTTCTTTTTGTAACAATATGCAATTAAGATTATAAATACATGTCCTCTTTTCCAAAGATTGTGCTAAACAATCATATTCAATGTAGTTTAATACTACAAGCTATCTTTCTACATACAAATAAGTATATTCCTTTTCAGTAAAAGTTAATACATATGTTGCATGCTTATGCATGATCTTCCTCCAAAAGGAATTAACATCATAATCATGATAATATAAAATAATCACTTAGTTTGTTCATTTGAGGAATAAAACTGATTAGTTCCTTTACCCATGAATTTATTAAATAACTTAACTTTACCATCGCCATGGTAATTTATTCATGGATTTATTAAATAACTAATATTTACAAACACCATAGTAATCTACCCATGGTTTTATGAAA
Source organism: Pinus albicaulis (assembly GCA_034641835.2). Classification (NCBI taxonomy): domain Eukaryota; kingdom Viridiplantae; phylum Streptophyta; class Pinopsida; order Pinales; family Pinaceae; genus Pinus; species Pinus albicaulis. Next base: position 1,222,646,518 of record CM076572.1, on the reverse strand, counting down.
TAATTATTCTCCATCAACACCATGGAAAACTACCCATGGATTTATGAAAACTATCCATGGATTTATTAATTCATTACTAATTCCCACATGGTTAATGAATAAAGTACCATAACTAACCCTTATTTGGGACCTTTAAAATAATAACAAATTTAACATGCAACCTTTGCAAACCCTTGCAAAGGAATTAAGGCAATGGACTTATCTTCTACTCCCAAGATAAATACATTCTTATAAAAATAGTCAATAGTAAATTTGTTTCGATCAAATCCCAATAAACTAATGAAATACCATTTTCTTGATATATGTAACTTATCTCAAGAAATATGAGAAATATCATTAGTATTTCTATTCTCTAATAATCTTTTTGCAAAAAATTATATGATATATAATCTTTATTTATATCTTTCTTCTCACAACAAAATATTATATAATAAGAATTAGCAAAGATTACTTATCTTGACTCTTATAAAAGAAAATGAATGTAATCACAGTCTTTCCTAAAGGAAAGGGATAAATGACCTTATTCAGTCTCACTCTCACATTGCAATAATTACATAAAAAAGAAAAGCAAATAGTCCTTTACTTTATTACTCTCATATTGCAAAAAAAAAGCCAACAGTCTTTTACGTACCCATCTGCTCAAAATGCTTTATGAGGCGAATCGCTCGTAATAAACTTGTACTCAAATCGAGAGAAGTAATCATCAACACAAACCCTCTAAAACTTGGTGAGGTTCTTGGAGTCGTAAACAATACATCACCCTGAATGCACTCATCATGACTAACAGTTGAGCACAAGGGTTCTTCGGATTTGGAAGAACATGGAATGTGAAAAATAATCAAACACAGCCAAAATCAACCACCAATAGCCAGCGATCGATGCATGAAATATGATAATAATGCTTGCAGAGCCCAGAAGGTGGACTTCATCTTCATCTTCTATCAACTCCAAAAAAATCTCGCACATACAACCTTGCCCTACTTTCAGACTTCCATAATTTACCTTTGGGATCATTCCTGTCTGGGTCTCTGTGAAAATATAAGCCAATATCTTGTTGAACAGAATCAGCCATGCCCTCATGAGGATCACAGAATCTGAGTTAAAAAAAAAAGGCAGAAGTAAAACTGCAACTGCAACAACGTACCCCCTAGCATTATTACTTTCCTCACTTGTAACCCTAGCATTATTACTTTCCTCACTTTAATATGCAATCCGATTCAAGAATTCTTTCATTTTTTTAACCGATTTTTGATTCAACTATTTTTGTAAATCATGGTAAAAACTGTAGTTTACGTGGGCGTTACAAGAAGATTTTCATTGATTATATATATATGATTTTGAAATAAATTATTCAAAGTGAAAAAATTACTATCTCTTAATATATTTTAATATAAAATTTTATTATTATTATTATAAAATTATTTTACTTAAGTAAATATTGGACATTTAAGATGTATAGAGATAACATATTGTATATTGCAGCTTCTTTACACACTTCAAAAAATACATATTTCCAATCTAAATTCTAATTATGAATATTTGCATTATAAGAATTTTTTTTCCAATAAATTAATAAGAGTATAATTATTATTAAAAAACTGTTAACAATGATAACAATGTATTTTTAAATTATAAAAAAGGTAATGTTGAATTGATATATTCAAGAATATTTCATATCACCGACCACCTTCGCTCAATCGACCAGTTTTGAATTTCTTCCAACTGTAGAATATCGTAGTCAAATCAGAAGTCCACAGTTTCTTTATAATACAACCATAGTCTCGAAAAAAAAGAAGAAATGAAGGATTACTAACTCATCTCTAAGCTCAAGAGTTCTGGAAATTGTAATCATGCATTACAGAACAGAAAAATAAAGACGCCTCACCACTCTACAAGTAAATTCACTTTTTTTTTTTTTTCTTCTTCTGATGTTTCATTCGTTCTAAAGTATATATTCATTTTATATATTATGATTCAAATACCCAAAATATGATATATTATTAATTAATACCCAAAAGCCATTTAAGGCATAAAGTAAATATAAGGAACTCGATCTCCAATCTCGAGAGTTCAAGAGTTCTGGAAGTCTTGGTTGCATTACAGAACAGAGAAATAAATCTATCTCACCACTCTTCTTGCCAACAAACTTTACTATCTTCTTTCTCATGTTACATTAGTTACCACTGATATATTCATTGTATATATCATTAATCAATACCCAGAATTGATATTAATGAATGATTATATACTTTCAATCGTCTAAGATTTTAGAAGATTTCATTCATGGTGTTTCTTTTTTAATTTCAATCCAACCAGGGTGTTCTCTAAATATTGGATTTATTTGTGCAAAATTCACTCTACATAACGGAGGAATATTACGTAAAACTGGAGGTTAACGTCATCTCAACTCAAGACCTGAAAGAGATGCATATTTTTTGCATGAAGGAGATGCAAACCTACTATGTTGTCTGTATCAATTCTGAGAAAAAACAGAAACACAAATTGACAGAATAGGTGGTCCAAACCCTACTTGGAATGATAAGGTCATTTTCAGAGTGGAAGATCGTTTTATGCGCAGTGAAACCTCTGTTGTGATGGTTGAGATGTACTTCATGGGTTTCATCTGGGAAACACTTGTTGCCACTATGAGGGTTTTTATTTCCACTATCCTCAAGGGCTACAGGAGCACAGATTTCAGTGGGTTGAGCTTCTCGGCACAACAGGTCTGTCATCCTTCTGGTCATCCCCCACATGACATTCTTAACCTTGGTATCATGATTCCTGATGGAGAAATTTTTTTAAGTTGCTATGTTGGAATACTATGGCTACGATGTGACATTTATTAATGTAAAGGTGTTCCTTCATCACATAGCCATGTTACAGGTGAAGAGGATCGGGGTTTTGGTAAAGAACCTCTACAAATTGGATGTATAATATTGTGCTTCCTTGAGCATGAAAGAAGAGAAGGCGGAGAGGCAAGACATCAGTGAGTTTGGCAGAGAATATTGGGCCATCTACACCATAGAGATTTGAATATCATGTAGCAGATTTCTATTGAACTTCCCAAGGGTGCACTTGAGCAGCATGATACATGCAAAGGGTGTACGTTGGTGAAGTACACCAACGACACCTTTCATGATAAGGACAGTCAAATGCAAGAAATCCTTGAAAGAGCTCTCTCATATGTGTGTGGACAGTTCCCGATAGCCTCCACATGCAAGCACATGTACTATGTTATTTTTGTAGATGATTTCTCACGCAAGTGTTGGATATTCCTCATGCAGAAGAAAGACGAGACATTCTCAAATTTTTGCGATTTCAAAGAACTTGTTGAGAAAGACACATGCAAGAAATTGAAGTCTCTCAGGAGTGAAAATGGTGGAGAATATGTGTTGAATGAGTTTAAGAAATTATGTGCATCAGAAGGCATTCAACGAGAGTTGATAGCACCTCATAACCTATAATAGAATGGTTTTGAGAAAAGGAAGAAAAAAGGCAATGTGGGAGATACATGAGAGATGTTACACGATTAGGGCCTATTATTGCACTTCTGGGCCAAAACATGCAACACAAATGTGTATGTGCAAAACAAGAGTTCTCATCGGATACTCAGGATGAGTACACCAGATGAAGCCTTTTCTAGTAAGAAGCTAGATGTTTCGCACTTTATAATTCTTGGTTCATCAGTTTACTATCATGTTACCAAGGATGCACAGAAAAATATAGAACCAAAAAATGATTTGAGAATATTTTGGGGGTACACTAATACACCTCACAAATATTGGGTGTACCTGTCATCTTAGAGGATGACAATGGTTCGTAGAGATGTGAAATTTAATGAAGGGAATGCCATGAAAATTTCCCTTGAGGGTAGATTTAGATGCATACAAATGAGGAGATTTTAGCTCCAAAGGAAGAGCCTCATATTGATGTGGAGCAGACACATGCAAAGGAGCAGAGAGTGGAAGCGCCCACTCATGCAGAGACATCCAGAGATGGAAGGAAGCACACCAGAGAGGCTCACAGGTTGTTGCATGATGCTAGAGAGATTATGGGAGCACCCACATCATAGTACAGGTAGAGAAGGTCCCCAGTTTGGTATGCTATCTGCATGGATATTATGAGCGAGAGTGTAGATAATGAGCCATCATCGTTTGAGGAAGAAGTTCAACAACAGTATGGGTTGATGCCATGGTAGAGGAGTATGACTCCATTATCAAGAAAAATGCATGGGAAGTTATCCCAATATCGGAGGACAAGTCAGTTGTAGGATCCAGGTGGATCTACTAGGTGAAGAAAGCAGCATATGGGAGTTTCGAGAAAAAAAAAGTCTATATTTGTGGCCAAGGGGTTCTATCAGATGGAGGGAATATATTACGAGGATACCTTTTCTCCAGTAGCAAGTTATTCCTCAATCATATCTATTCTAGCACTTTCAGCGCTGATGGGATGGAAAACACATCAGATGGATGTAAAGACAACATTCCTAAACATAGAGATTAAGGAAGAGGTGTAAATAGAGTATCCGAAAGGATTTGAGAACTTCAACAAAGAGTCACATGTGTGTATACTCAAGCGAGCATTATATGGATTGAAACAAGCATCTTGTGCTTGGTACACTAGGATCAACAACCATTTCACTAGGTTCATATCACCAAAAGTGATCAGATGAAAACCTTTACCATATTGCGGTTGAAGGTTAATTATTTATTATAGTTTTATATGTTGATGCTTTAATTATAACAGGTGATGAAAAGCTGATAATGTCCTACAAAGAAGATTTGGAAAGAGAATTCAAGATGAAAGACAAGGGGCTCTTACATTATTTCCTTAGTTTGGAAATTTGGCAAAGAGATGGCGAACTGCTTGTCTCTCATGGAAAGTATGCCAATGAGATACTGGAGAAGTTTCACATGGAGAGTAGAAAACCCATGGAGACTCCTTTAGCAGGGAATTGGAGGAAGGAAGATGTTACTTTAGGTGAAGTGCTAGAAGATACTACTTATAGGCAGCTTGTGGGTTCACTTATGTACTTGGTGAACACATGACTTAACATGTGTTATGTGGTTAACCATCTTATCCAAGCAATGGTTAAGCCAACCAAGATCTATTGGAAGGAAACCAAACATGTGTTGAGCTACCTCATAGGCACCACTCAGTTTTTTCTTTGGTACAGGTGGACAAAGGGAGTAAAGCTCCAAGTCTTCATAGATGTAGATTGGTAGGGGGTCCATCTTACAAGTAGAGCACATCGGAGATAATATTAAGTATTGGGTGAGCAACAATTTCCTATTACAATAGGAAGCAAAGATGAGTTGCATTCATTTCAGTGGAAGTATAGTACATGGATGCTATTCAAGCAACTTGTGAGGTTATCTAGATGAGTAAGATCAATGTTGGGTTGTTTCATCAACATATAGATCCTATAGTGATTTACTATGACAACCATAGTTGCATCAAAATATCAGTTAATCCAATTTTTCATGATATCTCCAAGCATATTGACATTTGATACCACCATCTTAGAGATTGTATGCAGAGGCAGATCATGATGCTAGAGTACATTCCTACAAAGGGACATGATGCATGCATCTTTAATAAGAATTGTTAAGAGAAAATTTCGAGTTCCATAGAGGTGGGATCAAGGTATCTGATAATCCCTTTCTTGTTGAGAGGAAGTGTTTAAGCTGGGACCAAGAAAGATAATAATTTAATTTTCTCGTGAATTAAATTAGAATAAAATTGTAATTCCACATCACAAGACAACTTGTATGAGTTAAATAAGTTAGTATGACTTAGTTGGTTCAGTTAATTTGAGTTGAGGGTCAAACTTGTGTCATGTACAGTGTCTCGTACAAAATAGGACACTTGCTTGAGTTTATTTTGAGTTGTAATTAATTAACTTAGTTTATCTGAGTTAAAATCAGTTAAACTAGTTCTAACTGATGGAGGAACTAGTGAGTGGTCAAAGAGTGGAACATGGACTTGAACCACATCTAGTGATAAATCAGATAACTGATGATTCATTCATAGATAACTGATACATGTCAATTTTGAGAACGACTGAGTTTAGATTGGAGTTCAATGGAAGTGTAAAATTAGCTGTAAAATCATCCAAATTGTATATGTGGTGTATGCAGTCAGAAGAAGGCCCTATATGTATTGCATAATTCATATTGATAATTTCCCTAATTAATAGGGGCTAATTACCGAGGGAGACAACGCAAGGAAATAGGGATCATGGAGGGTAGAAAGTTGGTTAGATATTGGCGAGGGCTTGTCTAGGAAGTATTAAGACAAATAGTAGTAGTGCAGAGCTTTATCTGGTTGGAGAAAAGCATTTTAATCTTCTAATATTTTTATGACTTATGCAATATACAAATACTAGGGTTTTTAGTTGTGGCTTTCCCCAGGAAATTGTTATGTAATCTATGATTGAAATTATTTCTCTTGTATTCTTTATTATTTTTCGATAGTTTAAATTGGTTTCCACAGTTGGTAGAATAGAATCAAGTATATTGTTTTATCATATTACAATTATGAGATTGAATCTATGTGAATTTTTTACAAAAAAAACACACAAAAACAACTTTTTTATCTACGTGAAAATTGTCAAAATTAATAGAGGCCCATTGGTATTTAACCTTGAGGCAGAAGCTTTTCCCATAACTAGTAAATTATTTGATTTAGAATATTATTAACTCGTTCATCTAGGTTGAGCATAAAGTGATCATTTGTCTTCGATATTTTCCTATTCTCTATTTTAGGTGGACTAGGTGTTCGTCGTAGGGTTGCTAATGAACACTGCTTGCCTTTAATAAATATTTCTCTCCCTTTTCAATGGTTCTTTCACTAAATTTATCATTCAAAATGTTCAAGTTAGTTAGGCATAGAGTTGAGTCCTCGCAAATGAGTGAAGCCATAAATAATCCCTTTTCACACAATAACTCTCGTGATCCAATAAACCTTAAAATTTGTAGCTTTTATGTATTCTTTGCGCAAAACATTAATATGGCAATTCAACTTAAATATAATTTGTAATACTACAAATTATTTATAATTTAAAGTTTCCATTATTAATTTGATATTAATCCAATTCAATGTAATATTAATAACATCATCGCATAGACCTTATGACAATTCAACTTAAATATAATTTAATATAATACTACAAATTGTTTATAATTCAACTTAAACATAATTTTTAATGCTACCAATTATTTATAATTTAAAGTTTCCATAATTAATTTGACATTAATGCAATTCAATATTTTAATGAAATCATCTCAAAGACCTTTTTACATAACCAAAGTAGAAAATAAAAACTCGCAAGGAATTAACCATTGTAATACTTAAATTTTATATATAGTTTATGAAAAATTAAAGTGCTTAGTAATTTATGTATTCATTGTGTAAGAGCTCAATTGTTGATTCAACTCAAATTTGTATATCAATAGTGTAAAATCTGAATGTCATTCAATTCAAATATCGTTTAAATTTGTTATGTTATTAATCCTGTGTGGTTGCTTTATGTCACTCAATATATTGTTCCATGCCCATTATTTGAGGAGAGCCGAGGGAGATAAGGAACACAATCTTGCTATAATGTATACACATTTGAAACACATATTGATCCACCATTTAAAATACATGTTGATCATTTTCCTATATGCATGTTTATTTGTTTAAATTGACATTGAGCCACATGTTTATTTATTGCAATTGAAATTTCATGTATCTGCCACGTGTCGCCTAGAGTTACCACCACTTCCTACATGTACATAGCCAAGTGAGCAGTTCAACACATGCTCTCAAGAAGTACATAAGAAAGAAATATGGTATTTTTATTCATGTAGTCAATTTCCTAATGGGCGAAGGATACTACACTCATCCAAGTAACTAGGATATGAATATAGGAAAATAATGGTGATATCTCTAACCAATAATTATTCCCATTTTTTTCCCAGGTGTTGCCATTGTGGTCGGTTAGGGAAGAAGTAGACGAGGAATTTTGAGTGTAGGATTACCATGCATGTTTATAAGTGGGTGGAGGGAGTGACTGAAAAATTAATACACTAATAAAGTGTAAAACAAGGCAGGGGAAACACCACTTTGTTTCTTAATAAATTAATTTGATGTGTGGATAATCCTACAATACCTACTAATGGTTCCTAGGTGAGGTCAATTCCTAGGGTGTGATGGAAAGAGTTTTTCGAACTTTCACCATGACCTGTTGAGAGTGACGTCGATTCATTAGTTGTTCAAAACAAACCACTCCAATCATTATTTTGGTTGATGTACAATTATTGTTTGAATGAGAAAAAATAAATAGAGGCATCCATAAATTTTCCAAATAATGGTTTCATGACTAATCCTGCATAAACAGGATTCTTGAACCCACTATGAATGAGAATGCCTTTAGGTGATTGACCAGGGTCTTAATTTTTATCACTCTCGAAACTTATTTATTGCGGTTTGGATTAACCAATTTTACTTGATCCTCAAATGATTCCTTTTTTTTCCTTTACTGTCTTCCTCTTTAGCATGAAAGATGTACATGCTGTAAACCTAAGAATCTTGGCTACCATTTCATTGTTCAAGGGATCAACCAACTTCGTGGCTTGATATAGCTTACAACACAATCCCATTGATCAACTAATAAATAAAGTAGGGAAACAGTTTATGTAGGGAAGGGGCATTGGATTATTAAGGAAAATGCTCCTGAGGTAAGATTTTTACTTACATATTGAGATTTTATTGCACTATTTTCTTTCTTAGCATGCATATTCTTGTTTTTTTATCAATTTGGCTCCTAGTGTAGTTACTCTTGAGCCAATATTATTTGTTGGCTTTAGATAAACAAATTATTACTGAAGCTATTGATTGAGGTAAGTAAATAGTGTATGTATACCTTTACAATAATTGATTAAAACAAATTAAGCACTTGGGTGGTTAATTTATTGTCTAATGTATTCAATGTAGGGAATGAGGCTAGAAAGAATAAAAAAATGTCCTTATAATTCCCATGTTTCTAGTTTGAAATCATGGGAGGAGAAAGATCAATATGAGAGAAAGGCATCCTGAGTGAATTGAAGGTGGAGAACCATGGTCATTCCAAGTGGAGTATAAAATAAACTACACTAAATGTAATGAATAATTTCATTCAAACTTCAAGACTATATATATGTTAAATGCATTCTTAAACATTTTAATGTTTAGAATTAACGTTATTTTAAAACTTAGTATTAAACCACTTCATATCATGTCTCAATTGACTAAGTTTACTCTATTTACTAAGTTTTAAATCACTTCATCCCATGTGTCAATATGTTCCCAAATAAGATTTCGGAATTCTTCATTAGCTTAAAAAAATTGCTACCAATATTTAATACATCAAGAAAAATGATTCCATAAATAGTATTTTATATATAATAAAATTAAAACCCCAGAAAATTATGTACTAATACTATTTCAACTCCAGAAAAATACTAATAATCTCATATAATAAATTACTAATAATTTAGTGTCATAAACTACACAACTAACTAGATGTAATAAAGAAAAAAATGAAACATTATCTAATAGTTAACTAGAAAATATAATAAAAACAAAAATAATATATTTATTTTCCATATGAAAGTTTCACATAAGAAAATTTCTAAATATTTTGTTATTTCCAATAAATTAATAAGATCATGCTCAGTCATTAATTAATTAATTAATTATTTATATAAATAAATAAATAAGTAAACTAAACTTTTAAACATTTTTTTATTGTCAATTAGTTAGTAATATCAGGTGAAATGCAACCTTAATTTATAACTTCCTCTAAAAAATATATCATATATGTATTTAGAATATCTTATTAAAATAATAACAATTAAAAGTAAAAGATTTATTAAAAATATATATAAATATTAGATAAGGCAAAAGTATTAAAAATATTGGATATTGCGATTCTTCCCATTTATTTAAAAAGAAAAAATCTCTAACATAAATTCTAATTCTAATTACTAATATTTACATTCTTAGAGACCATTTAATTAAAAAAATAAAAATAAATAAATAAATAAAAACTAATCCAATAAACCTATAATTGTTATTAAAACAATATTATTATTAACAATAAAACTTTAATAATCCTTTGTTTTTTTTGTTATTTAATAATAATCCTTTTTTTTAAGTTATAGAAAAAGGCAAATATTAAAGTGATATATTCAAGATTAACGACTAATTTAGGTCACCGGTGACTATATTCCATGCAACGACTATTCCACGCCACAGACTATTCAGTGCCATCGACTACCTTCCTTCCAACGGTACAATCTCACAGTCGAATCTAAAGTCCCCACTTTCTTTATAATACAACCATTGTCATGAACAAAGGGTAGAAAGGAAGGATTGAAAACTCGATATCCAAGTTAGAGAGTCTTGGAAATCTAAAGATGCCCCACCACTCTGTTAGGTAAATTCAGTCTCTTTTTGGTCATGTTTAATTCGTTTTTGAGTGTATATTCATGGTATATATTAGCAATCGATAGCCAAAAATTGGTACATTGTTAATTAATAACCATTGGTATATTATTAATTAATAGCCAAAAACTCTTGTTTAACACAGAAAGTAAAGATTACGACCTCGATCTCCAAGCTCGAGAGTTCAAGAGTTCTAGAAGTTTTATCGAACACAGAAACAAATAAATATATCTTCACCACTCAGCGAGGTAACTTTAAAATCTGCTTGCCCATATTTCATTAGTTACATGGGATATATTCATTGTGTACATCATTAATCAATACTCAGAGTTGATACTAATAGAAAAAATATCGTATTAATAGAAACCATATCAATGAATATATACTTTCTATCTTGTTAGATTTCAGAAATGGTGTTTCTTTTGCAATTTTATTAACAACCCTTCATAATAAAATGTGAGAAATGGGTGATATCTAAATATTGCATTTCTTTGTGCAGAATTCACTCTACATAATGGAGGAAGCTTACATACAGCTCGAGCTTAACCTCATCTCAGCTCAATATTTGAAGGAGATGCATCTTTTCGACATGAAGGAGATGCAAACCTATTGTGTTGTCTGGACCAATTCTGAAAAAAAGTGACAACACATTGATAGAACTGGTGGTGCAAACTAGACCTGGAATGAGAAGGTCATTTTTAGAGTGTAAGACCATTTTCTGCGCAGTGAAACCTTTGCTCTGATGGTTGAGATATACTACGTGGTTGAGATATACTACGTGGGTTGCCTTAGGGAAAATATTGTTGGCACTATGAGGGTCTTGCTTTCAAATTTCCTCAAGGGCTATGGGAGAACAAATTTTAGTGGGATGAGCCTCTAGGCACAACAGGTCCGTCTTCCTTTTGGTTACCCCCAACAGGGAATTCTTAACCTTGGCATCATGATTCTTGATGGAGTGGATGTTGATAGAATGAAAAAATAAAACTTGCAACTGGTGGGGCTGTGGATTTTAGAGATTTGATGAAGGACCCTGTCCAACCCATGCCCTCATTTTTTAAGAAATTACTGTCCATTAAACATAATAATGTTTTTGATGCCCGCAAACAACAAGCCCACTGTCAAGGCTTTAACAATCTCGCAAGAAAGGAAGAGGGCAGAGATCAAGAAAAACAGAAATATGGTGATGAGATGAAGATGAAACCTGTTTGCTACTCTTCGATTCCCATGGATCCAAAATTGAAAAGGAATAGGGTTGAATTGAGGAATGGGACTTCGAAAATTCATGTCAGTCCATATGATAGTAACCTTTGTGCGAAGGGAGATCAAGATCCTGATCTGGATAATCAGGGTGAGATGGTTCATGTCATTCCATCTGATAGCAACTCTGATAGTAACCTTTATGTGAAGGGCGATCAAGGTCCTGCTCTGGCTAATCAGGATGAGATGGTTGAGAAATAGGAGAAGAATCAAGATCTTGCTCTGGTTAATCAGGATGAGATGGTTGAGAAAAAGGAGAAAAAGAAATCTCATGGCTGCTATCCAATTCTCATGGCTCCCAGATTTAAAGGAATAATGTTGGATTGAGAAATGAGGCTGCAAAAATTCATTTCAGTCCATCTGACAGTAATATGTGTGTCAAGGAAGATCGAGATCCTGCTCCACTTTGTTGTCAACAAAGAAATACCAAATTATAGATTGTATTATCATCAATAATATTGTAAAAGTTTAAAAAATAAATTAGACTGAAATGGGTAAATTCAGTGCCATTCAGTCTGCTACTTTGATATATAATTTTAGCCACTGTATGAAACGTTGGTTTTCTGTGAAAGTTTTAATCTATATATGACTCTGCAATGGCCATGTTCAGTGCCTCCAGTCTGCTACTTTGATATTTAAAACTCGCCATTGTGGATGAAAAATTTTTGGTTGTAATGGATTGTTATTATTTAAAAACAGAAAAAAATTAATAATAATTACATTGGGTGAATAAAGTATGATCTATACCATCTAACAACAATCAAGTATAACTACTCATAAATGTGTCTGGTCTTCTCTGCTACTGCGTAAAGTCATGGCCTGAAAATGAGGCATTAGGGTTTTTCCATGGAATATACAAGTGGAGAAAGCTCCAGAATCTCTCGACCAAATTTTTCGTTGATTAGTTTGTCTTCTTGGTGAAGAAAAGTCTTCCACCTTGTATACCGTGATACACCGAACAAAACATTCAAGTAGATTTGCTATTGTAAGTTAAGTCCTTAGTTCGCCATGGTGTATATTTTAGTTCATGGTTACTTGTTAATCCTTTATTCCTATATTACCCTCTTTTTGATTTATTTATTTTTGTGTTAAAAAAAATATATCATACAACATGGAAGGAAAAAATATGTTTCCCTATCGTTCATGTAGAATGCAAAATAAGCCTCCTCTACCTCGAGAGGCTACTCCTAACTAATGTAAAAAACATAAGAAAATGAAAACTATCGAAACAGGAACTTCAAGCACTACTTTTGTCCCTGCTCCTCATACTGAATTTCCAGAATCATCTATCCCTTTGAGTTCCTAACTTGAGATTACATCTACCCGTGTTGGTGATACTTAAATAATTGAAATAGAAGTTCCTGAAACTTTATTGCCTGAGGTCACTGAACCTAACCTTCCTGAGTCAGACACATTTTTTCTTGAGGTCATTGAGCTTGATGAGTCTCAACCATTCTCACTTGATTCAATGGTACCTTCCTCATCTCTTCCTTTGTATAAAAAGAAAACCAATATATATTGGGACCGACGGCGAACCTCTTCCATACGGAATTTTGAGTATTGAAGAGATACCTCAAGAAGAGCATTGATCTTCTTCTCCTCTTCATTGGGAGGTACTTCATTTGTATTAAACTGAGCCATTTCCACCTCTTCAAACTTCGATACAACCTCCTTCACCTAATTCTATAGAAATACCCAAGGATCTTTTGCAACAATCTTTGTTGGTATTGTCATCCATGTCTTGAGCCGTTTCAAGCTCCCAACTCGTGTCCACCACTATGGTTCATACATCAAATCTTTCTTCCTGATCTATGTTTGCGACATCACCAGAAACTCATTTATATGGTGGGCTGTCCATCCCACTTGTATCATTCATTATCTGGTACCTTTTCTGGTGTGGCTTCTATTCCTTGGACATATCCCATGTCATCTAATTCAGGAATAGTATCTCGTACTTCTCTTATGAAGGCCACAAAGTTTGCTCCTCTTCATTCGGCTATACCTACAATAGAGAAGTAGTCTGGTCCTTACATATATGGAGAATGCTACACTGAACAACCTTACTCTCCTTACCTTGGGTACCATCCATTTGGACTGCAGTTTCCTTCATCATCTTCTCCTCCTTAAGGAGGGGGAAACCTGTTGTTGTTATGCCTCAATATGGAAATCCACCTAAATATGGTCCACCTTATCTTGGAATGACCTATAGTGTTTGGAAACCTACTTCCCTCATTCAAGCTGGTTCATTTTGGGATCGATTGCTGAATCCTTAGGCTTCACCATCCTCATCACAAATTCCTATCTATCCATCATCACGTCAACAAGTTCAAATATATGTGGTCCAGCCTTTACAACCTATTATGATGATATATGTCCCTTCACATACACCACTTAGTCAAACCATACAAGGTGCCTCATATACTGGGGAGTGACTTGGGTAAAGGGGCTAAAAATGTAGCAAAATTTTTGGATCTACAGGGAGAAAGTTCACTGTTTCATCCTGAGTTGTTACCATGCCAAGGCTAACTCACGACCCTAGAACCTAAAGCCACTCCCTTGACCTCATATGCCCATTTCCCAACCTCAAAGGTGCTAAAAATAAATACCCCTGTCAGGGAACAGGGCCGTGGAAGGTTGGGTTACTTCCCACGGATCTCAATGATGCACTGTAAGGTGTGTTTTTGTTGAGTTCGTCGATTCCACTTCCTTAAGGTCATCTAGAAGGTTGAATCTCATATTAGTAGTCTCATGTCATATGTTTACCTCGATTGTCCAGTTACTTAGGTAGATGTGGGAAGAGGGTGCTACACAGTGGTATCCGAAACTGGTTGCACTCTCCTTAAACTATGTGTGTTTTTCATGCATACATGTCGATTGCATATATGTTCTTCATGCTTATGGTGTATATGTGATTGTTTTGTATACATGATGGTGATGATTAGGTTCTGGTCTCTTTGTGCGATATATGATACCACAAAGTGGTATCAGATCATGATTCAACTCTCAGACTGATAGGTGGTGTGTGGATCATGTGTTTATGTTGGTTTCATATGAATTTAGTATGCTTGAGGTCTATATGTGCTTTTTTCATCTGCATTGTGTTGGCTATGGTGGAAGTGGTGTCTCCATGGAAGGGTTGATGGTGTTGTTGTCAACATGTTGTCATGAGTGTATGACTAGTTATGTGTTTCTCATGCTTGTGTATTGTTCATGCATGCTTGCTTACATGTTTCTACAAATTGTATATGCATTTCTTGTTTATGCTAGGTCATATATTGGTCATGATTGTGTGTTTTTTGTGTATTTTTTCTTGTGTGATGTCATATGTTGAACATGCATTGGTCGTTCATGATTGGTTATACATGTCAAGTGGGAGCATATGGTCAAGTTTATATTAGTATGGTCAAAGGTTGTAGTTCATAAGGTCATTGCAGGAAAATATGTCATGATGATTATATTGGTATTTTATGATGCTAATGTGTTAGCTAAGATAGAGCATGAGATATAGACCATCAAAGTGAAGTTGCAACATTGGACCTCGAGGAAAGAGCAAATCGTCATACAAGTTTGTATGCTTTGCATGTTGGTATGTGCTTTATGGATTGTTATATGCATTAGGGTTACTTATATATATGTTTTTCATTTTATTTTTGTTATGATTACATACATGACAGGTGTTAGTTAACCAGTTTAGTTATATGTACATGTGTGGGTTAGTCATGCATGGTAGATGCTAATTGATTAGTGTAGTTATATGCACATGTGACATATAGTCATGAGTGATAGTAACATGTGGTAATATGCATTTGTATTTTTGTTTTATGCTTGATAGCTTGATGATTAGGTTACATGTTGTTGATGATCATGATATATAACTCATTTTTGTTACATGCTAGTGACTTGATTGTTAGGGTTATGACATTCAGGAATGAGCTGACCTAAATATGATAGTGTGTTGTACTACTATAGACTAAACATGTATATGTGATATTTATGCGTTAATTAAAATGTTTATGAGATTATGACGTGAACATGTTAGCTAGATACTGTTATGGATATCATGACCTTATTTATGACTGGGCTGATATGTTGTGAAGTTACATCATGCTAATCTAGATTGATTATGTAGACAAGGTAGCCTCTCTTGAGATACATTCAGGTATGAGTTTCTTATGTCATGTAATTTGTGCTTAACTATTTGATTATGTTGTATATTTGGTGTTTTGAGTGTTTGATTATGTCATCTAGTTGATCAATTTAGCATGGTATGTTTGCAAGTTGTTTTAATGTTTGATTAAGTGCATGATATGATTTGTATTTATAAGGTTGCATGAAGGAATGATCTTGGTTTAAGATGGTTGTGCTAACACACATGTGTTGGGATGGATGATATGTACCTGAGTGTAAGTAGGTGATAGTTGTAGCATTAGGTATTATGAACAATGAATGTGAGTTGACCGATGGAGTATGAAATGGTTGTTAGTCTTGGTAAAAGTTGATTTGGAATTGATAGATATGTTATATTGTTGTTGATATACACGGCTAATGTGTATTTTCAGTTATAGGTGAGTGTGCTTGGCACAACAAGGTAAGATAACAAGTATATTGGTATTTATTTATGCACTAACGGTTGTGTGGTTATGGCAGTATGATGCAGGGAATTGTATGGAAAAAGTGACTTCCATGAAATCTTGAAGAAGGCCCAGGCTGAGCTTCATTAGAAGTATTGGGATCCATGGGGATTGTGTCATGGTGTTTTTTTCTAATCTTGTTCTTTCAATATTTTATGAGTTGGTTGTGCTTGATTTGTAGCTTTTTTTATGTCCAGTGCAAGACCTTGTCACTCTTTCGTGGTGTTACACAAAAAAAACACAAAAACAACTTTTTTTATCTAAATGAAAATTTTCAAAATTAATAGAGGGTAATTGATCTTTAACCTTGAGGCAAAAGCTTCACCCATAACCAGTGAACTATTTAATTTAGAATATTATCAACTCGTTCATCTAGGTTGAGCATAAAATGATCATATGTCTTTGATATTTTCCTATTCTCTAGTTTAGGAGGACTAGGTGTTCGTCGTAGGGTTTCTAATGAACACTTATTTCTTTTAATAAATATTTCTCTCCCTTTTTAATCGTTCTTTCACTAAATTTATCATTCAATTTATTCAAAATAGTTAGGAATAGAGTTGAGTCGTGTCAAATGAGTGAAGCCATACATAATCCATTTTCACACAATAACTCTCGTGATCCAATAAACCTTAAAATTTGTAGATTTTATTATTCTATTGGAAAAACATTAATATGACAATTCAACTTAAATATACTTTGTAATACTAAAAATAATTTAAAATTTAAAATTTCCATTATTACTTTGACATTAATCCAATTCAATGTAATAATAATAACATCATCTCATAGACTTACGGAAATTCAACTTAAATATAATTTATAATACTAAAATTTGTTTATAATTCAACTTAAATATAATTTTTAATACTGCAAATTATTTATTATTTAAAGTTTCCATAATTACTTTGAAATTAATGCAATTCAATATTTTAATGACATCATCTCAAAGACCTTTTTACACAACCAAGGTAAAAAATAAAAACTTGCAGGGAATTAACCATTGTAATACTTAACTTTTATATATAGTTTATGAAAAAATAAAATGCTTAGTAATTTATGTATTAATTGTCTAAAAACTCAATTGTCAATTCAATTCAAATATATATATTAATAGTGTCAAATCTCAAATGTCATTCAATTCAAATATCTTTTAAATTTGTTATGTTATTAATCCTTTGTGGTTGCTTTATGTTACTCAATAGATTGTTCCATGCCCATTATTTAAGGAGAGGTGGGGAAATAAGGAACACAATATTCCTATAATGTATATGCATTTGAAACACATATTGATCCACCTTTTAAAATACATGTTGATCATTTTCCTATATGGATGTTTATTTGTTTAAATTGACATTGAGCCACATGTTTATTTATTACAATTGAAATTTCATGTATCTGCCTGCATTCCCCCCTAGAGTTACCACCACTTCCTACATGTACGTAGCCAAGTGAGGAGTTCAACTCATGCTCTCAAGAAGTACATAAGAAAATGATATGGTATTTTTATTCATGTAGTCAATTTCCTAATGGACAAAGGATACTACACTCATCGTAGTAACTAGGACATGAATACAAGAAAATAACGGTGATATCTCTAACCAATAATTATTTCCATATTGTTTCCCAAGTGCTTCCACCGTGGCGGGGTAGGGAAGAATTAGTTGAGGAAATTTGAATGTAGGATTCCCATGCATGTTTATAAGTGGGTGGAGGGAGTGACTGAAAATTAATCCACTACTAATGTGTAAAACAAGGGAGGGGAAACACCACTTTGTTTCTTAATAAATTAATCTTGTGTGGATAATCCTACAATGCCTACTAATGTTTTCTAGGTGAGGTCAATTCCTAGGGTGTGATGGAAAGAGTTTTTCGAACTTCCACCATGACCTGTTGAGAGTGATGTTGATTTTTTAGTTAATCAAAACAAACCACTCCAATCATACTTTTGGTTGATGTACAATGCTTGTTCGAATGAGAACAAATGAATAGAGACATCTATAAAGTTTTCAAATAATGGTTTCATGAATAATCCTTCATAAACGGAATTCTTGAACCCACTTTGAATGAGAATGCCTTTAGGTGCTTGACCAGGGTCTTAATTTTTATCACTCTCGAAACTTATTTATGGTGGTTTGGATTAGCCAATTTTACTTGATCCTAAAATGATTCCGTTTGTTTCCTTTATTATTTTCGTCTTTAGCATATAAGATGTAAATGCTGTAAACCCAATATTTTTGGCTACCATTTCATTGTTCAAGTGATCAACCAACTTCGTGGCTTGATATAGATGAAAACACAATCCAATCCATCAACTAATCAATAAAGTAGGGAATCATTCTATGTAGGGAATGGGAGATGGATTATTAAGGAAAATGCTCTCAAGGTAAGATTTTTACTTACATATTGAGATTATTGCACTATTTTCTTTCTTAGCATATTATTTGTTGGCTGTAGATAAACAAATTATTACTAAAGCTATTGATTTAGGTAAGTGAATCATGTATACGTACCTTTACAGTAATTGATGAAAACAAATTAGGCACTTGGGTGGTTACTTAACCACATAGTGTATTCAATGTAGGAAATGAAGCTAGAAAGAATAAAAAATTGGCCTTATAATTCCCATGTTTCTAGTTTTAAATCATGGGAGGAGGAAGATCATCACGAGAGAAAGGCATCCGTAGTGAAATGAAGGTGGAGAACCATGTTCATTCTAAGTGGAGTATAAAATACGCTACACTAAATGTAATGAATAATTTAATTCAAACTTAGACTATATATATGTTATATGCATACATTTAAACATTTTAATGTCTAGAATTAACGTTATTTTAAAAATTAGTATTAAATCACTTGTTATCATGTCTCAATTGACTATGTTTACTCTATTTATTAAGTTTTAAATAACTTCATTTCATGTCTCAATATGTGCCCAAATAAGTTTTCAAAATTCTTCATTAACTTAAAAAAATTGTTTTCAATATTTAATACATCAAGAAAAATGATTCCATAAATAGTTTCATATATAATAAAATAAAAAACCCAGCAAATTATGTAAAAAATACTAATAATGGCATATAATAAATTACTAATAATTTAATGTCTTAAACTACATAAACTAACTAAATATAATACAGAAGAAAATAAAACATTATCTAATAATTAACTAGAAAATATAATAAAAATAATAATATTAATAAAAACAAAAATATTATGTTTATTGTCCATATAAAAGTTTGACTTAAATTTTCTAAACATTTTGTTATTGCCAATCATTAATAAGATCGGGCTCATATGTTAGTGTCATAAACTACATAGACTAACTAGATCGAGGAAGTTTCCATGCAACGACTATAACTTCGGTCAATCGGAACATTCCATGCAACGACTACATTGCATGCCACCTGTGAATCTAACAGTCCATGCAACGACTACCTTCGCTCAATCTAGCAGTCCCGAGTGCCATCGACTACCCTCGCTTCCAATGGTACAATCTAGCAGTCCCCACTTTCTTTATAATACAACCATCGTCACGAACAAAAGGTAGAAATGAAAGATTGAGAACTCGAGATTTCTGGAAATGTACAGATGCCTCACCACTCTGCCAGGTAAATTCACTCTCTTTTTGTTCATGTTTCATTGGTTTTTGAGTTTATATTCATAAAGGTTAAGGAGGCAAGACTTCTTCATTGCGCTCAATCGTCCATTTTCCTTCTCCTCTGTTTTTTCTCCGTGTTGTGAATTTGTGAGGGAGATATTCTTCCTTTCTCTCTTTGCTCTTTTTCTGGGCTTTCTTCTGCAATAAGTAGATTGTTTTCTATAATCAGTAACTGGCATTTCATGAACAAGGTCCACAGGGATTTTGAACTGCACAGGACGGTGTCTGATCGTCGATACCTCGAAAGATCTATTTAAATATATGTTACTTGAACTTCTGTGACCGTTTGTTAAAAGCCGAATCCGTTTTGCTATTCACATTTTTTGAGGGACAGTAAAGTCTTGCCCACTGTAGTTTAGTAATATTTTATTTGTAACTAGATATTCGTGTCAAAGAAACGAGTTCAAGATGCATAACTGACATGTGTATATTATTTCAGGAAAGTATATTAAAGATGTGCCGTGTAATAAAGTTTTTATGTTTTTTAAATTGTGTGTATTTCATTGTATATTTGCGTTTTCCAGCTTGGCTGCACACAGATTAGATTTGACGTATCAGACTCTGAACTGTGTTCAATAACCTTGCATAATCTTTAGCAAATGTAAATAAATCTACGTTCAAATGGAAATAACTAACGAGAAATTATAGTTTTTATAGTTTTCCCATGGTTAAAATTCTCAAATTCTCCTTAGGGAGGTCTCCACAAATCTGTGTCTGGAGGGAGGTCTCCACATGGTCTCAAAAATGTTCCAAACACAATTTCAAATAGAATGCATTGCAGTATTTACAAACGGAGTTGTAAGCTGTGGCAATTTCAAAGAGTATTTCTGATGCAACATTGCCATCGGAGTATTAAAAATAAACAATCCATAAAACCGATAATCTAATTAGTTCGATAGGTTTTTTTTTTAATCACTTCAACTGAGTATTTGGCCTACCATTTTTAAGAGTCTGTGACATCTGTACATTATTAATTAATAAACATTGTTATATTAAGTAATAACCAAAAACTCTGGTTTAATGCAGAAAGTAAATATTACGACCTAGATCTCCACGCTCGAGAGTTCAAGAGTTCTGGAAGTTTTACGGAACAGAGAAACAAATAAATATACCTTCACCACTCATCTGTTAGAAATATTAAAGTCACCTGCCGTGCCTTGGGCAGTGACAGGAAGAACAAAGTACAAGGCAGAAGAATATTGAGTGAGCAACACTCTGTATTTAAGAAGAATGGAAGATCCGTAAGGAGAAGAATTAAATTTAGTTGGGCCGCAGCCAAGTATGACAGCAGAATAAAGACTTTGTCTACGGAGGAGCAGATTGAATTAAAAATGGTCAAGTCGGGTGTAAAAGCCCTCAACGACCAAATTGAATGAAACAGGCGGAAGTATTTTATGAGTGGAAGGACAAGTGGTCCCTACCACTTGAGCGCAAAAACGCAGATCGCACATCGCATGTTTCAAAGTTGTCATTGCCCTCCGCCATCGCAAATATTGAAATTTGCGATATGCGATATGCGCCGTCGCAATATCGCATGTTGCATTGATTGTTTCGCCCATTCCATTGTGTTCCGTCGCAAATGTCATATGTGCGCTATGCGCCATCGCATCATCGCAAGATTGCATTTTTACGTTTTGTTTGTTCCGCCATAGCGCATATCGCAATTTCCGCAATTGCGATGGCCGACTATGAAGTGGTCCCCACTCGTATGTCGTGCCATATTCAAAATTGTAAGTTTTGCATAGTTTTCTTTGTAATTTTAATTTATGTATTCTGTAATCCGCGGCGCCATATAAAAGGAAGAAAAGGCCCACGTACATTGTAGAGTAAGGTAATTGGATTGTATTGTTGTTGTGACCGCTGTGAGAGCCCGTAGGAAAAGAAAACACAGCAAGAAGAACAGAGCACGGTTCTGTGCGTTCTTGAAGAGAGACAGAGAGAGAAGATTTGTTTGGTGCACTGTGTCTGTAGCAGTCCCAGTCATATTATGTGAATCCCTCACTGTTGAGGAAGAAATTTGTAACAGTTTGTTTTGTTCTGTTTAATGATATAGAAGAAAGCATTTTCATGCCATCTCTGCTTGCAAATCGAAATTTTATTCTTTTAAACATCTCTGTGTTGCAGAGGAGAGTTTCATTCTCTCCACTGTATGCTTGGAATTTCCAATAATTTCAACTTGGTATCAGAGCTAGTCTAGGCTCTTTGAAGATTTCAAAGAATCTGAAGAAGAAGACCGGTTGTAGCGTTTTCTCCAGCAGCGTGAAAAGCTCAACAGAAGTCAAAAGTCAGGTATTTCTCAGAGATAAAAGTGCAGTTGTTTATTGTTTAAAAGAGTTTTCTCTTTCAGAAAAAGGGAAAGACAGTTTGTTTAAGTTTAGAAGTTCAGTTCAAGAGCAATGGCTGGACCAACTACTGGTATGAGTCTTGGAAATGTTCAACTTCCACAGTTTAATGGAAAGAAATATGATTATTGGGCCATTACCATGAGAGCCCTGTTTGTCTCACAAGACTTGTGGGAACTAGTAGAAGATGGTTTCATAGAACCAGCTGATGAGCAGGCTTTTAATGCCTTAACTCAAGCAGAGAAGGATGTGTTGAAGAATAATAGGAAGAAAGATGCTAAAGCTCTCTTCTGTTTGTATCAAGCTATAAATGAGAGTGTGTTTCCAAGGATAGCAGCAGCTAAGAAATCCAAGGAGGCATGGGAAACTCTGAAAGTAGCCTATCAAGGTATGGAGAAAGTTAAGACAGCAAAACTTCAATTGCTGAGAAGAGATTTTGAAACTCTCTGCATGAAAGAGTCAGATAACGTAGACACATGTTTTACACATGTGATTGGGATTGTAAATCAGATAAGATCCCATGGAGAAACTCTTGAAGAGTGAAGGATTGTGGAGAAACTTTTGAGAAGCTTACCCTCAAAGTTTGATGTTATTGTAACAACCATAGAAGAGACCAAAGATCTCTCACAGTTCACAGTTGATGAACTTCATGCCTCGTTGATAACTCATGAATAGAGATTGAGCAGAGATGAAACCTCATCTCTTGAGCATGCCTTCAAGACCCAGATGCCTTCAGGAAGAGGAAGAGGTCAAGGAAAAGGAAGAGGAAGAGGCAGAAGGCAGAATAGAGGAGGAAGGAATAGCCCTTCACATTCACATGGAAGGAGCAATAGTCAAAGCCAGAGCCAAGGCCAATGCAACAGCCAGCAAGGTGGACATCAACACCAACATGCTCATGGACAAAGGTATGATAAATCCAATGTCCAATGTCATTATTGCAAGAAATATGGGCACTATTCTAATGAATGTAGAAAGAAGCAAAATGACATGAAAAATAGGCAAAATGCTAATGTAGCAAAAGAAGAAAGGAACCCAATTAATGTGCTATTAGCTTGTAATGTAACAGAGAATAAAGAAGATGATGTTTGGTTCTTAGATTCAGGTTGTAGTAATCACATGACTGGGAACAGAGCAATGTTTGTCAATCTTGATGAAGAAGTTAAATCTGAAGTGACCACAGGGACTGATACTAAAATCTCTGTCAAAGGGAAAGGCAGAGTAAGTATTCGAGCAAGGAATGGGGAGAAAAAATTTGTCCCTGATGTGTATTATGTTCCAGGTTTGAAATGTAATCTTTTGAGTGTTGGGCAGCTCATAAACAAAGGTTACAATGTTATATTCAAAGATGATGTGTGCACCATAAAAGATATTCCTCCAAGCAAGAAAATCATTGCTGAAATTCAAATGACCAGCAATAGAATGTTTCCGCTCAAGCTCAACATTGACTTGAAGCAAAAAGGGAAGAATGTAGCAGCTGTAACACAAGAAGCCTTTCAGAAGGAAGCAAAGGATGAAAATTGGTTATGGCATTTGAGATTTGGACATCTCAATTTCGGAGGATTGAATTTGCTGCACAGAAAAGGAATGGTAAGAGGTTTACCATTGATTGAAAAGCGTGACAGCCTATGTGAAGGCTGCATCTTGGGAAAACAACACAGAGAAAGTTTTTATTCAGGGAAAAGCATAAGGGCGAAAGCACCCTTAGAAATCATTCATTCAGATTTATGTGGGCCGATGCAAACAGCATCAGTTTCATGCAGCAATTACATGCTGACCTTCATAGATGATTTCACAAGAAAAGTGTGGGTTTATTTTCTTAAATATAAGAGTGAAGTCTTTCAGAAATTTTTCCACTTTAAAGCTCTTGTAGAGAAACAAAGTGGGCTGTACATTAAAGTCCTCAGAACCGACAGAGGAGGAGAATACATATCAAAGGAATTTCTGCGTTTTTGTAGAGAGAACGGCATACACAAGCAGTTTACCACAAGGTACACACTGCAACAGAATGGAGTTGCTGAAAGAAAGAATCGAACCATAATGGAAATGGTGAGAAGTATGCTAAAGGCAAAACATTTGCCGAATGAGTATTGGGCAGAAGCAGCAAACTGTGCTGCGTATATTTTGAATAGATGCCCTACAAAAGCAGTGATGAATAAAGTTCCAGAAGAAGCGTGGAGTAGCAGAAAACAGGGAGTCAACCACATGAGAGTTTTTGGATGTGTAGCATATGTACACATTCTAGACAAATTGAGAAAGAAGTTGGATAGTAAGGGGGAGAAGTGCATTTTCCTTGGATATTGTGAAGATTCCAAAGGATACAGATTGTATAACCCATCCACAAAGAAGTTTGTAATAAGTAGAGATGTGCAATTCATTGAAGAGGAAGCATGGGATGGAAGCATTGAGAAAACAGTCAATGTTAAAAACTGTTTGTCTCATGATGAAGATGAAGGAGATGTGGTTGAAATCAACAACCCATTCGTTGCACAACCTCCACCAGCACAAGGACAGCAAGGGACACCTCAGGAAACAGCGAGAACACCCTTGAGAAGAAGCGCGAGTGCATCTCCAAGCACACCACATGGAGCAGAAATGAGTGCTTCATCAAGCACAACTACATCAAGTGAAAGAGGAACAAGGTTCAGAAGCCTTAGAGAAATCTATGAGCAAGGAGAAGCAGATGAAGGTATGAATTCCCTATTTTCTTTGTATTGTCAAGTTGATGATCCTATTCATTTTGAAGATGCAATTAAAGATAGAAAATGGATAGAAGCTATGGATGATGAAATTAAAGCCATAGAGAAGAACAGAACATGGGAGTTGGTTGATCTCCCAGAAGGTAAAGAAGTCATTGGAGTTAAATGGGTCTACAAGACTAAGAGCAATGCTGAAGGAAAGATAGAAAGACACAAGGCCAAAATTGTTGTCAAAGGATATAAACAGAAGCATGGTATAGATTATGAAGAAACTTTTGCACCAGTTGCAAGAATGGAGACGGTAAGAGCAGTGCTGTCCATAGCAGCACAAAACAAATGGAAAGTATATCAGATGGATGTAAAATCTGCATTTTTAAATGGAGTTTTAATAGAAGAGGTATATGTGGAACAACCTCTTGGATATGAGAAGAAAGGCCAAGAGCATAAGGTCTGTAAATTGAAGAAATCTCTTTATGGGCTGAAGCAAGCGCCAAGAGCGTGGTACAGCAGAATAGATTCTTATCTATTGGAGAATGGATTTGAAAAGTGTGAGGGAGAAACCACCCTCTACATCAAAGAAAAGGATGGTAAAATCTTGATTATTGTTTTATATGTTGATGATTTAATTTTTTAAGGTAATGATGATTACCTTGTTGAAAATTTTAAAACAGTCATGAAGGACGAATTTGAAATGACTGACATGGGTTTGTTGAGATACTTCTTAGGAATAGAAGTAGAAAAAAATAAGAAAGGGATTTTATATCTCAAGCAAAGTATGTGAATCAAGTTTTAGAAAGATTTAATATGCAGGAGTGCAAAGCTGCAATTACTCCCACAGTAATGGGATTGAAGTTGAGAAAAGATGACAACAACAAGGATGTTGATCCAAGTTTGTATAAAAGCATAGTTGGCAGCCTCATGTATTTGACTGCAACTAGGCCAGATATTATGCATGCTGTCAGCCTAATTTCCAGATTTATGGAGAAGCCAAAAGAAGCACATTGGCAAGCAGTAAAGAGAATTCTGAGGTATGTGAAAGGAACAAAAGGATTTGGTATTTTATATACTACTTCAGAAAATTCAGAATTAGTTTGATACACTGACAGTGATTGGGCTGGAAGTGTAGATGATCGGAAGAGCACTTCCGGTTATGTGTTTCATATGGGTTCAGGAGCCATTTCATGGGCTTCTCAGAAACAACCTATTGTAGCATTATCTACAGCAGAGGCAGAATATGTGGCTGCTACAGCAGCAACTGTCAAGCAATTTGGATGAGAAGAATGTTGAGAAGTTTCTGCCAAGAACAGGTAAAGGGCACTGTGATTTATTGTGACAATAGCTCAGCTATTGCTTTATCAAAGAATTCTGTGTTTCACAAGAGAACGAAACACATAGACACAAAGTTTCATTATATCAGAGAATTGGTGAACAATGGTGAAATTTTTTTACAACATTGTAAAACAGAGGAGCAATATGCAGATATTTTGACAAAGCCATTGGCACAGAAAACATTTGAATTTCTGAGAAAATGTCTGGGTATGATGGACAACCCAGCAGCTGACTTTAAGGGGGAGTGTTAGAAATATTAAAGTCACCTGCCGTGCCTTGGGCAGTGACAGGAAGAACAAAGTACAAGGCAGAAGAAGATTGAGTGAGCAGCACTCTGTATTTAAGAAGAATGGAAGATCCGTAAGGAGAAGAATTAAATTTAGATGGGCCGCAGCCAAGTATGACAGCAGAATGAAGACTTTGTCTACGGAGGAGGAGATTGAATTAAAAATGGTCAAGTCAGGCGTAAAAGCCCTCAACAACCAAATTGAATGAAACAGGCGGAAGTCTTTTATGAGTGGAAGGACAAGTGGTCCCTACCACTTGAGCGCAAAAACGCAGATTACACATCGCATGTTTCAAATTTGTCATCGCCCTGCGCCATCGCAAATATTGAAATTTGCGATATGCGATATGCGCTGTCGCAATATCGCATGTCGCATTGATTGTTCCGCCCATTCCATTGTGTTCCGTCGCAAATGTCATATGTGCACTATGCGCCATCGCATCATCACATGATTGCATTTTTACGTTTTGTTTGTTCCGCCATAGCGCATATCGCAATTTCCGCAATTGCGATGGCCGACTATGAAGTGGTCCCCACTCGTACGTCGCGCCAGATTCAAAATTGTATGTTTTACATAGTTTTCTTTGTAATTTTAATTTATGTATTCTGTAATCCACCGCACCATATAAAAGGAAGAAAAGGCCCGCGTACATTGTAGAGTAAGGTAATTGCATTGTATTGTTGTTGTGACCGCTGTGAGAGCCCGCAGGCAAAGAAAACACAGCAAGAAGAATAGAGCACGGTTCTGTGCATTCTTGAAGAGAGACAGAGAGAGAAGATTTGTTTGGTGCACTGTGTCTGTAGCAGTCCCAGTCATATTATGTGAATCCCTCACTGTTGAGGAAGAAATTTGTAACAGTTTGTTTTGTTCTGTTTAATGATATAGAAGAAAGCATTTTCATGCCATCTTTTCTTGCAAATCGAAATTTTATTCTTTTAAACATCTCTGTGTTGCAGAGGAGAGTTTCATTCTCTCCACTGTATGCTTGGAATTTCCAATAATTTCAACT